>OX276486.1:12215000-12815000 GCA_946251955.1 Acronicta psi
AAGAGAACTCACAACATCTTAAGAAGTTATAATCATACTTAAGTCAAGACTAATTGAACTCTTAATTAAGTTAAGTGTAACTCAGTGAAATGTCCCAATTTCAACGGCTGACGCAAAAGTTATCGGGGGTTTCAATGAAAATTTATTAGTTCAACTATTTGTCAAAATTGTCCCCAAAGGGTCGGGGCCCGTTGGAATTCTGGCAAATATCGAGTTGAATAGCCAATTTGTTTTGAGGACCTTAGGGCTGTTTTCCATTGAAATATGTTAGGATTTTATATTAATCATTATAACTTCTTAATCATAACATAATTCATTCTCAAGGAGTATAGGAAATGACCTTCGTTTTACACTTGAGCGGAAGTTATGAGTATGATTACTTAAATCTAATGATATACATACATTCCGGTTATTATTCTGTAGTAAATTATAATATCATAATATATTACAATATTGAAATTTAAAAGAGGGAAATTTTAATAAAAACTACTGAACCCAACTCTGATAAGAGAAATGATGCTAACCTGAATCATTTCGTAAATGCATTGACTTGACTTGAATAACAGTGTGGAATGAAACAAAATCTGAAGAGTCAGTCTAAAAAATCTAGACAAGATAAAACATGTCGAGGAACACAAAGTTATCCGTGTTAAAACAACGCTGGTGTCGCTTGGATATTGTGAAATATGAACGGGGATCACCGTGTCATTCCCTCGCCTGCTCAACGAATTTATCACGTTTCTGTCCGTCCATACGTATGCTGTGCTCCAGATATTGAACGCTTTACGAAACGAATTGGACGATCCTAAAATATTTGTTATGTTTCCTGACTGTGTTTTGAGTTTTTCGGACGAGAATTTTTGGCATCGGTTGAGGTCCGGTTTATTGGATATGATTGAGTGTTTGTTTCAATTCAGGTAAAGCTTGAACGTTATTGGCTTTTGAAATATGTGCTTTATAATGGAATTTTGACAGAAATAAATACTGAGATGATATCAATATTCCAAATCAAAATGTGTATGAAACAATCTACTCGCAAACATCCCCACATTTAGCGACGACAAAGAATATTTTTGTGTATTCATATCGTCCAGCCTGTCATCCGTGATAGCTTAAAATAAAATTCCCGAAATATATTTTTTTATGTTAACGCGGTTTACGGTCTTTGTACGAGAACGTATATGAAGTGTGCAAAAAAGCAACAATGGTTGGACTGAGTCCTTACTTTTAATTTATTCTCTTTCCGCACATTCACTGGACATCATTTCATTTCACGTAATAGCAAAAACACGGGTATGCTTTTATTTTCCCGTTGAGTATTTCATCTTTAAGCCATTTATTCGCCGTTCCTTCGTAAGACGTAAATTTATTTGGCTTTCTTTAACAGATACTTGTTTGCTTAAACTGGCAAAGTTTCGCATCTCCCGAGATAAGACACTAGACTACTGAAATATCTCGTTAGCGCCGAATTTAAGTGAATCTGGACTAGTTAAGATTGTATCTCGACCGAGGTGATATATTATATCGTTATAATACACCGTCACTTTTAATTAAGGCGGAGACTTCAAAACTTTGAAATTTAATACGGAATTGCGGCAGAGTAATAAACCGTATCTGTTGTTTATGTGAGCCATCAAACCAGGATAACACCCGTCTTTACATTCAGAGTTTAAGTTAGTGTCATTGTTTGTAACTTACAAATATAAACGATGTTTGGGAACAACGCGACGCTTTAACATTCATGAATAACATTAAGCCCCCTCGTCCTGTTTTGAATATCGCGAAGCTCTTTTCAAACCAACTTTACAGAGTTGTATTTATGCTTATTGCCTTTTAGGGAGGCCATTTTTCGTGTGAGTTTACGACCATTACAATATTCACAACTAAACAATGGACAGGGAAGGAATCCCCGCGGGCCGAACGTTAAAAGAACAATCCGACGTTCGGAGGCAATAAGCCTCTATTTGAAAACGTCCCAAAAGGTTTGCTCTTAAAACACGGTCCGTCTACGATAGTAACCGACATGCAAAGCGTCGCATTTAAAAGAGGAAAGAATAAAATACGTACGGTTGAAAGCAAACAGGAAAGTTAGCCGGGAGCGGCGTACCCCCGCAACTTGTACGAAACAAGTTTTCTATGGACATTATTTAAGTTTTGCCTGCAGTAGACACTATATTAAACGTATCAGAGTTGAGTTTTAAAAGTCCCGCCGATACGGCTGAGTTGGCGGGCCGCGAAACAGCCACAACTTGGAACACTTGGCAAGGAGCGCCTATAGGAAAAATAAAAGGCAGGCAACAGTTTGCTGTCAACTTGTACTTGCTTGTACGACTGCGAAGAATTATTGTGTTTGAAAATGAGCCGCTTTTAAATGCTAACATTTTTGTTTTTTTTCTAAAACCGTCTAATATATGTGCTGACACCAATTAACAAGAAGATAAACACACAAAAGAATAAAAAATTGAAAGAATTGAAATCAGAAGCACTTTAAAAATCTTCTCAGGAAGAATTAACGTTTAAGATGAAAACGCTTTTTTAACGAAAACCATAAATATAGGATGACTAGTTCAGACATACATTATTCTGAAGTTGTCTCACTCATTAAAAGTACCCGAGAGCAAACAGAATTTTATAACAGAAATTAAAAATGTAGTGCACAAAGTAGTAGACTTTTCCCTTTTGTTTTATACTGAAAGCTTATTAGCTGCTAGAATTTCTAGGAATTGCTGTGATAATTTATTTTTGCAGATATCTTTGTATTTTGTCCTATCCTTAATAACATCTTTGAAGAGATTATTTAATATTAGGAGCTTTGTGGATAAAGAGAGTGTAATTCTTTCTTAGTAGTAGAAATTACATTGGAGAATAATGCCTTGCCACAAATTAGCTTTAGCGTGTTAAATTAACTAAATCTTAAAGTTTAGAGAAAAGTTGATTTTCTTAAGGTTGACTAACAGAGATAGATGGAATTGGGAAACTTGGGCTAGGTATGTTTAGCAGAAGAAGAAACAGTACAGAAGTAGTACAAATTTATGCTATTTAGTCCTAATGTCTAAAACAAAGCAAGCGAAAAACACTCGTTTCTAAAAAAAAGGCCGTTCGAAACCCGCAGCAACATAAACACATTCATCTGAATTAAGAGCACCGTCCACAAACAACGAATGGAAACAATTTTCTATTTCGAAATGTCTTACTTGGCCCACTATAATTTAATATTACACGAACAGCCCGCTTTGGGCGGAGACTGCTGGCTTTACTAGGATTGCGAGAGTGAATAATTTGACTATGGAGGGCTTGGTACCGCGGACGCCTCGCTTGCAATTTATTTGCAACTAACGAATTGGGGCGAATGATGTATGGTTGGAATTTAATTCGGGAGTTTACTGCTCTTGGTTACTAAATACTATTATACTGATCGTGGTAATTTTTGAGACAATTTTATTGACATAAGTTTATTTAGGTTTGGTATTGACAATTAAAAATAATTTTCCATTAATCCCAAAATTTTCACCATTCAAAACCTCAACAGTCAAACCAAAAGTTCAAAATATAAACTTGTTCTATCGCAACATAATCTTATCTCGCAACAAATGTTTTACTCAAGGCACGAGTATCTGCAGTAACAAAATCTCTAATAGGCTGTTACTATTAGATATTGAGACGGTAACACGAGCCTATTATTCTTGCGGTATCTGTAAGATTGAATGCTATCCTTCAGCCAATTACCCAGGCCGGTGTTTCGTTACCAACTGTTTTGACGTAATATGCGTAACTCAATTCTCTGGTTAAACGTAATGTATTTTTTTGAGCTCATCGTCTGAAGACACTACAATATTATTGAAGATTATTGCTGGTATAACGTCTGTATTTATTCTGATAGCTTTATAGGTCTTGTATGGACTGAGAATGATAAGATAAATCTAGTAATCCTATTTAGGTTCAATTTATCGATATGAGAATAAAAGCTAGGTCATGACCGCTGTTAGGATCGGGTGATTTCAAAGAAAAACCACGACGGTATGGGTAAATGGTGAGCAATCAATTTTAATTAAGGGAAATGGCAGTCATTAGGGTAAGTCAGAGGACGTTAAAACCCACGGAGTTGGAGGTGAAAGGTGCCGTGATTAGATAACCGGTTATCGTGGTCGATAGGCAATGTGGTAAGGGAATATGGTGAAGTGAATATTTCTTAAATACCGTAAGAGTAACTAAATTTAATTAACTTGATTTGAACGGCTTCTAAGGATATTTTTTGAAAGTAAGAACCTACTCAAGTAGTTAATAAGTTATCATTTTAATGAAATCTTAAAGGTCCTGATTGTCACAAGTTCAACTTTTTTGACTGATTTGTATGCAAGTAACACTAATCCAACAGTGGAAAGTCACGCAGTATCGCTAACCCAAATTTTATTAACACATATTTATTTACAATGCGCTAAATTCGTGATAAAACTACGTTAACAAAATCAAAACATACAGACATTCATGTTTCTACTTTATCATTACTTTCATTGTGTGCGTTAGCTAGTTCATTTACAATACCGTCTACAATTACTTCAGTAATACATACAGGTGTATGTAGTGCATGCATGTGTGTGTTTATGTAAACAGTTATGTACGTACGTCAAAGTTCATTCAACCAACCTTGCGATATCAGTACAATGTTAATCGTAAATTTTTTACGACATTTTATTTTTAGTTTTTTTATGAGAAAAATAAACAAACAGTAACTTTGCTACGTCATCGGTCGATCGAGAGATTGACGGACGAACTGAGAGAAGTTATAATTGGATTTATTGGTGTTTGTCACGATTTTAATTTCAAGTTGGTTACGATGACGTAGAGTAGCAGAGTTGGAGCACAAATTAAAGCGACGATAACTGGACTAACTTGGTGGTTGGACTTAGTTCCCTTAGTCATCATATCATCATCATCATCATATCATCATCGTTCCAATTTACGTGGGGTCGGCGCAGTATGTTTATTTTTTCATACGCCTCTATTTGACGTTATATCATCACTTAGTTTCTTTTCCTATCTTCTTCTATATTATCTTCATCTTCTTCCCTTAGTGTTCTGAGAATATTTAGGTAAGGCTTATCTTCACACTGACCTTCTATCAAGTCACAATCTCGCACAATTCCGTGCACCACATTGGACAGTCTTTTTCTCGAAAAGCATCATTGTTCCATGCACGTCCCTGTCTTAATATCTTTATTGCAGTAGATTTTTCTTCTTTAGGAGGGTAAATCATAGGCAGACTTTTAAGTATTAAACGTCCAAAACACTGCCCAACTTCTTTAAATTAAGTAGCATTCCATTTTTAAAATTTTCAACGATAAAGCAAACTCAATTCAACCTTAAAACTTCTTATTTTTCGACGCGAAACTTTAATCACCAACTAAAACTAAAGGGGTGATTCTCAAACGTTTCGCGAACTAATCTATTCATAGTTAGTTAGTATTAATCATAACAAGTTAACTATAAAGTTACGAAAGTTCAACCCTCTTGAAACTTGAAGACGCCAGTCAGAAAAACAATCTCGCCAGAATTTAATAAAGCGCAGTGTACTGAGTGTCTGCGAAGTATAAATTGGCCGCAAATATTGGAACCAATATTGGGATTAAAATTATTTTTATGACGGCTCATCATAAAATAAGTTATAAAAAATAAATTAAACTACCTACTGCTACTTGTTCTACAAGGAAAATAATTTAATTTAGAAAATGTATAAATGTTTCGTCATCTTGGAATTTCAATTAACTTGCCGTTTAGAGAACACCCATTTAACTAAGTAGACTGTAGGAGGTAAAATTTAGAGAGAGCCCTCCTTCATATTGATAAAATGAAAAATGTGCTATAATTTATTTCAGACATCGTAATTTCTTTTAGATAAAAAATATTTAAAATATTTGCTTTACATTTAATCAACCTTACAGATTCTACGATAGGTCAAAGCTTTCAATATATATTTAAACTTACAAAAAAATCTACTTTCAAAGCCCCATTTCTATCTTCAACATTGGGCATCCAACATTTGTCCCAAACATGGCCCCACGTCTAGTCTCCGGGAATATTACCGACTACGGCAGCTGTCTAGCCGCCCTTTCGAAGTTACTTTGTAAAATGGAATCGGCCTAAAGGCGACGTCAAAAAGGCTATGTGTGACTTAACAATGCTTTTGTATCGCTGCTCTGGGCGACAGTGTGGTGATATTAAGTAAAGTGGTCCGAGTAATTCTGTCGTAGTATGAGAGGAAATCGGAACTTATGTGAAATTACTAAGATTAGAGAGAACTAAGATTCTTTCTTTTTCGAATAAATAACTTTTGCTCCCGATTTTCTAATGAATATTTGAGACGAGAGATAGCTTCTGTTCTTTGTTAGGACCCATGCTAAAATTTATTGAAATCTGTGCAGGAGTTTAGGCGTAAAATAGTTGCAGACAGCAGTTTATAATATTATTAGTATTATATTATACACACAGATAAAATGTATAGTATAAAGAGGAGTGAAATCCCTTTAAATTTTACTGCTACTTTTATAAAATTACCTAATCAACAACTTTTAAATTAATTACAAGCCGATAAAACTATGTAGTTTGTTTTGACAAAAAACAAACTAACTATTAAATCAATTAACATTTTTTTTCAACCTGAACCCAAATTAAATCCGAGCTACACAATTTTAATATCCCGCAGCGTGTAAACATGTACACCGGGAAGCAGTCGGATCCGATTGCAGAAATAACAGGCTCATAAAAACCTACACCTCGCAACAGATGTGCAGCGTTCGATTCCACAAATAATATGATGTAACTGCGAGGTTCCGTAGTCCTTTTTAAAAAATAATCCAAATCAATCATAACCATTTTTTTTTCATATAAAAGCATTTAATGACATGTCGAGTTATTGGAAAAGAACCGGCAAGAAACTCCATGGTTACTTTTAGAGACTGTGGCGGTCGTGTGAGGATCGAAAAAAATGTTATTCTATACTTTGAAAACCATAAAGTTGTATTTTAAGAGGTCTAAAAACTAAAAACTTAAATTAATGGAAGGAACTGCAAGGATAAAGTTTGTGACTGCAAATATTTTGTTCAGCTACTAGAGCTATGGAAGTCTGATAACAGATGAATCGTGTAAACTGATCTTTAGCCGCATCTGGTTGGATTGGAAGCCGATACCAATGTGGTTGAGAAAAGACTGGAATATTAAGCAACTAATCGTTTATATTTAGTGATATTAGTTAGGTAGTACAGATTATAATAGTAATTAGCAAAAAATTAACTGTTAAGGAGTACTTCCTTGTTTTCTAATGTTAATAAAGACAATATCAGGAAATACTTCGGTGTTAAAAATTGTAGTTAAATACATCGGTCGGTATGTCTACTCATCAAATATTCGGTTTATCTCAATATTATGATAGGTATAATGAAGCAATGAATATTACATTAAAATTTTAAAGTAGACGACGACACTAAGAACTAGTCGCGTGGGTGCTTCAATCTAAGACAGTCTGGAGATTAAAATAATTATTTTTATAATAAATGTTTCATTAGATATTAAAAGTTTAAAATGGAAATAGAATGCATTGCTCTTAAAATTCTGTTAAATAGAACCGACAAAAAATTGTAATAATATGTATCAAGTCACTTAGTATGCGCTTAAATTACAGTTGAGAATCTTAGTGATGTGCTTTTTCAAAATAACGAATATCGACAACAGTTTAGATATTCTCAAGCGTATTGCATGCATTATGGCATTCTTATAGTAAATCGAGTCAAGAAAAGCAAAATGCTGAGTACCAGAAAGAAACACACGTAATTTGAAGATCCCAAATCTCATCTTCATTTATGAGCCAAACTGCAAGCAAAAACAAAATTGTCCTTTTCCAATTTCGTACGGAACCCTAAAAGTTTCCTCTGTTACCTGCAAACGTAAATACGGGTTTTGGAGATCGAGATATGCACTACGATATATTTCGTGCCAATTTTTGCTACCGTTTCGATATATCGAAGCAAAATGTTTTCAACCCCGCTCCATAGCGGGCTGCAATTTCTCGCGGAATTCTTTCGGTATGATAAAAAGTTATGATAGTGTACAAGCAATTGCTGTTTTCAAATAGTTAAGGTATTGTATATTATATTATTTGTTATTATATTATTAGTATATTATGTTTTACTTATTTCATCTATCTAAAGAAGACTAAGTTTATTTAATAAAAATTTCACGGACGGAAGGAAATAGATTTTCTATAATACAAACTTATCGATATCGACAATTGTATACTACAACTTAATCCGTTTTCCAACACTACCCGCCGGTGTTTACTAAAATCTTTTCTCTACCCGACACTTAATTTTTAGTCTAGACATCTAAAACTAAAATTATATACGTCTGGCAATATTTCAAGACGATACTTAAGATTATTGACACAGAGAATGAAGGAGAGATGAAAATACTGCAGAATGATATTAATATACATTTTCGAATATGTATTTTGATTTATATGAAACTTTATAAGTGAAATTTGATGGGTAAGTTAATGGGTTTTTGTTTTATGATAAAATGGGGATTTTATGGAGATGGGCAGAACTCCAAGTGGCGTTAAAGATCGATGCTACAATATGGCCAGATTTATACTGCAATGGTGAGTTAAGAAACGAAGTACTATAGTCCTGGTTTTAAGATATTCAGAAATTTTGGAACATTATGTAAGAGTTCGGAGACTGTTGTGACTTATAATCCTATTATCCGTTAAGGTAATAATGTAGTTTTATACATTAAAGAGATAGAGAAGTCAAGTTCTAAGTATAAAGTGAAAACCACCGCTGGTAGTGATTGCTAGGGGATAAAATTTGTCTCGAAGTTTTTATTATATTATACCAGTGATTTGACCAGTATGAATTGCTTGCATACATTATTTAGGAACGGTTGGGTTATTTTTTAAGCCTAAAAGATTTGTTTTTGCTTTCTGTTCTGTTTCTGCTTCTTGTTATATATAAGGTAATGCATTCGACCACATTCGACGACTGTCGAAATAAATATTCGCTTCGTGATTGTCTGGTCACGATCTTAGGCGACAATATCCGAAGTGGCCCGAACCATTTTGTACAATATCAATATTTTAAGAGCTTTTTAAAAGATGCTTTTATTTTTATCTCTTAAGATTTATAAAAGGAGATTAAGGTGTGTACCGGATTACGATTTTCGCATCTTTATGGCTGTTTAAGTTAGCTTTTTTATTTATGTTTTGATTTAGAACCTTTTTAACTTTATATCAGTCTCTTAAATTATTTTTTTCTTTTATAGACAGCTACTGTAAGTTCTTTTTTATCTCATAAATAATTCTTGAATGAAAACTTCTTTCATAGAATAGATAAGGCAATGGCAGAGCCAGTGGTAACAACTAAATTGTTTTAAACTGAAGTTTAATGAACATAACTTAAGGTCTTCTACCGTATAATTAAAGTTAATGATACGCTTCCGACTCCAATACCCCAATAAGCCATCAAAGAAAAGACACTGGAACAATAGATATTTATCACTAAAGAGGATCAACCCGTCAATCTATTGCGTCCCCAATACTCGTATACAAACTTCCTTATACACCCGAAAACTAAGATTCTCAGCTCTATTGTGTAAGTGATAATGGTGGCATTATCAGCACGCTATAGTTGTTGAAGGACATTATCGAAGAGCGAGTGTGCCTAATGATAACATGGGATTAAGCTGGTTGTATGTTATCTACAAAATGTAGGGTCAGCAGCATTAATAGTTCGGGTTAGTAGGCACTGTGTTTGGTCATTTTGTTTAGGGTTATTTGATGCGGAAGTATGTGGGGGTTAAAAGGCTAATTGTATTGCTGTATTTTTTATGGTTAAAATTAAACCGTAAAGCTCACTAGATGTTCCTACCATATTTTATTCTAAATCTTTACAATGTTATTGTAATTCATTTTGTAATACTTCAATGAAAAATAATAAGTAAGTATCATACGTTTTACAAAACAAATATTCTCTTAAAATAAATATCTAAACACTTCGCAATGTCTTTTTTTTTCAAAAATAATAAATTAATATATAATTTAATTTTGATGACATTTTTTTTTCTGTGAAATCTTCACGGAATTTGGATTTGTGCCCGATTATGGCAATATAGGCCTTTACCTCAAGAAAATACGAAAATCACGCTAATCCATCGCCTTCATATTCTTAACCATAACAACCTACTTTCCTCTACACTAACCAAGAAAAAAAAACATTTCTTATTACAAAAAAAACTCTCCGTCGTATCATCTCCGGTACATTTGCTAAACCCATTACATCCCGCGTGCTTACCCACCAGTTAGGAAGATAAATAATATATATGTATAGAAGGAAAACCCATCGGTGCTCAGATTCAACCCCCACCCCATTTCTAACGACGGTCATTAACCTTTACTACGCCACCGTAGATTACTCTGCGTTACCCCGTGATGGTATATTGAGCATTTTTTGTTGGTAAACAAGGAGGTATGAGTAGAGATGGAAATGTGCCCAGCATTTTATAAATTTATGCCCTAAATGCCGGGAAAAAATGGGCAAATAATTATGACTACTGCCACTTTGTGCCCGTTTTTGCCCAGTATTTAGGGCATTAATAAATAGCCCATCTTTAGTTATGAGTGTGCTATCAACGTTACTGAAAATGTAGAAATTAATTTACTTTTCAAACTCTTCCAGAGGAACAGGATTATAACAAATAATTTCAGTTTAATTATAACAATCTGACAAACATGTTTTTTTGTACGACCACAGCCTCAGAGTCTAACATTCAAAACTCCATGCTTCAAGCCTCCAAGATACCGAGAATTTTCTAAAAAAAATAATAAACCTTACCAGACCTGGAAGTCGAGCCTACATACTCAGCAACGCTGGCTAGAAATAACTAATTCATTTCAGTTGCAGTTAATTTTTTAAAATTTTATGAAACAAAAATGCTACAAAATACAATCACGTTTCAACCAAAAAATTCTACAAAATACAACGACGTTTCAACCCTAAAATTCTATGAATAAAAACAGCAGACATTTAACGAAGAAGAAAAGTTGTTAAATTCCCAACTTTTGCCGACTCCGTCCGAGCCTTAAGACTGTTTGCCAAAACACTCGCGTATCTATAGGAGAGTTGTGTACACAAATAATTTACAGATATTTTTCTTTGCCAAAGTGAAATAATGCTTTGAATCAACTTTATTTTTGTTCCATTACAGAGTTGGAATACCGGCTTGACATATTTAGAAATGTTTGGTTGTTTGGAAAATGAGTGTAAATTGGGGTAAGTATAAATCTGGAAGCGGTCTGAGATAGAATAATTGTTGAAGTAGAAGATTTAAGGGGAAGTCTGTCGACAGTTTTGATTCTAAGATTTGATATGACACTTTACAACTAAATAAATGTCGTTTAAAACAGCTGGCCTAGACTAAAAGTAAATTGTGTTTAACACAGATTAAGAGAAATCCTAAGAGATTGGGAAGAACAAGACCATCAAGATTAACGTAAATTAGTATTTAAATAAATGTATTTAGTGCTTTAAATACCCTCTACCGAGATAATTCCTCTTTTTATTGGTGAAAACCCTATAAGAAAATTTACAGTAGAGTTGTAACAAACCCGACTTTGTTTTATATATTAAGATATGTATATAATTTATTACGTCAACAATAATAACATCACACCAAAATACACACACATTACATCAAACACTTCACCACACACCCCAAAAAATCCTCGAAAAAGCCGAAAAGGCATAAATTCACAAGTTATTAAAACAATATAACAGGCAGGACGGACGGATTACCCCGTCGATCGGTATTGACTGTGCCCGCCTGCCCGTCGCCGATAAACGTAGATTAAACCTGGATGTACATCAACCTTAATCCGGCAAAGTCCTGCCATGTTTTTAATATGGCGTTCTGATTTTGAATATTTTTGCGCCGATATTTCGTTTGGTGCGGGTTTTTGTGTCAGTTCGGTTTGGAATTTAAGTGGTGATGGTCGTGTTAAATATAAAAGGTATTTTGAGGGGCCTAGATCAAATTATACCTATGTGCCATAAAAATAGGTCATATATCATACCTGTGGTTTCAGCTTCGATAGTTATTTGAATCTCTGAAAGGTTTATCGACCCTAAAAAAAGGATATCTTATATTTTACTTCACTAAGAAATATTATTCTAAGGTAAAATACAAAGAATGAAAAGTATAAGCTCTGAGAAGAAATTTGTAACAGTGCCTACAATAAATTTCAAACTATCTCACATATTTGAAGAAGAAAGAAAGCATGAAAACAAGTTGCCACTTCTAATAGAATTGCAAGCACAACATTATTGACTAAAAGGAAAAACTGTAACACATATTCAGGACAGTCTACACGCAGGAAAGTGATAGACATGCCATATCAAGATAAAGTCGGGTACCACGTTAGGTTATCTGCAAATGTCCCGAACTAGGTCACTAGTAGACTATTAATAACTAAACTTGTTCACTCGCTTTCGGCTTAGCAACTGGGAAATTAGAATTCGCTTTGTAGATAAGATTAAATATCGGTATTTCTATATCATTATTGGGTCTGTGATAACGAACCTCATTATTTTTCGATTCAAAGAAATGAGATTGCAATGGCCTGGAGCTTTGGTCTGCTGAGCAAAAGTATGTCACGTAACCTTATCGACTTGGGAAGGGATAAGAATTAAGCCACTATTCGACACTGGAGTAGTGCGGGACGTGCGGGTTACCAGACTTTCATCAGCATAGAGACTTAACTACCCGAGTTTTATTATTTAATACCATTTAATTGAATTAAGTATGGTTTGGACTGTCAGGTCATAAGGTTTTGAATTCAAAGCACGCATTTCTAACTTTTTAAATTCATCTGCGTATTAATAATTAATTGATCACTCGCTTATGACGATGAAGGAAAACATCGTGAAGAAATCTGCATGCCTCAGATATATTTCTCATGTGAAATGCCTGCAAATGCCTGCAATACGCTATCGTGGTGGACTATAGATTCTGATATTCATATAGTCCTAGGACAGTTAATGGATTGATGATGATTGAATTAATTTCGACGTTATTAACTTGGTCACCACTAATTAGGAGTGGTGGCCAAGAGGACACAAGTGAAAATCTTCTCCAATCCTCACTGTTTTCCACTACAATAAACAAAATCTATCTTGAAAATTACCTGAAAGCTCTACAAAGTATCAAGATGTATTCCTTACATTTGTATGCACTTCCAAGTGCACATAAAAAACTCCTGCAGCGTTTTATATGCACTTAAATATATTTATGTCGAGATAAGAAACACATTTGCAACATGACTTGCAAACATCTCGTTTTATTAAAGAACATAAATAAACAATATGGACTTGTAAAAGGGTATAACATTTTTAATAAAGTTCTACCTTAACACTAGAATTTTATATAGAAATGGAGAAATTATGTGCAGTGTTGGAGAATAAAATACAAAATACAATTACGTTCCGAATTGTGAATCGGTTGTCATCTGACTTTGTCACTTAATAACCGGAAAATAACGATATTGACAATTAAATTAAGGATAAAATATTAATGTAATTAAAAATAATTGAAATAATAATTCGTACCTATCACAAAATAATAGCACTGAGTGGTGGCTTTGTGCTTCAATGACTTGATGAGTCCAGAATGGTGACCCATCCATAGACTGACCGGGGCACACCGTTTTCAATTTCAACGGCGCAGTAGTTATTTCAATTTTCTAAATGGTTGAGTAGCTACATAAAACTTGGGTAATTATCCCATATAAATGGGGTCTAGACCTCAAAAATACGACCCATAATAAACCCATAAAACAGACAGACGTTGAAAAAATCTGGATAGGTCATTAACGATGCAGTAATTACGAAATGACAGCTCAAACGACTTGTACTATTTGTGTCAGATAGGTTTTAAGTGGTTTAACTATTAAATAATAAATAAATAATTAGATACATTCTAATGAGATGCATAAATTTGTTTGACTTAAAATTATCTGGACCACCCATAAAGGCCCAATGTTATTAAGTTAACTGCAAAATAACACATAAATTACATTTCATTCGTATTTAAATTTTAAATTCATATAATTCAAAAAGATTATTTATTTGAATAAATTCTCGAATTAGAAATAATGTTTAACGCATTTATATTTCTTTTAGTATATTTTTATTTAAGTATACCAATAAAGTTTCATTTGATATTTTAATACCAAAATTGATAAAAAAAATCTGTATGTCAAACATAGCTGTATTAATAATTAATTATTTTTTTAAATAAGTAGATAAGGGAATTAGTTACGCGATTTATGACATCACAGCAATTCTAATGATCAACAGCTGGGAACCGTTGGCGCCGATACATTTACCAAGATAATGAGGTCATTGAACTTGATTCTAGTATTTGCGCACTCCTACACACTACTTCTATCAAATTAAATTCGTTGAGACTTTTTTTTATGTCTAATGCGATATTTGTAGACTAATGTTTAGACTTTCTACGCTGTAATATTTTTTTTTCTATTAGCAGACATTCTCTAATTAGATTTAAGAGATAACCTATTTACCTACCTATAATTTATTCCTAGAAATAATTTAAGATTTGTTATTTGTTTATAATAAATCGGTTATGGTTTTATTTTATTCGTGATAATTGCAATAACAAACATTTCTATTTCTAGAACAACAAACATACCTTTTATCATTATTGAAAAATTCAAAAATTTTCAAGAGAAAAAAATATCAGGTTTTTATAACTCCGGTAACTAACCTTACCCACTTTAGATACGAAATGTTTCTAGAAAAAGTTGTACTGTACTTTTTCTATTTCTATTATCAAAGAAGCTAGGTACCTAAAATCCATTTTAATATCTTGATAAGACCTGAAGTTAATGATCTCACTAATAATAGTGTATTGAAAGTAAATACATAAGAGTGCATAGTTTGATTTTGGGGGAAAATATACTTCATAATTTATTTTTTCTTTGAAAATCCGTTTCGAGAATATTCCCTCCAAATAATGCGTTATGACATTACGAAAATAGGCAATAGGCAAAAAGAGTCGAATTGATAACCGAGAAGGTTTTCTCTTTTTTAAAGTCGGTGAAAAACAAAAACAGTAAAGCCGTTTAAAAAATTACAATCGTTATCTTAATTGTTGAAGTTTTATAAACACTGATTAGGTACGATGGTTAATGAACTCGGTTTGATTAGATACTGATAATTAAACAAACAAGTTGCGCTATGGTAAACTACCTTGGGATAGGACGAAGGTACTATATCTGTAGGTGTTTATATATACACAGTGGAATACTATAGTTCAACGGAAGTTGTGAGGGGCCACTCTCCCCGGTCAAACTTTGGATGGGTAACCAAGAATGTTTCTTTCCTTATGAATATTATATGTGACGTTTATCTTATAGCAGTCAGAAGCCCGAAGAACGATAGGTTCTAGGTTTTCCGTAAGGTAGTTAACACAAAAAAGTTGGTCTAAAATTTTAATTAGCATAGTTATACAAAAAGTAACAAAAACCCAGTTAAAGTTAACCCATACTATAATTAAGCAGAAAAACAAACGATTAACTGCTTAAATGCAAGCTTAAATTTGAGACGCAAGGAAAAAATCAAAGCCATTGAACTGACCTCAGGTTGTTCGCCTTTGACCTCGCAGTGACAAGAGCGGACTTAACGATTTATACTTTAAAACTATACAAATTTTCCACACTGGTTTTAATTGAGAATTAAGAAAAATGAGCTCTTTATTCAGATTTGCGGGTAGCAGACTAAATTTTGTGTTCAAAGTTTTATTACAATATTAATAGTTGATACCTTTTAACATAGGTAAAAATCAAATTTAAATTTAATTCTACTTTTGTCACTTTATTATTACCCATCTCCAGAACGCTGCTATATTAAAAAATATTGTTTACTAAAAAAATCAAAATAGTAAGTACCTATGAATCTAAATCCAGTCATATAAATCTCAATACATTATATTATTATAGGTAGGTATATTAATATTTAAACTTATCTATTTATTTTGGTGAAAAAATATAATATTACTTTTATGCTAACTTATTCTCACGAAGGTTTTACTTACGCATAACCCTTCACCTTCTGCGTGTTATTTCGATAAAGGAAATACAAGTTAAAAAAGAGTTGAAAAAAGGTTAAGGTTATAATTAGTAAAGGTCAATATAATGCGTTTCAGTTTCGGAGTTGTTTTCTCCGCAGCGTAAACAGTGTCAATACATACATACAATGTATGCACTGAATATTAATTTTGAAAAGGTTCGTTTTAAAAATAACTTTTGCAAAACAATCGTTCCATGAACTCAAAATGTAATACCTATTTATTTGTATTCAATACTCGGCGCAGCTTAGTTTAATAAACTCTGAATTTCTAAACCAATTGAGGTATAATAGAAAATGTATGAGTCATTGCGTTTACATATTCTATTTACTGGTTTACTATTTGTTTTTTTATGTTCATCACGATTCCTTCAATTCTGGTTGAGCTTCAAAATGTTGGAAAGAAATTGCCAAATAATCATTTCCAACAGAACATTACCCTGTCTAATAACATTAATATGGCTTTTAGGGACCACGATTCTAAGATTCTCTTTGGACGTTTTTCTCAAAGGTCAGGAAACGCCAGCGCCATCTAGTACAAAAATCTAAAACATTGACTTGCAAAACTGTCTTTACATCATTTACAGAAGTAATAAATATTTGCATTGTTGTTCCCTATACATATATTCACGCCACATAAGATATCCTATTACAGTTCAACATTAAAATTTAACAAAACTTATATTTTTACATCATTGCTCCTTCAGTAGGCAAAAGTTTCAACTCATAACTTGGTAAACAAGCAATGGAATACTACAGCTGCTTGTTATTCTCCGCGAGTTGTGACAGTCGATAATAAAACGGGTTGTTGTAATACAAACAAGTCGCTACTTGTTTTAAATTATAACTGTCGAGCTTTATTTGCTACAAACAACTAACTTGTAACTATTTTACAGCCTAAGACATTTTAGAAGCCTGTTGGAACTTGTCAATCGTTCCTACTTCTGTGACTACATATTTCATATCATTTTTTTTTACAGTATTTAAACCTAAAACCACAAATGAAAAGTCGTAGTCATTTATACCCGTATAAAATTCTGATACCGTGTATAATTCTCAATTAAATTATAACGTTCAACAAAAACATAGGTATTGTAATCAGAGTGACAATGACGCAACAATGACGACAGTCATTGGCGGAATCGCGAAATTCGTCCCATATATTATTCACCAGAGGCCGATAATGAGGCCGTTCACCCCACCGCTTTAGACACATTTCGACGCGACTGATTGCCGATGTTTAGGTTTTTTGATTGCATATTTATTACTGGCAATAATCCGGGAACGAGAAATAAAAGTTTTACGAATGTTTTAAAATGAAATGACATTTTTCTTGGCAAATTAGTCACCCGAGTAATGACGGGTTAGAAATTGGGATCTATTGAATTTATAAATATGTCACAGTTGGTTGAACTAATAATTAATTTGAAATCTGTATCGAATGGTATGTAAATAAATATGTATTACATACCGGTCTTCAATGAGTAAGTCACCACCTCGCACGCGAATAACATTATTTTCTAACAGCAAAAATCACTTATCCATTTACAGACGCCAAAACATCATCTTACCTGAAACAAAAAAAGTAACACCATTAAAATCGTCATTAACGGTTCATTTTTTACCGAAAAATACCAAATTTTGAAAACGATCCATTGTTCATGAGAATTCTCACACAATACAGTTGAACGACCGGCCAGATTTTTAAATCAGCACCTAGATTTTGTGAAAAAAATTATAATACGATTTAAAAGTTGAATAATACATGGCTCGCCGTGCGTGTGTGTTTATGAAATTCGTATCGTTATACATTTACGGGTCACGTTTTTTATTTGTTTGCTTTAAATAAGTGAATTATTTTAGATGAAATAAGAAAAAAGGTTCATTACTCTCTCTCTGGTCTCTCTTTACTCTCTCTTATAGTCCTTCTCACTCTAAACTCGGTTTACTGTTCCTCAAATTCAACCCGTTCTAAAGACGTTCTTAAATATAGTTTTGTGACATTTGTATTGTCTTTTTCACAAGGAGCATTTTGTCACAACTTTGTCTTACTCAACCTAAATTAAAACTCCAGAAAACCACCAAAACTGGAAAGCAGAGCTGGCATGTTATAAATTCACAAAAAAAATGAATGACTGTAAGCTGACTCAGAGTCAAACTTTAGCGGTTATCATTATCACTCAATGAAATGATTTGAAGAAAAACCGCGCTTAACCCCAAGTCACTGATCCCCACGGAATATTTCCGATCCAGATATTTAAATCGACATAACGACGTCGCCGTATGTTGTATAATCGGCTATGTTTATTAAAGCTATGCTAAGATATTCGCTTCCTATGTCGCATGCGTGTTGACACGCCCTTATGTCTGTGCCTGTGTTTTGATTAGTACCGTCACGTGTATGATTTATCATTCATTGTCCGGACCAGGAAAAGAATTGATTATGTTCATGCGTTTTGAGGTGAACAGATGTCGTCTTGCAACACTTTGTTGCTTGGAAAGGTAACGGGACTTACAAAATGAGGATGTTCTTATTTAAAGTAGGTAGCTCCCAGATCTAGCTACCCAGTTAAATTTATAAAAATTTGTTGGTTTCATTTTCTATAAAAAAAGTAAAAAAAACAATTTTTCTGTAACTCCCTTTGTTCCAACCTTTCACTTCTATGTAAAAATATAAGATTATTTGAGATTTTTTATTTTATTTGTTCCCGCACGCTGTCTTATATTACACAGAGTCCTTGGATTCATTTAATTAAGTATTGTTAAAATAATTAACATGTATTTACAGCTATAAATGACTTCGTTGAATATGTTATCAACCTCTGCATATTAAACAGAGTTTAAGGTGTAAGCACCAGTTAATGTCTAATGAAAAATTATTAATAGATAATTATCTATACATAATAATAGATGAATACATTGTATTATATATTTGTAGGTATGTATGTCCAGTTTCACGGTTGTACCCAAAAACAGGTAAATTTAATCCAATTTCAGCTTACACATCAACAATACACTTAATAAAATCATCCCCTGAATATCCGCTTCGTAATTTCGTTTTTGTTCCAACAAGCCCACCCTTCGTACCTTCTTCCAGCCCAGTAACCACAAATTACAGTAATACCCCAATGTGTATAAGCGTTATTATAAAATGGCGCTTCGCTGAGCCCACCTTTAGTCCGTATATTGAATGTCCCCCAAGTCGTAAAGAAGTTCAGATTATGAGGATTCTGTTCAAAAGTACCGCTTTCTATGTTTTATTTGATATTAAAACATTTACAAAATATAAAGAAAAGTTTTTTATAATATAATGTCTATTGCTGAAACCATTAGAGTGGCTAAATTAATAATGCGATGTACTACCGTGAAAAAATAAATTAAAGTGAGTGAAGCGAAGTTTCACAAACGTGAAAAAATATTTTTTCACGTTTCTGAAACGTTTTTAAACATGAAGATTTTCACGTTTGTAAAAATGATCATGTTTTTCAATAAACAAAACAATATGAAACTGGCATTAACTCTACGCATTAAACTGCAAAATTACGAGCATAAATGCAGTAATAATAATGTCGAGTTTAAGGTACTCACAACCGTGTAAGTACCTTTTTAAGTGAAGCATAATTATATACATTATCTTGATGCCCATCAGGAAGACATAAGCTTTCCATTTATGTAAAAATCACTTAAACCGGTTCAGCCATTTCTGAGATAGCCGCATCAAAGTTAATACGCAAAGAATACGACGTAAACATCTTCGTAGATCTCTGCTAATCCCCGAAACGAACAAGTTTAAGATAATCATAATAAGGCAGATTATAAAGATACATGTTTTTAACAACACTTCAAAAGGTAACGGAAGTAGAACATTTGAAATGGGCATTAAAAACGGATTAGTCTTATGGTGTACCATAAAATTAAAAAGCAATGGTAATAAATATTACATAAAACTGTGGCTCAAAAAGTTGTGTAAATCTATTTTAGTAACTTCTACAAACCATTATAATTTTAGGGTTTTTTTTTCTATAAAAGTTTGTGTACAAGATGTTTAGATATTTCTTTGAAATATTTAAACATCTACACCACTTATAATATACACATAAAACGTTAAGGGCGAAACATTTGCAATTTTTAAGAGTCAAAGCCTTCAGAGAGTACGTGATAAAAGTATATGGTCTTAAATATATTTTTACGAAGTCACTCTTCTGGTTTCATTATGGGTTATATTTAGATTTTAAGTGTACGGACGAGAAAATGTGTTTTCACCCTACATTACTGCGAAATGTTCATGGTTGTTTACATGGAAATTCGGAGTATCATTTTGCGATTCTTTGAAGTACTTTTTTCGGTATTTCACTAAAAATAAGTTAATTAAGTAACAGTGCAAACAAAAACTGCTAAGTAGGTATTAAAATAAAAAATAAAAATATAAACTTCGTCTCTAAACTACAAGACTAAGAAAATAAAACCAGAATTCACTGTTCTGTTTTTTACACAATGACCTTAAAGAGGTACATAAATCACAATCAAGAGGTTGTCTTATAATGCTAACATAATACTTCCATTAGCATTTAGTATAAGGAAGACCGTTACTGAACAATATATCTAATATTAAGTTTTAAAATAGAAAAATATTAATGGTAACTATATGATGTACCAATGGGGTAGCTTTATGTGGCCACAAGTTTTGTTGTTAAGCTTACCAATTCGATTTCCGTGTTATTCAATATTTTGTATGGTTAAAAAATAAATGAATCGAGTCTTAATCATCGTCATAATGTTTATGCAAGTGAAATATTACGTACCTGTAAACACATCCGGGAGGAAAACTTGGGTGTCATTAAATTAATAATAAGAAAAACATTGATTAAAAATAAGTGCTTTAAGTTTTTCTTTCTATTTTTACTTATTTATACTTGAGACGCCAACGAAAACAATCGTAACCAGTTTCCAAAACAAGTTATGCTAAAAATAAAACGCATAGCCAAAAGTCATTTTGCAATTCATTCTAAATTTTGCACGTTATAGGCCAAAAATCAATCTAAAATGAATCATAGAGCGGATTTCCATATTTTACACACACATAAACATCTCACTGCCGACAACGGGCGTTTTCACCCCACAAAGACCCCGTAATATGCCCCGGGCAATAAATTTATTATGATAAAGTCGATTTACGTCAATAGTCCCAACTTTTTTGTTGAATTGAAAACTTTTATTCAGAACTCTTTGAAAAAGTATTTTTGATATTGAACGCCGATAATATTATGTAGGTACCCAATTTTCATGTGAAATCATTTTGTGAGATGTTTGTGATTGAGTTGAACTTTTGATTTCGGGCTTTGTTGATAAATCTTTTGAAGAAGTCAATGCTTAAAAAATTCTAAATAAAACGGGGAAAAATTCGGCTTATTGTGTAGACACAATTTTCTGTATCCAAAATAATGACTGAAAGTCGATGCTTAGGAGTATAGTAACAATACAGTGCTTAACGCATGAGTTCTCAATTGATCGTGAGTTCAAATCTGATTCTATTCAACCTTTAAATTGAACCCAGTGGTGGGAATCTCCTTGGTTACGCGCCCTTCATTTTAATATCACTCACGTGCAGATGATTTTTATTTCATGGGTTATTTCTACTTTATTTATGCTTTGCAGCAGGTTCGCAAGGATAAATGGCCTCGATGGATACCATGGATCATAATCATCACTGGTATGATGAAAGAAAAATTATATTTTTTCCTTTCTTATAACGACACTTTTATACCTACCTACATACGAAAAGATACCTACTTATGGAAAAACTGTGATTTGATTCTTTCTATTAAGCAATAAGCCACATGAACTCAATTGTACTAAAAACCACAAAGTACCACATTAATCACCACCGTGAAAGTCAAGATTACTAAGATATCGAGCAATCCCCGGCCGATCTCCGACCAAGGCCTCCGTAAGTCAACCAAACAACAAGCAAACACAGAAGTACCAACTTTATAAACCTTTTAAATTGTCTGTTGTAATGTAAGAAGTAACTGCTTCACTAATGGTCTGAAATGCGACTGCTACGCTAGGGGTCCTGGGTTTGATTCCCGGGTCGAGCGGGCCTAAACATACTAGCGAACTATGGGTATATAGACAGTACACCTTTGCTTAACCCTTCGAAGAATACAAGCGTGATGATATGTTAAGAAGTGAAACTTATGAGTTAGTAAAATCTACTAGTAACAAGTTACAGTGAGAGTCTAGCTAGCATTACCTATTTTCATGAACGAACCTTCTGTATTCAGCTCTCTATTCCGTGGTAACATGATCTCGTTCGTTCACTAATCGTTCATTCCGAGTGAACGAGTAGAGTTTTACGTATCGCTTGGCAATGGTCGGTGTACGTTTTATAATTTATTGTAGGTACATATTGGCCGGGTATTGTGGAAAATGTATTTTCGAATTTAGAATATAGAATTTGTGAAAAGCGGCGTATTGAACTATAAGCGAGGAGATCTTGCCCAACAGTGGGGCAATAATAGCATAGGTTCAATTTATTTTGAAAGCGACAATTTCCTTTCAGGTTCTAACTCCAAAAAAAATATGTAATTTACTGGAAATTTTCACGAAACTGTTAAAAAAATGAAAATAAAGTTAAATTAAGTTTTTTTTCTATAAATACCGACAACATTGCATTTTAATGATCTCATTAATATAAATGCAGTATTCTCAGGCACCATGACTTAAAGGTGAGGCTTTCACCGACCAAGGTTGGATCGCAGGTTCGCTTCCTACTCGAATCACCTTGATATTTTTTTAGTTAGAAGAAGGAAGTTAGTTCAACTGTTTGGATTATGTTACATTCAGAACAAGATTAATTGTTCCTACGTTAAGTTCAATGTAAGATAAATAGAGCAAGTTTTTTTAATCGAAGTTCGTCCTTACTATTTCCTTTTTATTTGTTTTTTTTAAATGTGAAAGCCTAGTGTTGCCAACTTGAATATTCAATGTATTTAGTGTTATATTATTAAATTATTTGACACTTATCACATGTTAGTAGATAAGTAGATCGCATCCTTAAATATTTTTTTCTCCTAAATCAATTCTCACATAATACCAACATCCATATATAGAACAATTTGTAGGTCATACAAATATTAGCTCGATTCGGAAGTAGAACACGCGACCCGAAGCACATAAGCCGATCGTTCAGTCACTGAACCATTCGTGCTTTCAATAAAAATGTTTCAACTTCACGGAATGCGGATGAAGACATAAAACATTGCCTACCTCATAATTATTAACAGCTTAATCGTTCACTGTCAGATTGAAATTTCCAAAATAACATACTACCTTGCTATAATAGCAGAAATAATTAGATTTTACACACTTGTTAGATGTTATTTTACCAAATACAACGTTTTCGGGCGATCTTCATTAACAAAATCACGCACTGTACTACGTTAAGGTTGAGGTTTGGGTAGCAATGATTTAGCGTTTTCATAGGCGCAAGCGACTTAAGCGATAGTAAGTAGATAGATAGATTTGATTGAAATGTTGTACCACATACCCACGTATATTTAGATCTGGAAATTTTCTGCTTTGTTAATCTGAAAATAACCTTTCTATTAAATAATAATAATAATAATAAATTTATTGATAATACAGAGATAAAATATTACAATAATAACTTACAAAATAATTAGGAGGTAAATACAATGTTAGGTGCCTGTACTAGGATGAACCTGTGTCACAGGCGGCAAGTGCTAAACAGATTATTTAGGTATTAATTATATACTACGATTTTAATTACGATTAAATATTATAATAACTTAAACAGTAAGTAACATAAATTAAAAACACAAATATTTACAACAAGATTGCTTGAGTAATCATAAAAAATATATATTTTAAAGTAAATACTTGTATTTATATATGCATTATGGATATTTGTTTTCCGATCAAGATCTCACGAATTAGTTCGTAAATGCCAATGTCACACTGACATAATTAATTCGATTAGCGCCCTCTACCGCCCTGGTACTAAGTCCGCACCCGAACACCACGGTATCGTATTTTTTAAGCTCATTTCGTAACTATATAACCATCAATTGGACAGATAAAAATCTCAAATAGAATTACATCGCGTGTTACGACCGCCATGGTTTAATTTTGGTAGCATTACCCCACCAAATTAAAAAGTTACCTGCACGCCTCAAGTGTATGCAAATCGGGCGTATTTCTTGTACAGTCGGCTAACGTTTTTAAAGAACAATGGGTGCGTGAATTGTAATTACAATGTCAAGTATTTACTTGTCAGGCTGTTGGGGTTTAAGTGTTGAAGAAACTGGTGTGTTAAGATTTTTATAATGATACACTTATTTTGTTGTAGGCTCATGGCACGATGAAATTTATGAATTAGCTGGGTTGTTATTTAGGCCGTAGTTGTTTTTTAAATACGTTCGCATGTTTATGTGATAGTTGGGAAACAAAAAAAGATTGGGCGATAGCTTTTAAAAAAAATTAAAATAGCAGAAGTGTTTTGTTCAATGTAGGTTACAGGTCCCATTTGAACATAGTTCGTAAAATCCCTACGTGGACTTCAATTTAGGGTTTTTTTTTTTGAAATTTCAATTTCATGTAACACTGTATATTACTTAAATAAAACACCTTTCATTTGGTTTTTCTTTGGTAAATAAACGCTTTTACGTTTATATTTTAAAATCAAACAATTTACAACACTACGCATTTATCCTTTCCCCATACAAAAAGTACAAATAGCACAATTTTTTTCTGAAATCAAACACAGTTTACTTTAAAATCCAAGTGCTAAAAGTCAGTCGCAAAAAAAAACAATTTAGTTTTAAGCACTTACTCACGTACCAATTTGTGTGGCAAAAGTACTTGAGTTTTATTGGCCGTTACCATAATATTGGGAGCCGTGAGAAGGTTAACGTTGTCATGGCAACCACCTATTATGAACGCCATGAAAGGTAATGGATAAAGTAGTGCGATAGAATCCATTTATTTGTTTGTTAGTTTTATCATACTCTGTTAAATTCGGTAGTAAAGAAACTGCTTTTATAGGTACTTGTCCGTGAAGGTCAGAATACTTGCGAGTTCTTATTTTTTATTACCCAAAATAACGTTATCGAAGATGAAGGGTTAACGAATGTTAATAGCATAACATTAATAAAATCTGTATAAATTCTCATATTTACATTTGAACACAATCGAAATTCAAATGTGTCGACATATTTATGCGTATGACTGTACTTTTACAACTTTATTCGTTTGACATAACAAATTATATGAGTACGTTAACTTTTAGAAGCTAGCATTTAACTTGAGAACTTTTAATATCTTCTGTTTTAACATTATAAAGAACTCTTTTATGTGTTTCTAGAAACTTTTTAGAAAAAAAAAGTATATTCTTATTATTTCCAAATAATTAGCGGTCGATATCCATTATTTATGATATTGTCAATAATAACAATATTATTATCTTTATTTATTGTTAATTTTGACAACATCTAAACAACTTGTATAAAAAATCTTAATAAAACCTGTTTTATAAAACAAAACAGTTATAAATATAATTCAGTTACTAAACTGCCGGTTACATTCAAACGATTTTAGCGTGATCATGATAAAATTAAGACCAAAATGGTACTGACACGACCCATTTCCCGAATCAGGCTAAACCTAGTAACCGTCTTACATGGAAATTAATTAATTATTTTGTATGTATTCAGTACAGCTGACACGGATGCAATATAGTTAACTATATTATCATTAATTAGACAACAATTAAAAATTCATTGCTAACGTTACAACGTACGTGCATTTTTAGTTAATATCTTTACGTCATCTCCGCATTAACGTAAAAAAATATATTTTAGTGTTCCGCTTCAAGCGCAAGAAAAAACACTTGTTTTGTAAACGGTACGCAACACACGATAGTCAAAAAACACATTTATTTTATTTTATTTAGGCACCTATTTAAATACTCTAACGACTAACATAAAAAACCTTTATAAATTGAAAACTACTTTTATTCGTCAAGAAACGTCAAGACGCCTACCACCTTAGTCACCTGTGACCATGGACGCTGTAAAAAAGGGTCCGAAACGTCGGGATTAAAATAATATCAATATAACGCGATAAAATCCGTAAAAAGTAGTTTTATTTCAAAACCTTTATAAAATCAAATTTATTTAAAGATTCTTTCAATTAAATTCTTATAATTTGCCAAATCATAAAAAAAATTGTCGTTTTTTTTTAACTAAAGATAAAAACGTAACAAAGCCTTATCACTTAAAATAACCTCGGACTTATTACGAAACCAATACACTAGAACATTTGCGTGCTACCATTACGTGTGCGGGCATTTATTAGTAGGATCTAAGAAACTTGACCTTCTGTGATTTTTTACTTCACCTCGCGAGTAAAGGGAACTGTAGCGGTCCGATTCTGATCTAAAACTTTAATTACATTAGTAGTGGTCTTGTTTCTAGTGATTTGGGAGTGATATTATGTGATGAACGGTGATAACACAGACCATACTAATAATATTGTAAATGGGAGTGAAACATTCTGTTTGTCATCGTTTCACACCTAAACCTCTGAACAGATTTCGATAAAATTTAAAAAGGAGCTAGATTAAATAGTAAAGAAGGATTAAGCTATATTTTGTCAAAAAAGTCATCCCAAAAGTACTTTTGGGTTGTGAGTTAAACTGTTGGCAACAGTGAGTATACAAAAAATGATTACTCACTAAAACGATAAGGGAAATCATTGTGAGAAAACCTTACTTTCTCAACAGTTAAGTCTGCCAATCCAACAGCTAAAGGAGATCTGTACCCAACAATGTGCGGCAGTAAATAGGTTAATGAACAATGTAATTAAATACTCATTAGATTTGAGTTCAGTTAAAGTTGCTAATGGTTATAAAACCGTCGGCAGTTACTAGACCAGCTTGTTGGATTATCACCTAAACGCATTCGAATGGGGATACTTAGTAGAATTTATCTTACCATACCAAATTTTGTCTGAAATGATATAACAGTAAAATGAAAAAAAAAAACTCTAATACACTTTTAGAATATAACAAGTATGAACAAAGTATTAATAATTCCTAAGCCTCAACAAAATTGCAAACACGTAGACACATAAAACCAAGAATACAAAAAACCTAGCTGAAAACACAGTCACGTCCACTAAATTGTGTTTGTATGTCATTTCATTAACAAAAATATGGTAAAGTGTTACAGTTAGCCGTGCATAAACAGTACCTTGGATTGTGTCACTGAAACACTATTAATTACGATGATAACTTTACATTAGGATATGATAAACGAGGTATAATAAGAGGTTTTAAGAGAAGTACTTAGGGCATAGCCATTTATGGCTCAAATCTGGAGCAGCCCATCTGGGGAAGTACCTCCACCTTACCGAAAACTGCAGCCAAATAACACACTTTATTGTGTGTTGTGTTCCTGCAGTGAGTAAGGTCGCCACAGTTCCTTCTAAGGATGCGCTGCGCTGGTAGTAAGAGGAATATTCCCTCAAACTGTCGGCGCAGTGAATCCTCCATAAACCTCTAAGAGGTTTTTCGGGTCGGCAACGCGCGAGTGATACCCCTCATGTTGCAAGCGTCCATAGGCTATGGTAACCTCTTACCATCAGGCGGGCCGTATGCTTGTTTGCCACCTTAGTGTATAAAAAAAATAAGCAACTATAGCTAACTTAGCTAAAAAAACATGGAAATTACTTAACATATTGAGATAGTATTAGGTACATTCTCCCTTTGATCAAGGTTACCCAAATCCACCACTAACTGAAGTCGTACAGTATACCATACCGCTAACGATCAAAAATCTAAATCACATTTTAATTACATAATCACGGTAATAAAAGATCTAAATCACCAATATATTTAAATTAATTGAAACTCTAATACAATTAAAATTATACAAGAATCCAATTAGTTAGATACAGTGTTACTGGCGCCGTAATAAAAATTACCCTTCATAAGAGCGTAATAAATTATTGACAGCTGGCTGATAATGTACAATGGAGTTCAAATCTTATCGCTTTTGAAATAAAGGTTATTCTAGTATGGAATGAAATATCTCCTTGATACTCTCAAGCCCGCGTGGGTGCTTAAAAGCCTCATACAGTGACATATTTTGCAATAGTGTACGCAATCTGTGGAATAATGAACGTTACACAACTCAGATATCGTTGGTAACTCCATAATTTCAATTATATTTACCATGCCATACTTACGGTATCAAAACATCAGATATTTCACAAAACCGAGAAGTCTTTGTAAAGTGATGAAACATTAATAAATTACTGGACATGTAAAGCTGTAATCTTAGGTCAAGCTAAATGTATAACAGAGCCCTTGATAACAGTAGTAATAACAGAATAATTTGTGTGAAATATAAGAAAACCACAGCAATTCCAAGTAAAGAACAAGTCTATGTAGTTAGTACTAATAACGTTATTACACCATTAATTGAAAGTATCGATTCTAAATCCGAATTAAATGTCATCACACATCGATTTTCCCAATTGATTTCCACTGAAGCCTCAAATAAAATCGGATCTCTCAAATCTCCCAGAACCTCTCTCAATTTTTACGAGAGCGAAATCCTTCTTTAATATCCAATCTATACACAGTTTAATAAACGATAAACCGAACTGCAGAACCATAAAAAAGCTTGGAACGTAAAAAAGGAGAAAAAGGCGCAACAAAAGTTTCCTACAGGCATCGGGAGTTAATAAAAATCGTGCCCAAATGACTACGGTAAAGTTTGACGTAAACATACCGAGTGTACTGGGCGAAATTGGCGAAACTCTGCAATGATTTAAGGTTTCATTGAATCACTGCAGCAAATTTGGTTTTGTTAATATTAACAATTCTTGGTTTGGTTCTGATTTTGTTGATGGTGATGAAGTTAAATCATATTTCATATGGTATCGGTTCAATTGTATTGCTTTCAAATTTTGATTTTTATGAACCTTCTCATAATAGGTACACTAGTTGGCATAAGTCAGATAGTCACGACATCTGCGTTAGACCACTAATTGCGTTATATTTCAAAAATTTAAATAATCTAATTTCAACATTAAGATTTAAAACAACATCTGTGCGTTCCAAAATTATTTAACAATCGACAAAGAAATTCCACAATTTTACGGCATAATCAGAAAAAAATACTCTTCTCTCCAAACTTTAAAACGATTCCACCCTTCCTAAATAAGTAAAGCGAAAAAGTAATTTGTCAAGTAAATCCTCAGCGTTCGAAGGAGTGAGAAAGGATATCAGGCTGATATCTGATTAATGACTCCATAAATGATTAATAGGCGATTTCGACCAAATTAAATGTGACAGCCAAATAAGGGAAGGCTTAGGAAAATTCACGATTCATTTTTTTTAGATTCAGTGTTCTTTTTTTACTTTTAATATGTAGGTATATTTTTTATTCAAAATTCAAAATTGACAACATAAAAGAAAGCTTACAGAGGTAGCAGAAAGTAAAAAGAAAGTAAGGAATTAGAACTTTATCGTATCTTGTATTGTACTAAAGCCACTTAACACACCATTTTGTCTGATCTAGCTAAGCCAAAGTTTACTTCGCCTAGTATTACACGAATCCTAACGACTTGTCCTTGGCAGGGCAAACATACACATAAGGTCACATTACTTCCTCTGTTTTACTAATCTGAGCACATCTAGCCTCTATTAGCTCAACCTTAAAATAGCGAGATAATTCAGGATTTCCTCTATGTTGAAAATGTTTCCTTAATTCCTTTTTATATTTGGTTGTACAAGATAATTTGTTGTTCGAACACAATCGGGCAATCAAATCGTTATCGTCGAGCAACATTAAACAGGGTTCCCATCGTTGTTTCCATTTTATTTCCGTGAATAAGGTTGTCTACTCCTTTCGATAATGACGGTCTTAATAATGCGATGCTCATAGTAATGGCTTGGAAAAGTAAATAGAGATAGGTTTGGAGTTTCGAAGAAGGTGATTTTGCTTAAGTATTTCTCGGTCTTTATCTTTAATGGCTAAACAGATTCAGCCTTGATTTCTGCGCTAGATGAGTTTCGTAAAGATTTTAGTATATATTTAAAATGCATAGCTTTTCTACCAAGAGTTTTGTGAATAACCTTTCCTTTTCTTTCAACAGCAACATTAATTCCTTCATATCAATCAAATTCATTAATTCAAATTACGAGTGCCCAACCATTGTTCCCCAACATCCAAATTAACACTTGCTAAACAGGCCAAATTACATAACCCTTTACAAAATCAAAGTTAACAACAGAAAATGACGCCCCTCGAAAAATTATAACAATTTTTTTACCATTATCACAAAACAAAAGCACAACCACAGCTGAAAGGGGGATAAGGGGGCGGACACCGTCCAAGTCCCCTTCCTGTCAATTACCGTGATTAATGAAGCCCTCGAATATTGAAACGTTTATTCGACCGACGCCAAAAGTATTATATTACTTTGAGAAACACTGTATCAACTTTTAATAAAGTTGCTCTAAGGAATTATCCACTTTTGAATTACCGATACTGCGTTAATTAAACATTTTTTAAACGGTGAAGTTTGTGTCTTGCGGTATGCGTCGGAGAGTAAGTTACGTTTATTATTTGGGTGAATTTCAACAAGAGATTTTTATGTGTCATTTCGGTGGGATTTTTTTATTTCAATGTTATCTACATATTTTTAGTGACAAATAAAACTTTAGCCTATTTTGTAACATTGTGCGTGAGTGGACATTAAATATCATCAAAACTTACATAAATATTTAAGGATGAATTTTTAAGAGTCCACTGAAATGAAAAGTGTCTACCGTAATGATAAAAATTACCACCGAAATGATAGACTGTGCACCGGAATGAAATAAATCCACCGAAATGATACAGTTAAGAACAACCGTGCCGGGCAGCCAGGGTTCCGTACTTTGTTAGGTTTGATTTTCACAAATTTTAGATAAACACTGAGACAGTTATTTTAATATCATCATTAATATACAGAATTACAGTTAGTATTACATATACCATTCTTTGAGGTTATACTTAATAACCTCAAAGAATGATATTATGTAATGTTTATTATGATATGAATGAATTGTTTCTTTACTTATATAATCTTTGGTAATTTAGTTCTCATAATAAATAATATAAAAATAAAGGTAAGGCACTTATAATGAAGGTACACCCTCGAAGTAATTATTTTGTTGACAATTAGTATCTAGAAATAATAATCTACACTGTGGTGACTTACACACTCATCACATCATCGTTGAGCCGAACAAATGTGTATCTAAAATATATACATGTACTAACTAGATAGATATATGTATATATTTTATATATTTAAATACAAATACACCCGAATAATCTAATCTACACTCTAGGTAAAAGTACCTACATTACAAAACTATGACTTTGTATCTGACATAAGTATCTCTAAAACTTTATATATATACTAAATTACACGAATCTAGCACGAGTTATTACAGCCACCGAAATGAAACTATTTTTGTCCCCTTATTACTGAAATGATAAAATTACTTTTTTGGCGGGAAACGGCAAGACGTTGGGACCGGTGCGTTTGCGCCGAGAGCTTGAGCCGGATTGATCCGAAGTGAGGAAAGGTGAGAGGGGCGTAACAACGCAATGTTGACGTGGCTATTCTACTAAAACTTACTGTCCTCTGAAATGATAACTTTTTTCCAGACAAAAGTTAACTGCCTGTCAAATCCATGAGAAAGAAGATAAACAAACAAAAATAGTTTTATTTGATCGAATATGTAATAATTTAATGATATCAAAATCGATTTAAATCCATATTACGAACGTATTTGCAGGGGAAGGTATTTTATGAACGGAATTGGGTTCAGGACAGGCCACCGTGATGATAAAATAACACTTTATAATTTTTTTTTTTGCTATATTAAAGGGTAGAAATCAATGATTTTTTTTGTCAAGGTAGAGGAGTACTTAAACTATTGAGGAAAAATTTATAAAACTAAAAATCTGCACATTGCACTACCGTTCTCAGGTTTGCCGTGTATTTTTTTTGCTTGCGCAATTCACCCATTTATGCGAGAAATATTATCGCTTTGCTGTCTATTGTGACCTCTTAATTTATTTATTTTTATTCAACTATAACAAGTTTAACCCGCCCAGTATCTGAAATATTATGTCAGATAATATCTGTCGCTATCACTATGTCATGTTCCAATAGACACAAACAGTCTTCTTTTTAAATTTTGAGATTATCAGAATCCCAAATCTATAAACACGCGAATAGTGTACTTCCCGGCAAATTATCCAATTAAGAGTTTATAGTAATTCATTCTTTAGAGGTACTTAGAAAAATAACTAAACGGAACTAGATTTCCAAGAAAACCTATTAGGTACAGAGTGCAAAGATCAAAACAGTTTACATGTAATTACTATAAACCGTAAGCAATAGTACCAGATTTATATGTCTCGCTGATAAAATTATATCGCTTTATTTTAAAATCTGCATAGAAACACTGTGGAAACATTGGCAGCCACTAAGTCAACGAAATGCCAGCATGTACCCTTGTATCGAGAGAACAAATTAAACATTTTCCGAGCTACGCGACCGCTACCAGATTAAATTATGAATTCAAAATCGATTCACTGGCTCACCCGCTGTGAGTTATTTCCAAAGATTCTGATGTTTTACGAAGTGTTGAAAGAGTAACTGAAGCTATATTTGAAACACATTTAGAAGTTTGTAAGACTGATGATATAACTGAAGACCTAAATGAAATAATAAATGTGATATATCATATACTTTAATAATTAACTCTTTAAATTGTGCTGTACAAAGCTTGTAATGGAATAGTAAAAAAATAATAATTGAAAGCAAAAAAATATTCAAATATTTTTCCTCGCTAACACAACTTCGAGGAAATTGTTCACTAAATTTTATTGTTTGATTGTAAAATAGAAAGCTACATCCGCATGAAAGAAAATTACTCATCAAATTCGTCCAATCCACCCGGATTTCCCCAAACCAGTCAGGTTTTCATCAATATAAATATCACGTACTTGGCACGGTAACTGCTTGTCATATGATGCAACAGATTCATGATTGATGGTGAGCTTCCGAGAAGCAGAACACTTTGCCGAAGAATAATTCAATCAAGACAGTCGATTTCATGATGATTTCATAGTAAATTTTCCACTTATAGAAGTTATTTTTCAATCTTTGATGTATTGCTGACGGGTATAACTTGAATTGTGCAAGTTGGTACGACGCCTTTTTCTGAACTCAATTTAGGTTCAAACAAACTTCGGGAAGGACATATTTTTATGGTTTCACCTTATTGTGTAACGTAGTTACGAATGTTGGATGTTATATGAGGCAAATTTATAGTATCAACACCTTTTGAAAAAACTTGTGATTTTGATTCTGGTGAACACAATAAACTATTTCCTTACGCCATAGATTATTTTGTGAATAGGTACACATATTTTCTCTTTTATTCTAAGTAAAGTTTCTTTATCCCGAAAAAACAATTTATCTCGACACGCAATGATACGAGAAGTGTTCGTCTCAAATAAAGTAAGTTTTTCAGAGCACAACAAAATTAAGTTAGTGTAAGCGAAGTGGGAAAACATCAATTGTCGTCTACTTAAAGTGTTCGCAAAGGCAATTGTCTCATGATATCGGGAGGCTGCCAGGAAAAATAGTCACTTTAGAGGAACAACTGTTTTTTCCCCTAGTTGGCAACATCTAGACATTTTTATAGCGACACTTAACCGCAATCAAGTGGATCATTAGCCTGTAAAGGCCTGCCAAATATCTTTGCTTCGCCTCCGCTGTTTTCTCACCCTTTTGCGTGAAAGATGCTGTAACACACACCTTTTTTGGACGAATCCCGCTCGGCCACTGCCAAGTTCTGGCAGATTTTTTGTAGGACATTACGTCGGCAATTCCCTGCGGTCGGGCTACAGCTGTTTTTCGTACGAAACTACGCGGTTTGGAAGCCGAATTTAAAAGCCCGTATCATTTTTGGAGAAAAACAAATTGAATTATGTAAAGGAGACTACCCGAAAAGTCAAATGCAAAACTGGAAGAGAATCACTCTGGAACGAGCGATGGGCGGATCGAAAGAAAAAAAAAAACAAAACATCAATTTTAATGAGTCGAAAACCCAAGAATTTTCTCTTACATTTAGAGAGCAATATTTTTTCTACAACATTTAATCAGAGTAAGAAGTGAAATGGTAATTTGTGTGGACCGCTCGATGTAAATTTTATGCAAGAATTCGCTCGGCGCTCCCCTCTCCCTAAAAGGGGAAGGATTTTTGCAGCGGACAGAAAATTTTGCTTAGCCAAGTGAAATTTTAACTGCTACGACAGAGACAGCTATGGAAATGCGAATACTTAATGCTAACTTACTTCCCGCTGGTTCATTATACTTCATAATTTTTGAGGGAAAAAATGTGATCTAAAGGGTTCCGATGGTTGTGTTTTTTGCTCGCGCTGATTTGAATATTGAAGATTTGATTTACGTATTATACTAGAAATTTACGATATAGAAAATAGGCGACGTGAAATTCATGTGGTCTTTGATTGATAAACAACAAAAGAGATTGATTAAACAGAAAATATATTGAAACTCAACACAGTAAATACGCTCGTGAACATTAAAAGTTTTCGTTTCCAAATCTCGAAGAGCTCAAAGTTGTTGCTGAGATCAGAAACATTCAAATACCTATTTAAAATTTAGGAATGGGCTCAAGCATCAGATAACTACACAAGTAAAACACTCTAAACTTTAACAATAATTTCAATGATGCTCGTATTGAACAACTCTCCAAGTTACACCCAATTCCATCAAATTATAACTTGTACAAGACAATCCAACTCTTTGAAATAACGAAATCCACTTTTTGTTTTCGAATCGGAACGAATTAATATACCAACATCTGTACAATTTAATTTAAGGGTAGTGTCCAAAAAGTTTTGAGTTAAAGGTTCGAATGATTTAATTCAACTTCTTACACTGAATTAATGAATCCTGTTCCAATTTTGAAGGCAGTTCAACTGACTTTGGGAGTCGACTTTTCAGTTTGTTTCAATTTGTTGGTCCCGATGGAAATTCAATGGGGTTCCATAATAATAAACAAACGATGTCTTATTTCATTTTGCAAGTTTCGCAACTTGTTTTTGGTTCTATTGCTTTAGTGACAACGTTTGTTATCATGACTTGTGAATTTCCTTATTTAAATATTTTGATGAATTTTAGTTTAGCAATGTTTTAGTATTTAATGTCTGTTGTTTATTCTTCTTTATCTATTAATCATCTCGGAATTATTTATCTATTTTGGGCATCATTAGAAGTTAAATAATAATGAAATACCGAAACATAATTTTATTGAACTCTGAATTTCAACTAGATTCTAATATCTAACAAACAACATCATTATCACGAATTCACGATAATCCTCGCTGGCTAAACACAGCTTATTAAGACCATGATTCAAACACAGGAATTGAACCGGCTAAAATTAAATCAACTCCATAGCACTAGTTGAGTACGTCCACTAATTAGTACCGCAATTTATACATCAAACGGCCAACGGTGATACGCATCATCAAAACGTATCTAGCACAAAAGGAAGTCTGTCTATATGAGTAATATGATCTGCGAAATTATTGAACCGATTTTGATTCTGTTTTGTATTAATTTCAATAGGAAACGTGACAAGAGAAATGTGGAGGAGGACTCGAAGGATGTGTATTAATTATTCGGCGTCAAGTTCCTCATTAAATCGAGAGCTGGGGTTATGATATTTTGGTAACATTTGTTTCTACGGGTGATTATGTAAGTGATATTAAAAAAGGGACTGGAGTAAAATGCCAGTAAGATTTTTTATTATCTTGAAATGGAAAGGAACTAAAAATCATAAACAAGACATAGTAACTGTTCCTTTTTTGTAGTGCACAAAATTAAATTACTGCAAACGACTCACAAACCGGGTCACAGCACTATTGTAGGACTGTAGGTATAAACAGACTATATAATAGACACAAACGGACTAATACAGCTGATCAGCTAAACCCGAACGTGCAACTAACGGTTAATGAGGAAGTGGCTACTTGCAGACAAATTAACATGTCACTTTAAAAGATAGGAGCAGGAAACCATAATATTTAATGTTAGACTGGATTAGTACTCGTTAGGTGTGCGTGAACTCTTGGCCTTTGAATTGAGTTCTGGGAAATGTGGTGATGGCGAATATAATAATTGTACGTCGGTTTATATAAAAGGAGAAGTGTTTTGTGCTAATTAAGAAGTTAATGTCAGATGTAGCATTAGAACATTTATCAAATCTGTTGCTAGTAAATTTATGAGTGTTATGAAAGATTCTTCTGCATTAGTTTGTACTAACACTGAGTTGAACAATAGATTTAAACAGGCAGAGTTCCAGGAAAAAAATCGACAAAAATCCAATCAATAACATATATTTGGATTGTCACAGACAAAAATAAACACGGAGGAACATATCACGCGAGGTTATATATAGGACATGGGCATGCATTTTTGATACAAAATTCAACTATGAGCCGTAAATAATATGAAATAGTTGAAATAAAACCACCTAGCACACGCGATACTCGTATTAATCTGGTAGCATTGAAGTGCTTTCTAACTACAGAGGGAACTTTTTAATTACTTTGTTCCCGACGTCTGGTAGGAAAAAAGGGGGAGTTTAAAGAATAAGTTGGTGAAGAGGTAGGTTTTGGAAAGTGTTTCAGAAAAAAGTATCGTGCAACTTTATTTTTGCAAGATGAAATAGAAAAAGCTGATATAGAAACATTCTAAGAAATTAAAAGTTATGCTGATAGAAGTTTTACTCTCAAACCATCTTGTGGATTCCCTGCAGCATATGTGGATATTAAACATGCAAAACACATCTACAAGTATGATGTTTTACACTCAAATCACGTCCACAAACATCCAGACTCGATATAAATAAATACTATAGGCCTCAAAGTACTTGCATTATGTAGGAATCAAACCTCGGCAAAGGCAATGGAAACACAAAATTTATCATATTAAGAGATGTGATGTGAATACAAAACTATAAATTGTATCCATTTGAGATAACATTCATAGATAATAATATTAGTTGAAACAAAGCAGAACATATTCATGTACAAGACAGTTAATTTAGATCTCACGTAGTATTTCGTGCAAGTAGGTATCTTACATGTGAACATCTATTAACATTGGCAAAACTAATTACGACCGGCACTATGAACTAAAAACGTATCTAAACGTAATGTAAATCAAACTAATGAAGTATATATCAGAGAAAACATAAACGGTGAGCGTTTAAACGTTCCACGTTGTAGCGGAACGAAGTTCAGCTGAATTTATTGTTATAGTTTTGTTAAGAAACGCAATAGCTTCTTCAGGTAAAGGCTGAGTGGCCGTAAAGGAGTCGATATAAAATACTGCATTACCCTCCTTATGTATTGCCCCGTCTCACCGTAATGCTTACGCCAATGTTGCTATTTACCTGAAAATAGGAAATAAATTGTTAGAACACGATGGTAATAAAGAAACAGCTTAACACATTGGATGTTTTTCTTGTTCAAGACGATCAGTTAGATAAGTTTATTACTTTTATACTTCTTAATAATATTGAACTCGGTTGAATGTCAAATGATTCACAGTTTTTGTCCTGTGATTCAGATTCAAAACCGCATCGGGGTCAACCCTCAATCATTTACCTTTTCATAAGATCCGGAAATACCAGAACCTAAAACTGTCAGAACAGATAAACCGATAAAAACGATGAATAATATTTTTATTCTGAATTGTAAATGAGAGAAATATGTAAAGTATCATCTGTCTATTGTCTTGTGGAAGATGTAAGTTATATTAAAGTCAGGGAAAAACTTTTTTCTATTCATCAAATGAGGGCTTTCATTTCCACTTGGATGGTTTTATCTAGCTTGAATTACAATTGGATCGCCTTATCGATTTAGTGTTAGGAAGCGTTTAGGATTTCGAATTCTATTCCCTAGTCTGGGAAAATAATTGGCTTTTCTACCCATCTCTTATTACATACAAATGAACATCGTCAGCCATTAATTATGGATGAGCGGAGACAAATCTCTGAACTCTTAAGAGATTACAGACCTAACGGTTATATCTTAGCGTTAAATTTTTATGTACCTCAGTAACACAAAAGAAACATCTTGGCGACAGAAACCGCATTACCAAATATATATTTACATGAAACATGTCAAATAAACGAATGTTTTAAGCACCCAGTTAAGTTATGCTGGCTCACGTACCGCTAACCAGACGAGAAGAAATGTAACGATATAAAACCGAGTGCCTCCCCGAAAATTTCCTTCAGTCTTGTACGATAAATCTTTTAATCCTCTTATACAATTTGATCGAGATTGCCCGGACGGCGAGTTTTTTCTTTTTGTTCATGGACGAATGTTTCCGATCTTAGTTTTTGTTTTGACGATAAATGTGCTTTTAATGTGCATTCCGTTTGTTTGCTGAATTTGAGGATGTGCAGTTTTAAGGAGTGGTCCGTGTGGATTTTCGGCAAGAATAATACCATCGTAAATTAACTGTTGTTTTGCTTTTAGTGGAAAAGCTCAATTTATTATAAACGTCAAAGTTGTCCAGAGTTGTTTGGTTAAGCTTAATGTAAGTAGAAATATCGTTGGATATAATAATATTATTGGGATTTTTATTTGGTAGATAATACAGTAGTTTTGAAAGGCTTATTAACAGAGCGACACGGTTTTGAGTATATAAAATTGCCATATAGACAGTCAAAAAATTCAATAGGTAATGATTGTTTCTAAAGCAGTAACTCTTGCGTAATGCTAGCAAAAACTCTGAAACATTTTGGAAACTTACTTATCTCGAAACGTTCTAAACAAAAAAGGAGGAACGATAATATAATTCCTCCCCAGTCGATTATAAAAGTCAATGCAACGGAATAAGGCGCTGTCAGCGTTGCCGAGGGTCTATCATGAAGAAAGTTAGGGATAATATTGCCATATATAATCCACCCATCTTCATTTTAATCATAATGTATCTAAGATTAATGTTGGTTTCAAAGACCAGTATCAAATATCAAGTTAATTTTTTTATTTTATTTTATATTTTTTTTAAAGAAGGAAAAAACGAACCTGCGTCTGGTGTACCGAACCAGAAGACACTGGTTCGAATCCTGCTCGCCAGCCGATTTTTTCCTTCATTAAAAATAACTTGTAATCTTACCATGGAAAATGCTTAAAAAATACAAAAAGAGTATCAAATATCGTTAATTTATGAAAATAACACAAAATTAAATTGAAAGGAATAAGAAAGTACTTTATAGAATCAAAAGTTATATAGGATAGATTGCATTACAAGGCTGCGCTTTGCATGCTTTTTATTCCGGTAAATTTATATCAATCTCAGAGTCAAAAAGTATCTGACATTTGAACCTACCTGGCCACACCACCGGTATTTAAATCGCATCGATCACGCCGTGACGCAGATGTTAGACAATGTTAGAAGATACTCAGACGATAAAAAAATATAATTGATGAGGACAGGTAGTGGATTTAGGGTTGTCGGATTGAAGGGACGTTTGGGCGAGATAGCTACCAAACTGCGATCAGATAGGGATGTGCTTACTAAAAAAAGAGTTGATACTAACGATTAAATATGGTATTGAAATAAATTCAGATTGAGCAATTGTATCACGTCAAAGAAAAACAAAGTAGGTCAGATAATAAATAAAGATTTTTTATAAAACGTCTTCAAATAAAACATAGCAAAGAAATCATGATCTAAAAAGAGTGAATACGATAAACACAGAATAGGCAACAATTTATTCATAACTCATAATCTGGACAGATCTATGTAGAAAAATTCGTGTTCAAAAGTAACAAGACATTCGACACAGCCCTATCCCATCTGATATACAGGACGTTATGATGTATCGTTCTATTTGATACGAATCACTTGTTTTACATGTCTGAGTATTACACAGATAATAGTAATGTGCTGTATTTATTATGATACGATTTACATTGAAACACAGGTTCAGTTTTTTATAAAAAAACTTCTGGGAAATAATTTGCGAGACGTCAAATCTTGATTTATATCTACGCTAAGTATAATGTATTGGTTTTTAGATATTATTATTTTTATAGTTAGATCAACATAAACTGTTTTAATCCTGTATTTCAAACTATTTCTATGTAGTAGTGGTGTTTAATAAGCGAATTTTTAAACTCGAAAACACGTTTGCTATAGTCTGTTTTTTAATCTCAGAGACTAAAGTGACATTTCGTGGGATACCAGTTTTTTGCAATTCTTAAATAGTAATGTACCCCTATCGAAAATTATCGCTAATAAATTGAAGTGTCGGTTTTTTTATATTAAGTTATCCTGAAAAATAATAGTAAGTCTTATTTAAAACGTAATAATCATGGGTGGGATTAGTTAGAGTTTTTAAGGACTAAATAACGACAGCGAAATCAACAATCTTCTAAAACATTTTTACAGCTATTGATATAGTTTTCTAATACTTATTACCTCGTTGGAACATAAGATTAAATTTATTAAAGCACTTTCTTAGTTTTTTTTGTTATGTAATTTTACGTCATTTGGTACTTAAAAACTCTACGACGACTTACCTTTCATAGACTGTATTGTGCATTCGGACAATTTTAATTAATTTGGGCTTTAATAATACGATTTAGGATAAAAAACTTTTAATTTAATCGTCTAAAAGTTACGATTCAACAAACCGGTATCGTAGGTACAACACTACACAAAAAAGCTGGTATCATTATTTGTAATTTTGACAGTTGCATGTGTCAATCTAGTCTCTGAGATTAAAAAACGGACTATAGAATGTTTCAGTTTGGTATTGCCATTTCTATAATAACTCAACCCAACAACAAAGTAGGCAGCCATTATCAAATGAAACCTTTTTTCGAACACAAACAGCCTGTATCGTAAGTTTTTTTCGTCGCCCCCATGTTTCGGGACAATAAAACGCGTTCTTATCTACTCCACTATGTTTTCGTTTTAAAAACATTTTTCGTTCTTTCATGATTATTTTTTAAGCTACCGCACTACGCTGTGCCCACATCTTGTTTGTTCACACTGTTCTGATCCCTATTTTCATTGACTGTAGTGCTATACTAGCGTGAAGTTTGCTCTTTAAATTCTTTTGTCTTTAGACTATTGATTCTTTTTAATTTTATAGTGATTTAAAAATGAATAGAATTTCAGGTTTTATTGACAACTTTTTATTGTGTGGGTTGGGATTCGAATCTTGGTTGAATCACGGTTTTATGTGCGATCATTGTCTACGTATTTATGTATTCCTTGTAAGGAGGAAAAAAGCTTATGTGATTTGCGAGATAAACTGAGCTATTCAGTGACAGTCATCTAGGAAAATGCAGCAATTTATCCACGTTTTATGAGAGGCAGTAAATTTTCAAATGGACTATGCTTTAAGCAAGATATTCTTCTACATTTAAAACATAGTGTTTTGTAATAAATAAATTAAAACATTCTATTCATTGTTCCTTTTCAAACTAACTAAACACAATATTCCAAAATCATAATACCAGTGCTCAAACTATTCGCAAAATTCTATCCTCATTTAGTTATTTGACCAAATGTACACCAAAAACATCGCGCCTTGACAACTGTTCGTTTCCGTGTGCAACAGATGGTGGCAGCGACAGTTGCAAACATGTGGAGACAGGTGGCATCATGATCATGACCTACAATTATTTGTTCCTTTAATGACTAATAATTAAAGCATTTCATAGTGACACAACGAATTAAAATAGAAAATGACAGTTCTAGAACTAAAAAGAATATGCTATTAACTTACAATTTCTTGTCACATTGGTCGCTCAAGTTTGTCTATTTTGAGATATTGACAAACTGCAATACAAAATCTCGAAATTAATAATCATCTTCCATCCCAAGCGGTCCATCAAACAATGCAGCGATAACAGTAATCTTTTCTCAGTCTGGCGCAGATGATGAACATTGTGCATGATGCAAAATACCTGACCCACATTTCGATTCAGAAAGCAAAGACACAAACCATCCTATTATTATGAAACCTCATGTAGTCTGAGATAAAGCAGATCTAATACAAATTGGGCGGCCTAAAGAAATCCTATTACTTAACGTTATCAAAGAAAACCAGCACTTAACTTTATTATGAGTCTCATAAACTTTATCTGGATTTATGTTTTTGAAGCTGTGTTCAATGGTTGGGGAGCGGAAATTGTTGTGTGTACGAATCCGCTTGTTGTGTGAAGTTTATGTAATTAGAATTTTGTTTAAAAGAAAAAAGTTTTGCTCACCCTGAATCTTAGATAACAGTGGTACCGAATCGACATACAAAATCTGAAGGGAGCCTAACCCATATACAAGTCAAACTGTTGATGTGACAACTTCAATAGATCACGCTAAATAAGATTCACAAAACCTTTTGAATTACAACACTAGTAAGATTTAAAAGTAATATAATATATTCTAGAATAAACAATTTAAGTGACAACAAACAGCTAATACACTGTACATTTTCTACAGACAGATAAGCTTGGAAAACAATATAAAAACTTAATACAATAAAAGAGTATCTTGTTTATTTTGATGTCGACACCAAGTGGCTAGAAAATATTGTTAAAACAAACATTTGCTTTGGTCTTGCAACCTTGCAGTTATCATCGAACAAATACTCTGGGTGTGTGTTTATGTCTCTTATCCCTTGAGGAGTCAGTTAAAGACCTAACAATGCTTCTATTAGGACTTTGGAATGATAAGCTAGCTAAGTACTGAAGAATTATCTTTTGAATTTTGCATACCTGGTATTTTTTGTAAAATCAAACCAGTTCTTGCAAAAGGATTATACGGATTTCAATATTAACTAGGTGGTGTAAAAACTGGTATAGAATTAGGATAAAAGCTATAAAGACTAGTAGCTCAAATGTGCTGTTATGTTTCCAAAAACAAGATTACAGATCAAAAACCAGTCATGACATTTATGTCCTAATATGAAATGAAGAAACATAGTCTTAAAGAAATCTCAATTGCGTATCTCTTTGAGTACTTGACCAAAAAAGTGGATTTAGTATATTTTTGCTTAAGTAAGTTATTTTTTGCTACATAGATCTGTTTAGTAGATTAATAACATCAAATGGACCGAGATTTGTCAAAATGTATGACCAAATTTTGCCAGATCTTCCTGATTTATGATGCAATAATGGTTTCCATATGTGGCTACAAAAGAATCTTTCTCAACATCTAGGAAATGTATTCCAATTTCCAATGGCAATATGAACAGAAAAAATATGTGTTCGCTATTTTTTAAACCTAAGCTAGTCAAAAATGCTGAAACAATTTCTCTTTCATCTAAAGGTTAAGCAATCCGATCCTTGATACTACTACTACGTAAAAGTAAAAACCTGACACGCTCTACATATCTTTCCATTACAAAGTAGACACATTTTGTTTTAAATTCAACTAACGATCCACGTGATGCCAAGGTCACGTTGCATCGCACGCAGTCACTTGATGTTTATGTTTTACATCACGGCAATAATCACATAGTTAACCGTCGATCTATATCAGCCACTTGATTTAATCGCTAGAGCTAATGTCTTGATGGGAGCAGCCAATAATAACTCAAGGATAATCTTATTTATTTAGGATGTTGCATTCTGTTTGGATTTGACTTTGATTGAAAGCAAGCTGCTCAATTATAGTGTAAGCGCCAGGTAGTGTAGCTTCTAAATGGTGCATCGTAAGTAATTTGCTAATATCTGCTGTTGCTATGAACGTTTCTGCGAAGGATTTTGCATGTGTACGCAAATTGAATTTGTATGCACAATATTATGTAGCCAAAGATGTGTCTAAATTTGCATTTTTATATTTCAAATTGCTGAGTCAAAAAATAAAGTGAATCTGATTAATGAAGTTAATGAGATTTGTTTAAATTATGTAACATCTTTTGTATACTCATATTCTAGGTCCAACTACACGCTAAACTGAATATAATATATAAATTTGATGGTTTATAAGGTCACGTCAAATAAATATAATATATGAATTTGCCTTTTCATAGACATGTTGAAATCGATAATTGAATTCATTTTAATTAAAAATGACATATATGCTTTGAAGCATCTTTGTTGAAAATTGAACCATTTAACAAACTCTCAACTTAAAACTCCTTCAATTTCAATTACTAATTCTCGAAAGATCCGAACCTCGGCCATTTTAACTATCTGATCCTATAATACTGGCTCAACCAAAACTTTAACTTCTGGCCCACCTTGATATTACAAGTAAAACCTTCGAGAGAACCACCTTGTCCCAACGTCTCGAGATTTAAGAACTTTCTGAAGACTTTTTAAGTTTCTTAATTTCGGAAGTCCCCATATTTCGTGGAAATAAATTGAAATTGTTTTGTTAAGGACTGCTTGTAAATAAGAATACACTGGGGATATTAATACTGAAATAAATTACTGCTTAGTCAATGTTTAGAATAGCATAGTCCTTTGCGACAGATTTTGGGTTTTGCTATAAAGTAAAAGGATTTATTTTTCAATATGATATTTGACCATAATATGAAATACTACTGACTAACAGTGAAAGAAAATAACACAAAACTTTGACTTAACGATCTCAAGTTATCGCGCATTAATCTAAGCAATCGTGGAAATCAATGCTGTTTTCGCATGGTATCAGAAAAACACTTGCTCAAATAAGTAAGATTATTATAATAACATGATATTACTGTCAATTATGTCGGATTAAAAGCAAAACCGTAGCGAAAAGACTAAATGTTCAATTAACTTAAAAGAACTTTGCACCAAATAAAATTTCAAGCGACACTAACAATAAAAATCATTCAACAATCAACCCGAAGAATGAAATGGCCACACCTACACACGAAAATTACTCACTTATCTCCACGTAAATCAGTTAAACACGGCATATTATCGTAACGAACTATACTTAGTAAGAATTTACTTAGTATACAGTATTATTACTCAATTAAAACATGAATTTACGATTCATAAAAGTTCACAAACTTTCTACCTGCGTGTCGCGAATGCATATATTGTGTGGGTTATGTCAGCAATAATTTCTATACGAGGAGGTGCAGTACTAGGAGCGACGGGAACGGCGAATTCGCTATTCCTTTTTTTAATTTTTTTAATGGTTGTGTTCGAAGGAAATTTATGGGACTGAGTTTTGTGGTGGGTTGGGAAGAATTTTGTGTCTCTGTTGTCTAGACTAGGCGCTATATCGTATACAATTATCATATTCGTAGTGATGGTTGTGTGATGACCATTTGATTAAGAAATCCTAAAAGTCCAAAAAATAATGTTCTATTTCAATGTAATTTTGATAGTATGCTTGAATATCATTTTAGTCTTTAACTATTATTCTGGAATTGCTATCCGTATTATAACACTCGTTCATTCCCTACTCATGACAGCGAAGTGACATATAGTAATAACACATATTAATCAGCCCTTTACATACAATCATTCAGTCATTATTTAATACTTTCTCCATATTTTTTCAACTTAAAATCGATATAAAAAATCACCTAACCACCTCACAGTAGGTACTCCCATAAGTGTATATTTTAATTTATTCGTTGGCAACACGAATATTTTTATGATGGTGCAGTTGACACATGACATAATGGCGGCGGTAAAAAAGCGGTAAAAAGTGGTAAAACGGCCACCGCTCGCAGGTTTTATGCGGCAAAATTAAGGTTTTTTTTACATTTCAAAGCCATTATAAAAATGTTAGTGTACGCGAATGTACGGGTAAGGAATTGAAATAGTACAGTCGTTAACAAAAGTCGTATTTTAATAAAAAATAAACGTCATTCAATGCGGCATAAAATAAATTACACTTGCTGAATTAAATGTGGGTGTACACTTTAGGACACCTCTGCTAAACCCTTTGGGGAATAAAGGTGTGATGGTATATCTAAAAATATCATGAACCATGATGAGCCGACCTTAAATAAATTAGAAACGGATTAGAAAATTGTGACAAAATTAAAAAGAAAAACATAGTGTAGATATTATACCAAAAAGAAAATAAGGAAAAACGACGCCAAAAATTTCGTTACAACTTTTTTACATACCAACATTCACCCCACTAAAATATTCCACATTCTCTCCCCATGCGCGCAAGTAGTGGGTAGGCTAACGAGTAAACAGATAAAAAGTCCAACACGTGTGCTTATTCAGCACTGGGCTAGTTATATCTATTCCCATAGGAGTTATCGCGTGCAGCGATACAAATCACTAATAATAACATTGTTTACGTCCGTCGGTACGTTAATGCGTCGATCTTAAACGTGCCGGATACGTAGTTAATGGCGAAAGTATACTATAAAAAGAAATAGCAGTTATTTTTATTATGATCTCGTGATATTTAAGGTACTATAAAGAGTTTGGCTACACATTACGAAGGTTGGGTTGATAGATAGCAAGAATGGCGGTGCTTTTGAATAATATAAGTAGCAACCTCGAACCGGGTATTGTAGCTCATATTTTATGACCTGTACCTCAACCATGAGTTCTATCGAATGGTTCTGATGATTCTTTTGATAGGTTTTTTACGCATCGAAACGCTGTAATCTCATTGCAGATTTGGGAATTTCCCAAAATCCTTCTTAGTGGATGTCATAATATCTATCTGTGTGCTAAATTTCAGCCCAATCCGTTCAGTGGTTTGTCAGCTGTGCGTTAATACATCAGTCAATCACCTTTTTCTTCTATATTTTGATCGTTACGATATAAATAATAATAATAAATACATATCCTGGGACATTTTTATACAGCACCATCTAGTCCCAACTAAGCAGAGCTTGTACTATGGGTACTAGATAATGGATATAATACTTATGTACTTTTTTTGTAAATACATACTTATAATATATAAGCAACACCCAGACAAACACAAACACAAATAAATTTTCATCACAATAAATGTTTGTGCCCTGTAGGAATCGAACCCACAACCTCGTGATCAGCAGTCCGGTACTCGAACCACTAGACCACAGACGTCGTCATATAATAGACATGATACAATTATCAAGAACTGTCTGGGAGTTTCCCCCTTCCACGTGCCGTTCGTAACAATGCTTATCTTAATCGCGTTACACTGTTACAGCAATATTAAAATATCATGGATAGAACTTTAATAGCTCTTAATGACGTAACAGCTCTAAATTCCAACTTTTCCCGAAGCATGTCATCAACGTTATTTATCCATCCAATTTAAATCCATGCACTCCCGACGAAACCGTCCGATGAGTGCTATATGTTCACAGGGAAGTGACTTTGGCAACAACCACGGCATACATAGTGAAACCACGACTAGAATCGTTAGTTCAAAATGTTTACGACCCCGTGTACACAGTAATGTTATTTAATTTATTTTCTAGTCAACTACACTGTTAAGGTCACATATAAATTGGTTGTTTAAAGAGTTTAACTGCAAAGAGGTTACACTCTGCTTATATATACGCAACAATGGCTTATCCCACTCAAACAGGATATTTGTATGCTTGTTATGTATGCGAATATGGTATTTCCATGTTGATAACCATCCATAAAAGTTATTATTTATTGTTGAAATCAATAATGCAGCGTGAAATGTGATTGGGTAATGAAGTGTCAATAGCTGTCAATAAAGATCCCATTTTGACAGATGAAACTGATCGGTGCGATTCAAATTTCAAATATGGATTTCGTAAATGTGAATACTAAAATTAATGTCAGTTGATTTCGAAAGTATATTACAGGGTTAGTACAGAATACATTGCACTTAATACATGAGAAAGATTTCAGAAAAAGTCATTATAGGTTAAAAATAACAAGAAATTAATATTTAAAAAAATACTCACCTTCATTTTCGTGAAACCAAACAATTCCAAAACAAATCCATACTGTAAGTTACTCAAACTAATATACTGACTACGTTATTAGAATGTTATAAATATAATATGTTATATTTAATCGAAATATCGGCGTGTTTACTTTATATTATAACGTTAGTGAGACTAGCTCGCTATCACGGACGGACGAGATATGGCCGCGAGTGCAGTGATGTTGTGTGACCACATTAGAAGGAGGCAGCGGATTTAACGTTGCGAGGAATAAAAAAAATATTAAAACAAATATTTTTTCATAAGTTCTTTAGAAAAGGAAAAGTCAAAGAGAACCAAACTCTAATTTTATTAATGAGTGTAATTTGTAATGAAGTTAAAAGCATGAAATATAAATAAAAGTTAAAGTACCTTTTACCAAAATTATTGATTCCTATGTTGGTTTTTCCATTATGTGCAATGTGCAAATGCATACAAAGCAGACATCTTGTTTCTTTTAAAAACATCAACTTTAAATAAATAATTCGTCTAATCAACACACACTTTTATCAACTAGACAATTAGTCAGGAAAAAGCAGTTCTTATGAAATAGATAGTTACAATATAAAATTGGAATAAAATCATAAGTCAGATATCCGAGAGTAATCTTAACTTCATAACTATAAGCCTATCACAACATTTATGGAGCCAGATTTAAATTATTATAGATCTAGTTATAAGAACAGGATATAGCGATATCGTTTAGACCCAGCTTGTCGAATGTTAGCCAGTAAACTGTTTTATATGCATCTATAAAATCTAAATGGGATAGTTAAAATACTATTAAGACTCGGTTGGCGGTGAAAGTGATATTTTTTTGGTAAGCCATTTACAAATAGGTTGTATTTCATAGAAATAACACACCTACGAGTATATATTATAATACCTGGCATTAATAATTTGAAGAAGACATGACTGTCTTCTTCGTTTTCTCCATCTTTCTGATGCCTGTCTCATAACATTACATTGATTTTTATTGATATTTTCATTATGATTTTATGTTATTGTTGATTGAACATGATGACATTGGTGATATAATAAAACGTTGCTAAAACGTAATATACAAGCGAATTTCTGCAATTTCCATTCACAAAGTAGGCCTTACCTGCATTAAGAAAAAACAGCAATTAACTTAAACGCTCATTCCTCATAACGAAACCCTACCCTATCGGTGAAAGGATCCAATTAGGGTCCAATTACAATTTCAAAAATTTTTAGATATAACCCTAAATCGCCGTACGGTCCTCCTAATCCCGTCTAACCCGCTAATCGCTCCCCACATCGGCCACGGCTCACGAAGCGCACAATATCATACACGTGGCTGTTTATTAATAAGCCCTGCGCAAGCGCTGCGCGTGTAATGATGTAACTGCGTAGCTACGCTTATTACGGATTTTGTGCCGTATTAGTGTACTAAACACCGTTTTGGGGTTGGCAGGAGATTAGGTATTATATCGCCTTAACATAGAAACGATTTTCGGTCGCCAGATCGGAGAAATTTAGTTCGATATTTTTAATATTTTAAATAAAAAAAAAGTCCTCTAATACCTAGGTACATTTCGATTTAAATAAGCGGTAACTAAGTACCTAGCAAATACAAAATGTAATTTTATAACCTAATCTAATTTATGACTAATCACTAGATCACTACCTGGGTACCACTTTACACCGCAGTACACAGTAGGTACTGCCAGTAGGTATATTTTGAAATCCTGTGTAGGTAACAGCAGGGCTAAGGGCTTTGATATTGCTTTTAACCGGATAGAAGCCCAAACTCTAAATTTCAGCTCAAAAACCTCTACACCAATCGTAAATTTCAGTTTACTAAGTATAAGTTTACGCTAAGTTTTAACTCTGAATCTTAACCTTACTTGTATCTACTCTAGATACCAAGGTCAGTGACCTCGAACGATCTCTCCGTTACTGCCTTAAGGTATTCATTAAACCGACCAGATTGTGTAGGCAAGATACTGTACCCTGGTCCGATTTCAGTAGCCACGTGCAATCGGTTCAGGGAAGTGGTATGTTTGATAACGTTTATTTGGTAAAGCGCTGCGCGTGCGCCGCGTGTTGTGATGTAACTGCGCAGTGATGCTTGTTATGGATTTTCTACTGTATAACTGTACTAAGGCTATATGAAGTGGTTTGTGGGAAAGGGACGGAGATATTTAATTTATACAACTATCCCTGTTTCACTGTTATTTTACTGGGGAGGCGAGACTACCCTTGTTTCATAGTTTTATTGATTGACAATTAGAAAGGTACATCCAGTTTAAATGGATATAATTCCTACAATTTTAATGACAGTGTTCTTTTAAAGTACTTTTTTTAATTACAATTTTATCTTAACAAATAACCGCTTAAAAAGTGTTTTGATAACCACTCGAAACTCGTAATGACTGATAATGACTTAATATATATTTATATGTAACTGACATTTCATATTTCAAAACACGAGCCCCGTACGTCTCGTGTTTACAAGGAGAGTAAACATACACACACCTAGGGCTGCCAAAATTAATGGTAAACCCGATATTATTTGACACAGTTCTTAAAAAAAAATCTAGGGGCCTGTTTCTTCAATCTGTCCGGATAACTGCTATCCGCTGGCTAAATTAATTAATCGGACAAAATTTCTGCCAAGTAATTTAAGAGAACTAACTATGGTATGCAAATATATACTGGTAGATACAATACGAACTATAGAATGCGACATATACTACATTATATTATCTTATTTGTCGTCATCGTGATATCAGCGTGGAGCATGCAGACTGCGTGTGACCAGCCAATGGGTTTATATTTGGTATGGTAATTGCTACTAAATAATCCCGGAAAGTTACCAAGCCAAAGGGTGGAATATGGCTTAGTTTTAGTAACATAAAATTATATGTTTTAGGTGCCATGTATTAGATAGTCGTCCAAACTCATAGCTACCTAATAAAGCTTTACCCAACCTGAGAATAAAAAGCAGGACCTCTTACTCAGCCGTTGCGCTAACCAGACTATTGAGGCAGTTCAGTATACCTCAAATAAAAATGGTTTACGAACTCAACCTATTTTGACCAACAAAAACAACTTCCCACCACATTTTCAGCACAAAATCACAAACCAAACGCAGACACCATTAGTATAAATCGCATAAACCTGACTTATGCTATCAGGAACCAATAACTCGCTATCTTGGCGAAGAATAGCCTGGGATGGTGATCGGGTGCGGGCTGCGAGCGTGCCAACACTAAGATTTATTAAGAGTCGGTTTGGTGATTGTAATTATAGATATTTATATAGAAGTATACTCTGTGTGTAACTGCCTTATTAGTCTAGTTGTAGAAAGTGCAACTGCTAATCTAAAAACAATGGGTCATATTTCCAGATCCGGAGTTATCCTGTGTTTCCATGAAATTCTCATATAGCTATGCTAAGTTTGGTTCGAAAACCATATTTTGGCGTACAACTATCCCTGTAATACTATATACGTAGCTAAAATATCAAATATAAGTAGGAATTTTAACAATCTTTAATTGGACGCGTTTTATAATGTTTTGGCAAAAATTGCTTTCTGCTAAAAAAGTTTATAACTGCCTGTAATGACATTTGCCTATCATAATTGCCAGCCCTCTCAATAACCCAGTGTGCCAAATAAAAGTAATTTGCATAGAACCGCTCACCAAACGGGGATATTTCCAGAACTTATCTAGTATGACTAACGTATAGTACTTACGTATTTGATCAAATTGACATTTAATCGTCACTAGTATTTAGCGCTTTAGTGTATGTGCACGCGACATGAAATAGTTAAACATAAATTATATGCAAACAAATTTTTGAATGGGGTGATCAGAGCAATATTTTTTTAAGGGGACAAGAAAGCAATTTTATTTTATTTGTAGTCTTGAGTGGATTTTTTTAGGGGTCCTAAGAACATTTTTTTAAATAGGTAGGTGTAGGATTCATATTGTAGGTATTAAAAACTTTTTTGGAGCTACTGTTTTTAAATACACCTACGACAGTAAAAATAAATTGTATTCAATTATCTCCACTATCAATTGTCTCAAAAATACATAGGTACATACGAAAATGAAATTAATAACATAGGAAAATACGTTAAAAAACACACACACGTTATCACTCATTAGAATAGAAAATCACTAAACAGGGTGCTCTGAAACGGTGTAATTTTCTCAAAGTGTACATTTAGAAAGCGAATATACCGGTCAAAGCGGGTAATTGCGGTAATTTTGCGTTTTGTCTAATAGTTTGTTGCATGTGTTGATGTGCGCACGTGTTATTTTCTACGCGTCATGTATAATATGCTAGCTTTCCGCTAGCGGCTTAACCCGCGTGGTCCGGGTAGTTCTTATAACTTTCATCCCCTATTTCAACCCCTTACACCCTTTTTTCGCATTAAAAAGTAGCCTATGTCCTTTCTCAGGCTCTAGACTATATGTGTACCAAATTTCATTTAAATCAGTTCAGTAGTTTTGGCGTGAAAGCGCGATAGACAGAGTTACTTTTGCATTTATAACATTAGTAAGAATATCTTAGAATTTTCTCTAGAATTACCGTGTAGGAATGACCTTTATTTACTATTTAGTAACACGTGTGCGTACACTATTTTTATACGCGAAGTACTTTTTACCCTTTACCCCTAATCTCCTCTAAAGCCTATAAATTTAAAGCAGGCTAAGTTAGTTTTCTAATCTGGCGTAGGCATCTCCTTACCATACAATCTGGACTGGGTTTATTAAATATTTACACGAACTAAATCTTGCTAAGTAGTTTAAATATTTCTAGAACAAAATAATATTAATTGGTATAACAAGTCGGTCTAGCCGTTGCTCTGTTTTAGAATATCACTTTCTGTGAAGTTCTATCAAAATTGGTAATAGTACTTATTGGTATTATTATTTGGTACAACATTGGTATTATGGTTATTGGTATTGGTATTAGACTACCTCGTTGGTCTAGTGGTCCTAATAGCGACTGCTACGCTAGAGGTCCTGGGTTCGATCCCCGGGTCGAGCAAAGTGTTGTTTTTTTTCTGTGAAATTCCCAGTAACAGCTCAGTGTGGATTTGTGCCCGGTTGATGGCAATAGGCCCGCCCCTTATTACATTGGACTTAAACATACTGACGAAATGTTGGTGTACATTAGTACGGATCTGCCTACCTCTTCGGGGAATACAGGCGTGATGGTATGTTACAGTTGGTTGGTATGACTTTTTCGCAAGCGGTCGAGGGTTCAATGCCCCCCCGCCAAAACCAATATTTGTATGGCCTTTTATTTTGTGTTTGTGTATGATACATGTGTGAATGCATACTAGATACAACGATGCTCAGTAATTACCTAAGAAATTATTGATATCACATAGTCAGAGCGGCAACCACGCAATGTTCGATGTGTCAGACAAATCAAAGTGTACTTGTTACTAATAATATTATTACAATAATTATAACTTTACTTTTAATGTTTAGTTTATATACAAGGAAAACTTATATGTTTATAAGCAAATGAGTTCATCAATAATTTTCTAAAGTATATTGTTATAGTCAGCTGACTGTGACGCGAACAACATAATATTATTACATAATAGTGAGCTTTAAGAACATTCGAGAGTTGGACAGCTATGAGATCAAACGGACCTCTGATAGTACCTAATTAGTTATAGAGAAAAGGCCTAAGGCTACCAGTTTACAGAATTAACAACTCAAAGAAACTAAATTACTAAATACGGACGCAAAATAAATAGATATTAACTTTACAAATTAAGTAGAATTTATGGTAAATACACGAAGTTTTACTGTAAACATTGAACGATCCTGAGGTGGTTGGCCCAATGATCCGAACGATGTGTCTTTTAGAAACTGGTAGAAGATCGATCCGAAATTTGAGAATTCTAAAATTCAAAAAAAGTTGTTTATCAACTTGGCCCACTTTCGATTGATAATGGACTTTTACCTTTAAACTGTATTATGAGCAAGTTAATGATAATGACTACAAAAATAGGGCCTTTATAGGAATCACAAAAAATACTTAAACTTCCGCCATGATATTAGACCATAAAACATCATGTTTTACTGTAACAGTAAAGCACTGTAATGCGTTTATAATTACATATATGTAGGCTGCCTCGTGACAAGCTGTCACAATGATTACAATAGGCAGAATGCTTGTTCACCGTGAACTTTCAAAGAAATAGCCATAAAAATTTCCTATCTAAAACGATTACGATTTGAATATACGCAGTTTTATAGTCATCTGTTGGAGAAATTGTGCATCAGTTATTTGGATGGAGAGAAAATTTATTATACCTTGAGAAATTCCCTTAATATGACTTTGGAAGTTGGGCCTTTCTTCTAATAATATCTTCAATAAAATTGTTCAATATTAAGAGTTTGTAGAACAAGTAGGTATCTCATTTCAGTAAGAATTCAGGTAATTGGAAACAGAACTTAAGTTAGTTTAGCCAGTCATTAAAATATTCAATTACATATTGTTAAGAAACATTCAACATTCAAATTAATTAACTTCAAGTAAAAAATGCTATGCCACGTAATGACACCTTTTCAGAAAAAGTTCTAATTATAAGTGAAGATACAGTACAGTAAAAAGCTGGTATCATAAACATTGTGGGAACAAAAAGCCAGGCTGTGTTGTACAGTAATTTTCCTCGTAGCCATAATTCTACACTACACTACAGTAACGGGGCTAACATCTCCCATACACATGGGAAACATGCTTTACGTGGTTGTTAAAACACACGTAATTAAATTACATGTAATTTTTGTAATCTTATGTCATTGATGCGTTTCTGGTTCATGGTTACACTGAATGTTTAGCGTTTAAGTGAGGCATTACCGGCGTTAGAACTATTATCTTACTATTAAACACTGTGGAGATCTGTGCTTACCTTGTAAAGAGTATTATGGCCTACACTTCAAATGCTTGATTGTTTGTGCAACTTCAAGTAAATTGTGATTACTATAAAAATCAACTAATTTGATACTCCATTAACGTTAATTGCAATATAACATAAATACTACCATGTATTGAAAACGACAAAAAAGTAACAAATCACAAACAGATGAGTACAAAATTAGATTTTAATGGTGACCGGTTAAAGTTACTTAAAATACAAAACGAACGTTTCTAGGAACCCAGTGCTCGTGATGACACAAATCTTGGACAAAAACCAGCTAACACAGTGTGCAGAATGTCAATTCTAATCGATGATTGACGGTGGAAAATTACTAATTGATATCTGGACAATGACACCTAGGATTACACCATTTACAGGGATTACGTATATTTCTAGATTCACAGATGTCAGAAAAAAAATCTTTAACCACACAATTACACAAAAATGAAAATCTTTAATATATAAATGAAAAATGAGAAGGTGTTTCCGGAAGAGACTTGACAATAGACCAGGAAAAGAATAAAGAACTACCTTCCCGACAAAAGACTGACAACCCAATAACATTATATTAACCTTTGTAACAAAATAATCTTTTAAACATATCCTCGACTTTGAAAGGAACAAATATCAATTTATATAATAGAGTGCTCAGACGAATCACTTTACGTTTGTTGGTCTGTAAATATAAAAGAATCTCGGGTATGAGATAAAAAGGGAAACCTTATGTTTCAAAATTCAATACATTCTTATCTTCCAAGATACAGAAGGCAGTCGGAGAGAAATATCTTGAGAGGCAACGAGCGTTGGCGGACAAAAGGATAAAGGGTTCGTAATAAAGAAATCATAGTCGCATGTGTATATGTTGAGATGTCTCGCAATGGAAATGTTTACATGTTGAGCTGGGGCTGAAATGTAAAAGGTAGAAGTAATAGGGAATGTATATTTGCCAGAGCTCGTAAACAATCAGAGGGTAATTGGTTGTGTTGTGAAGAATGAAAGGTTACTGAGAAGTTTTGAATTACATTTCAACTTAAATCACAAGAGTAAAGAAACACAAGCAACATTATAAAAACATTCATGCGATAATTGAAAGCTTTAAGAAGAGAAACAAAACAAAATTAAGTTTCAACCATCAAAATTAAATAAATACTGTATTAGGTATCTTATCCAATTGAAAACCACAGATTTAATTGTGGAAAGTTGTTCTAAAATAGGCCGCATTATATTTACCGCTTTAATGAAAATTGTATCGACACAATTCAAACAATGGTACAAAGCGTTTCAATTAAGTACTCCCTAGCCAGGAATCCTGTTAATCCCAAACTGGAAGCTGTAGCGAACACACAAATTAACAATACAGAAAATTGAATTATTCCTTCAAGCGAATTTCTCATTAAACTTGAAATTAGTTACCCGCTTCTTTGGGGTCCTAAACAGATGGTCAGTGTCTTTGTTCTAGGCGACTCCAACTTTGAGTTGCAAGATCAAAGGTACCTATTAAGTTTAGTGCGCTTCGAAAAGGCCTCTTTTCTCTCCCCTGTACCAACTTTTCTTATTCCAAGAGCTGGTTCGGAAATGGGAGACATTACCGAGTCAATAGATGCCGTACGAACCGAACAGTCAATAAGATCTTTGCTTTTGAGCCGATCTCGTTTCAGCTAACTTCTGGCTTACGTCGTGATTGGAATTCGTAATACAACATTTTGCAAACTATTTCCCCTGATTGCGTGAGTTTAATCAACTGTTATCATTTCGTTGGTTTTATTTAACTTTTACAAAGATCCTGTCTCCGCAGTTTGCATGGTCGCATTAATATTCAAATGAATTCCGTAATTTATTTTCTGAGTATATTATAACATTACATTAGCATGTCAATTGCCAGAGCTGATAACAAGACGCACGATACTGTAAGTAAATGTATTTCCAATTTTGTGCAAATAAATATACATGAGTGTATCAATGAATAAATAACGCAAGAGGCATGTTGGGGTCAAATAAAATGGCGTTCTGTGTCTGCTAAATAAGTAATAAGGCGGCGCCATTTACCAAAATGTGATCTCAGAGGTAAAGATCCAGGTGACTAAAACGTTGTTACACTAAACATGTCCGGTCAGGGCCACTAAAATGTAACATTAAACATCAGAGACGAATCTCGAGGTATTCCCAAAGCGATTACAGCAAGAAGCGGTAATGGTCCATTCGGGGATGCTGGATCACAATTCACTGACCCCGTCCCAATTTCGTATGATCAGTAAACTTTGCTACGAGTTTTAATAAAAGAAATTCCTGGATACGAAAAAACGGATGGAAAACTTGTAAGCTAAGTTGAATCAAGTGGCTTAAGGGCTGAAACAAACAAGTTGGGTGCCGAAAAAGTATAAACGAAAAAAGTATGTGAGGAATTAAAGTTGACTTTAGTTCTAAGATTCGGACTAAATGAAATTAGTTGTTGTGATGTAAGTAATGTCTGCCAACTGAAGGTCGACTTTCAAAAGAGAACACGAACTTTATTCGCCTTATTTTAGTCTTTGTAATTAACCGAGCTCAATAAATCTAATTAACTTTGTTATTGTCATAAGTTAGAATGCACCAACAATATTTATATTCCAGACAATGTTCTCCTTTGCTGTTATATTTAAAAATCAAATAAAGAAACTGCACACAGCGCATACCAAATTCATATCACACAATTCTTTACGCCAAAGTTGTGCATAGGTCCCTAGCGGCGCTGCCCCGCCGTCCCAAGGAAATTCTGCGAGTCCGATGCATCAGCTGCATGTCGTAAAACCATTGCCAGATGCTCACAATCAAATCTAGGGTTGGGAGTTGGAATTAAAGAAAATCGATCATGTTATAAATTGAGAACCTCTTTTTAAAACTGTTCGGGATATATTCTGACACGTAAAATGAATTATATCAATAATATGTATGAGAATTTTATAAGTTAATTTAGTAAAATAATATTATAGCACATTGAAAATACACATGCATAGTTTTCTATACAATTAGTTGAGTAAAATAAACACGTGTACCTATGAAATATAACTCCAAATAGTCAAAAGCCCATACTTAAAATATTCCAAACAAATGTATTAGAAAACAAATACCACTCACACTCGATAAAGCAATACTTATCGACTTGAAAAATAACAAAGCCTTATTTAAATCATTCTTTAAATCAATATACAGCCCTGCACAAGAGATGTAAGTTCAAACTACTTATACAACATTGTAGTTCAATATGGAACTTTTTATTTACAACAAACAAAGTGGAGTTTTCGACCGAAGTAAATGTTTGAATTTATCGCTCACATGCGCTTAATAAAAACTATGTAGCAACAGTTACATTGCCAAGTGCTGTGAAGTGCCCCAATCCCGCAAGTGTGTTTTTAGTCCGTTTGGTATTAATAATGGCGCTTTTATAGCCTTAGCAATATTAGTACTTACTTTTACTAGACTACGCTTTTTATAATCGTCCGTTAAAATATTATGGAAGTTTGGTTAATGGTTGAGATGGAGAGGAACTTGTTTATGGAGTTGTATAATTTTAGGATGATGATGGTGGGTTTTTGGTTTTTAACCTGAGTGATATTTATCTTAACTATTAAAATTAGGTGTATATCATTCATATCAGTTAGAACACAACAACAACATTAGACGTAGTTAAATTTCAATGAAAAAGTTGGACCAATAAATTTGATCATCAAAATTCTACTCAAGAAAACTTCTCTATCCAAATTGCACATACCATAGACGCACTACGAACTAACACTATTAGTCGCTACCCCCTCGAGACGAGTCGAACGTAGAAACAGAATGCATCTAAAGAACATTGTTTGCTCACTAGAGCGTCCCGAGTCCCGTCCAATCCTCTGAGAGTTGGCACCAGAACAAATATTGGTCGTGTATTAGCGAACATGGCTGTAACAAGTCACTTCTTAGCTTAGTTTGGCTTTTTTCGTTTTAAACCGGTTTGTGATACCCTTGATTTAAAGATAAAGGTTTCAATGTTGGAGGGTGTATTTTTACGTTTAGAATTACATTAATTTGAAGGATAAAACGAAGCATGTTACACTCGCAAAACAAATTAAATTTAATAAGATACCCTACGATTATAGTTGATAATAGTAAAGACTGTCTACAACAGAATACATAGAATTATACATCAGCTGTTTATCATTCCGTGCAGGTCGAATGCCAAACGATTACGCCTAATGCGGTTTCAAGTAACGCATTGCCACTAATTGTGACTCTGTTTAACCCGTCAAGGATTACAGTGTCTTATACATACGCGTAATAAAGATTAAAATTAAAGCTGCTATCAAATTTATCATACCAAACGTTTAAGTGCTCAGAGTCTTAAGAAATTATAGAAAACAGTTGTCCTTTTCTCTACTTAGATGATATCGGCTTACGAAGTAGAAAGCGTTATCGGAGTCAGCTAAACCTTTGCAGTCGCAACAAGAAACCTACGTCGCAATATCAGACCGTTCAAGCTTAATTTGTTTTCACTAACCGTCTTTACAGCTCCGTCTCCCCTTAAAAAATAAAAAGCGTGAAGTCACCTTCACATAAAATTCCCTTTTCCGTCCGTCTATTTGCAATTTTATCTGCCATCTAAAGGGGAGGTTGTAAAAAAGTTTCAATGAAAACGGTCGACTCGCTGCCATATTTCGTTCAGCTTTCTTCATAAATCGTCAGCATTGAATCTCATCTACATATCTCGGAGATTGTCTGAATGTAGATTTGGTTTGTCGCGACCTTTTGGGTTTTGTAGGATGAAAGGTGAGTGTGACTTCCCACTAATCTATCAGTCTAGAGATGGAGTTAATTTAAAAACATTTCGGTATTCGCCTACAAAAGTCTGCTTGCTTTTTAAAATAAATTATTATCCTCTGAAGATGCTTTAGTATTGATTCAATAGAAGTCTAGACTTGAGGCGTTTGATATTAATCTGAAAGGTTTCCATCTAAGCATGTAACTAAATGATAACAACGAACCGTTATAATTCTATTGTAAGGAAAGGGTGTTGGGACTAACATAATCCTATTACACTACGTTCCAATCAAAACTGATTCAAAAATTGCGCAAATTACATTGGAGCCTACCGGTCCAAATTCATTTTCGCTTTAATTCTTCATCTCACCCTAACCTGTGACATTTATGCTCTCGCTAGGTATTTCAATTAATTCACAAGGATTAGGTGTTTTTAACAATGGATTTAACGTTAAATATTTAATTGCTCCGCTCGTTACAGAGATCGTAAAATATATGTCTGAGGCATCAATTAGAGAACAGTGTTAGCACTTGAATGTGTAATTAAGTGCCAAGGCGCCGTTATTGGGAATCTAGTTAAAAATGTGTTATTTTTTATTGGATTTTTTATTTTGGAAACACTTAATTGGAGACATTGATTCATTTTTAATTTTTCATTCAGTTGAAAAGTAAAAGTTGGAACAGTTTAGATATTAATTTTAAGTAAAACTTTCAGTTAAATTACATCCTACTTCCTACTATAATATTATAAATGTGAAAGTTTGTGAGGATGGATGGATGGATGGATGGATGGATGGATGGATGGATGGATGGATGGATGTTTGTTACTCTTTCACGTAAAAACTACTTAACGGATCTGGATGAACTTTGGCACAGAGATAGATTATAGTCTGGAATAGCACATAGGCTACTTTTTATCCGGGTAAAATGTATGGTTCCCGTGGGATAGCGGGCGAAGCCGCTGGCGGAAAGCTAGTTTTATCATAATTTACATATTAATGCAGTTGTACCCTGTGGAACACCTTATAAAAGTACTAAAAAAGTTTTTTTCTATAATAAAAGATCAAAGCCTAATTACACAGTGTTCATAAAATTACTAAAAACAAACATTTGGTTTAGGTTTAAAATAAAAAAAAACCTGCTTCGTTCTTATCGTTTCAATCACTTTCCGAAGTGAATTAAATATCCTCAGTACGTTTTTACAGAATATTATTAAGTTGTACGTTGTAAACCTCACCCTAGCCATATCGGGAGTGCCTCGAGGCACACCGGTCACATTTGAACAGCTCGCCTCGAATATTTTTAAGTTCAAAGCCACAGAATTGTATACAAGTTTTGCTTCGGCTTCCTTGTGCCGGCTTCAGCGACAAGGTACATTCAACTCTGTAGATGATTGTTAAAGCTGGTTTTCCCTTGACATAGGATTGCAGTTTTTTGTGCAAGTTTTTTTGTTGTTCTTGATTTAGTTCAGTAGATCGTGTAGTTTTGATGGTGGAACCGAGTAGGGTGACAACTGGTAGACCAGCTTCGAGTCTAATAACATCTTAGTTTACGACTGCTTTGATTTACAATTCCTTTCAATGGTCTTTCTTTTTCTAAGTTCTATAGTCATTTTCGAATTTCTATTATCATCACATTAACAAAATGATGGATCAAATTTAGCTAACCAATTATTAATGGAATCAGATCATGCATGCACGTTGTGATTTTCATGCTCCTGCTGCATATTTTTGTATGTCTTACCTACCTATAATTTGAGTGTACCAACAATATGTTTTCTATAATCATTCTCTCTGTCACATTAGTTTTACAGAAAATGAATTAAATAATATCTATATTAAAATTTCTTATTTCCATCTACTGCCAAAATAATACATGGAAACATTATGTAAGTCAGACTATATTTAACACTTAACTTAAACAAGTTACTGTACAACTTAAATCTCACATCCGCATGGCTAAGCAGGAGATTTAGTAAAACAGACCACTTAAGATAACAAGTGTGCGCTCATATTTCTTCCGGGCGAGTCACCCAACGGATGTTTTCTAGCAATACCGATTCGATTCATGCTTATCTGCATTCTATGACATCATGTTGTGTTGTCTGAGCAAAAATAGGCTAATCTTTCTTGTGTAACAGGCTAGAAGTTCATCAGGTATGGGCAATGGATGGTCAGAACGGAAGTGAATAAGATTAATTCGATCATGATTGTTTTATTAGCTGCTTCGATAGACATTTTAATAGCTGACAGTGTTCAGTGAGCTCATATCGAAACGGTAGCAGAAGTTGCTATATCTTTAAGCGTTGAGTATTAATTTTTTATCAAAAGTCGTTTTAAACCTGTTTTGTGAGTAAAATGCAAAACTATGTTTATCATCTATGTATTGCATGATTTCAAAATTTGTCAAAGAAACTACGGGTTTTTTTAACTCGCGCCTGAATCTCTGAAGGGTTCAGCAGAGGATTAAATTACATCTACAGTTAACCAGTATTTAGAGGCCCTTAACAAGAGGTGATTCTGTTGCCATTTACCTTGCAGATATGTCACATCCGAGCCAGATAACTTTATGATCTGGAAATTATAGACCTCAAACAGTGGTTGTGTGCTTGTGGATATTAGTTTCAACATTTTTATGGACTTCATTTGAAACTAATAGTCATAATTAATGCAATAAAGTTAAAAGCTACTTTATTATTAGATTGTATAACAAACACAAAAGGTAGTATATTATAACACCTATGTGCCAAGTCATTACAAGCATACGTTTCGCAAGTCGTGTGCATAACCTCTAATGTTCATTTAATATCGGCCGATTATTCCATAGAAACTCGAACAAAAACTGTACAAAAAGCGAACTTATGAGTTCATTTTAGTTATTAGTTTAATGACTTAATATTGGAGCAAGAACTTGTGAAAATCATCTCGTCATATTTTATTATCATGTCACTTTGATTAAGGATGGAAATTATCTTCAGATGCAAATTTGTGTCGAAACTTGCGTTTTACCTTGGATTTTTATGTAATGCCTTTAATAACCTACTTTTTGGGTGAAAAACCTACTTTTTGGGCGTTATGTGTAGAATATATTAATTTGTAATAAATATGAGTATTTACTGTATTCCTAAGACTTTGTCAAACCTTAATTTCTATAATTATGATCACAACATATACCTATTGTGAGATGTCGAAAATTAGTAAACTTTTGTAACCTTCTTTAGTGATCAGAAATAATCATTTTCTTAAATATCTACATATTTATCAAGCAAACCATATAAAAAGGAAATTGGTTTTTAATCTGTGCAGCCAAATTTAGTTTCTATAACTTGGCATTGAAAATAAAATACAAATTATTCACAGTACCTCGCCCGTATCAAATAGATCAAATAGTTAGCCAAAATTCGTTCAAATTCACGGTCATGTTAGCTAACGTTATGTGCTGATAACAATCATGTTTATTGTAATGCGTTGCCTTTAAACGTGGCTTGCTTACTATTGACAGAACACACTGCTGTAACTATGAAGTTAAAACTTTGGAAAAGCAGAAGAAACGTTTCAATGTTACATAACATTTTTTGTTATAAATTTAAAATAACCATGATTAAAAAACGTTATGTATTCAAGCAAAATCACAATTAATATAGCAAGGGAATGCCACAGGAAACTAAAGATTACAGAAATAGCAAAAAATACTTAGGCGTCTAACAAAACTTCCACGGAGAAGTAGGAATCAAAGTGGATACTAAAATATTAAAAGGGTCACATCATGGCCAGCTTCTATCACACTTCCTGAAATCCAAACTCAGCAAAATAATTACACCACACTATAATAACCTACAAACGAGCATTTTTCCGGAACATCGCAAAACTGTCGATCAGCAGTAATCATGTTATAACTTGTTTTTAAGAACCTTCCAAGTTTCCAAGAAGATATTATTATATCTCTCACTTCCTGATTAGTTTGGCAAAGTGCGAAATGTTAAATACCGTTAGGTACCGATTTTATAAGAAAACTTCGCACTATTTATTCAGTGGAGAAAGGTAGCACTTTATAGACTTAGTTGCTAAAATTCCTAACTTCTATAATAAGGTGTTTTGTCTCTAATCCTTTAAATTCCACATTATTATTTTCATTTTGGAGTTCTAACCGAATTGAAATCAAAATCAAATTCTTGATTGATGATTCAATATAAGATCAAATTTTATAATTCATCAAACTTCAATGATAAAGTAATCATACGTCGATTACCTAAAATCATCTGATTTTAAAGGTGGAATTGATATTGTTGACATTGGTCCTTATTTTGCAAAGGACCAAGCAAAAACAGACGCTACTACAAATCTAGTATGTAATCCCAACTGTGTTGTATCACATAATATTATCAGTACCATTAACGCAACAGCTCTTTTGTTATCTAAAAACACATAATTAGGACAAGTAATTTAATCACCATTAGTTGTAGTTAACACGAACATGTGATGTTGTAGTTTTATATGTTAGCATTACGACGCAGTAATAATGGAGTAAGCTATAATCGAGGGAGAGACCAGACTGAGCAAAGACTTACCTAGCTTGTTATAGGATTAAAGAGAGGGAATATTAGTGGGGTAGGGAGGGAATAGAATAGTGCCAAAAAGTTAGGATAGCAGTAGAGTTAGAAAACATAGTTATCAATGACCTAATGTAAAAAAGAAGAAAAGAAAAATACCTAATAAGCACTTTACTCCTACTACATAAGTTGCTTGAATATAATTTTTACATAAAATCTATTCAAGTTGAAGCAGTAAATTTATAGAGAGTCTTGGTTAGGCTTACACATATTTTTCCAATGTCTCGTGTTGGATACATTTGCATTTTACCCCAATAAATTATGGCCTTCATGAAAGTCTAGTCGCCCGCTATTTCAGTTAGACCCAAAGGAATTTTGATAATTCACACGGCCAAATACGAAGCGATTAATTTAGCGGGCATTCTCCGAACTACCCGGCCGTTCCTCATAGTCACGCTACAGAAGGCATAAATCATGCGAATGCCTCGGCAGCCGATGCTGTTTTTTCAAGCTATTTTTAAGCTATTTAAATTTCCAGCCAAACGTTGAGCTTGCAAAGAGCGATTTGTTCCACGACAGCAGTTGAAATGTTTGAACGAAATTTTTTGCCTTTTTTGCCTGACTTTTGGGCCTGAAATGCGATTGCTTGAAGCAAACTTTATTGCTGACGTTAACTGCTAGTGTCGTTTAAAATTCTGTACTTACGTCGTTGTACAATTTAAAGGAACTGAACAAATTATATAATCGATCCTACTTTGATGTTTTGAAACTCAATATTTGCATTATTTTGTTTGCAACTATGACTCAAAATCAATCAAATTCAGAAATAATCGTAACTACACAGTAAAAAAAGAAACATACTGCAACTGTACTGTACTATAAATTGAAGCACACTGATACTTATAATAAAAGTTCAATTTGGTACAACCCAATATTCAATTCTAGTCTTGTGGCAGGAAACCATAAGTAATACAGGACCAGACTAGTAACTCTGTCTAGACGACTCAGGGTCAACGGTTGGACAATCGCACCTATAAGTTCAGAGGTCTTCCTCACTTAGACTAGACTTAAATCCAACTTAATGTATGCATGGATCTCTAAGCTCATTTCGCTGGCTCACGAGTGCTTCAAGCTGCACTTGGAAGCCATTTAATATAAATAACGTTGCGTTCTAGAATTGCAATTACGTTAGAGTTTCTTAGTAATATTAAACATTTTTGCCTGGTGTTTTCTATTTGTCGTGCCAGATTCATTTTATTTAAAAGGTTACTGAGTAACAGGTATAATTCCTTTATAGAACCCCGAGGGGTTTGAAGATATAAGTTTAATTCGCAGGAAATTTGAGTTAGATACTTTTCTAAAAGTCAAACCCCAACCGGTGTCAATGCTAACAAAAAGCGAAGACCGCCTCGCCAGTGTCAACGTGCTGGAAAAGTCGCAAACTTTCAAAAACTAGATTAAAAGAGGGTAGGATTTTTCCAAGTCAATAAGTAGCTAATTGTATAAAGGGGCTGTCCACGGGTTAATAGAGTAACGCGATTAGAACTCGCAAGTGAATACAAGGAGGGAACAAAAAGTTTGGAGCCAACGACCACTTACGACCTGAGCGAGGATCGATAGTTCTGTTATTGTGATATTAGGGGTGAGTTTGGGATTATACGAGGATTAGGAACTAATTTCGAGGATGATTTCGGAATCAAGGAAATTAGATTGGATTAGGTTTTTCTGATCACCAAAAACAACACTGCCGCTTCGGATCTAATTAGGTTTGGATAGAAAAAGTTACAGATCGATTCCTTATCCTAAACCTAAGTTGGTTTTGGTGCCAAGCTAATTAGTCTGAATTATGAATATTTCTCACTAAGTGACTATGTTGAAACAAATGTTTATTTATTATTACTTTGAAACCTAGTTAAGTTAGACCTTAACATTTGACAAAGCTACACAAAACCAACACATGCCCGTTACGCAAAATTCATAAAGGGAAATAAAATTCGCAGACGAGTTTCTTTTTTTCGAAAGTGTCTGGGATCGAGTGTCGTCCTTTGGCTCGTCGTAAAGTTTATCGTTTTTAGAGTTCCGTCGGCTTAATGACGCTGCTTTAACGTTTTGAAGGCTGCTGAATATTTAAGACTTAAGTTCCGGGTACGGTGTATTCGGTTTAACGGTTTGGATTAACCAGGGTTGTAAATGTGATGAAACTTCGGTTAGAATTATGTTCGGGGTACTATTTATAGGTTTGGGATAAGTAGACTTTTTGTAGTAAAAAGAAAATTAATTCTTTAGAAGATTTTAGGAAGTGTCTACGACCTTTATTACAAGCAAAGATATATACAAAAAGAATACTATCATCAAATGCTGATAATTTGTAATTATTTATCAGTGACAAAATTATTAATTGAACTAGATAAGATTATGGTTCAGTATGCAGTATTAATGCATGCTGAAGATGCATATTCAGTAGTATTTATTTTTTGATTCAAGCTAAAAGAAAATAATTAAAAAGATGAATAGCTGGTTAATATCAAGGTTGATTTTACATCCTGCTATTGGCATGGTAACTGTACATAACATTATCCCGAAACCACCTCATACTGTACTAAAAATACCCTACTTTTCACAAAAACCGTGAAGGGGAAACAAATAATGGTAGTGGAAAATACGAGCCGAAGATATATGTGCAGCAGTTTTGTTTCTCTGCCGACTTCAGGAGCCGTCATCGCGAACCCAACGAATTTATAGCCATTTGGTCTTCAGACTTTCTGTTTTCATGTGGGAGTTTCGCCAGGGATCTAGTTTTAAGGTGGAGGCTTTAATATATTGTGTTTAGCTATCTACTGACGGATAAATTTAGCAGCATGTATGTAATTGTTGATCATCAAATCGACAAAATAGTCTTAAGTTTATTTCTCACTATCATTTTATGCTATAGCTTCCACAATACCTAGGGCTCAGTCCCTTAAAATTAATTTCTAGAATCCTTTGTACAACACAATTTATAATTACTCGACGTGAAAGAGAATATTAAGAACAATCTTCTTACTCTGTTAAAGCTTAAAATAATATTTAAGAGAAAATAAAGAAATTAATTAAACTTAAATTCATTAAGAACTCTCTGAACCTAAATACAGTTCCAAAACAAAAGCCTAGAAAATGAATAAAATATTTCAAGTTTTTAATTTCGCTCCAAGACGCAAAAAAGACTTAATTAAGGAATTATATTCTTATCAAACCTTTTTCACCATTCTTTTTCTATCACTTTCATAAACGGTTGTTTTTAGACGGACTCATCACTACGATTTTGAATGTTAACAACTGCAATTTACTATACCCTACTATAACCAACGAAACTAAGGGAAATATTGCAGCTAAATGCGTATTTAACGACAAAAATATAACCATTACTCTCTTACACGACAAACCTATTAACTGCTATAATTTTACCCATAATACTCCAAACGATACCATGTTACTTCTTCCTCAAAAGGCAGTAATACTCTTAATCGTTCCATATAAGCAAACAAATACAAATTATTGCTGCAAAAAGTCAGGTAAGCTAACAATTTTCTTAAGCAACGCTCAACTATAATAGTGCTATTAAAAACACCCACCGAGTTGCAAATTGCAAGTGGCTTGAACACAATCAAATGTTGATTTGATTCAGCTGCCAACACTGTTTTGTGAGCAGTGTAAACTATGGTAATTAAAATTTTGGATGGCAACTCTGTTGATTTGTAGAAAGTTATAAAAGTCTATTATTGTAGTACACAAGGAGAAGCAATAAACTTCAGCGTGTAATTTTGCAAAATTTTGATTCATGTGACACTTATGGGACGGGTGTACCTAATATAGAAGCAATGGCATTCAGTGAAGCTGAAAGATTATTTGAAGTTGTACGGCCGGAAAATACAATTTCTTGCTCAATCAGAGAAATAGCGTGACACTAAATACTAAGAAAAGACAATAAACCGGAAGAAATTAACATAGTTCTTGTTCATCAAACAATATATTCGATTGAAAAAAAACCTTGCTCCACAAATCACGTTATCAGCCCTTATTCTAGGGTAGAACTTGAAATACCGAACACGGAGAATTCTTGAAATGCCTGCATATCGTGAGCTACAGTTGTAAGGCCGACATTATAGTGAGGAGACACGAAGTTGCCTTGCTACTTGTACGACACTTTTTCTACGAACTCAATGTAAATTGTTTCAAAGATTTCGCGTTAATGCAAATGACTACGTTAATCGCTTTTTAGTGCTTGGCGGAGTAAAGTTGTGTGAGTTTTATGCTTTTAGTAATGAAGGGGTAATGGGATAGAGCCGGTCTTGCGGAATTATATTGAGAATAGTCATGATATGCGTTTTGTAACAGAAGTTCATGATTGTAACGATACTGTTATAAATATGCGTAAAGTTAATGAAATAATGTGATCTAAAATCGTAAGCCGGGCAGAAGTTTACTAAGTAAAAAAATATAGCAAAGAAGCTGGCAAAAAAACCGATTTAGAAAGGCACATTAGAGTGTGAAAATCGAATTTTCCGCAAGCACCACCACAGTAAGGTGAAACATTTTTTCTAAATTCAAGTGAACGCTGAATAGCAACGACTAAAAGTGCGATAGATAACCTTGTGGAACAAAACTGTTTCTGTACTCTTAGCTACAGTTTTAACAAAAAATGTTAACAAAAAACAACACAGCCAGTCCGGTCGGTCGGTCGCTATATAATGATCCAAAGCTCCGCCCTTAGTTAATTTTGTATTTTTTTGCACAGAACCAAAAGCTAAATTTTAACGTCCTCTTTTTTGGCCAATAAAAGCATATCGATTTCATAATTTTTCGCTCAGCAAAAAAATTGACGAAGATGGGTTTTTTCCAGCGATTCGGTTGCGAGTTTTAAGACAACTTAATTCTTCATGGGCTACCCCTTTTTTGCCAAAAGCAATTAGTCATAGAGCAGATGCATTATATCAGCAGGTATAAAAGGATCTCAACAATTGTAATTTTTTACAATATTCAATAACTGGTGATGACAGAAATGCCAGTAATTACGAGCAATCAATACAATTAAATATTGCAATGATACTGTTAATCGTTTCCTTATATTACAAACGACACACGTTTATACATTTTGTTTCCTTGTATCTGATTGGTAACGAGAGCTGAGCAAACTGAGGTTATCATGCTCCGAGAGTCAGTGTCGGCTCGGAGTGTATGAACTCTCGAGAAAGACTCGCACGGCCAGCGGATGACTAAAAATACATTGTTACGTGTTGACATTGAAATGTTAATGCACTCTCCGCTCGACGCATTTCATGGATACAGCATGGCCTTAATATCATTTATGTCTTTTTATTTTATTGATTGTTTTGACTGCTATAGCTTTATTTCATACGATATCGCGTGAGCCTGTGTTTATTATGCGATAATGCGAAAAATTCATAAATGTGTTGCGGTGTCGTTGCTCCCGACTGTGTTTTTCGTATCGTCCGCGTCACCAGTGTGTGCAATGGATTTATCGCCGTCATGAGCGTACGATAGTTTATTTTATTCATTACCGGCTACCGAGTTTTATGAAACGTTTACATTTTAAGAGTCCATCTCATTTATTTCACGGTCGTTTAATTTATTGCAGCGTTTTCTATCGTTAATCTAAGTTTTGTGGAAATATCTACGTGACTTGACGCGTTATTTCGCAAAAAATTTGGTTATTCATCGCTTGACTAACGCATGTCGACAATTTTGACGTTTTCGAGTATATTTCTGCTTTTAATCAATATTACTTATATTATTATTATGTATATTTTGATATCATGTACGATGAAAGTTTTATTTTGTTTTAAAATTATGTTCAAGGTTTTGTAATAGATACAAATGTGAGATTTTGCAATATTAACTTGTTAAATATTTCAACACCTAAATCCAAGGCTTTACAACCTAGTTAAGATTTTCTTATTTAATTTTGTAATATTTTATTTGTATCATTAATAATTTAATTAAAATTAAACCAAAACTTACAAGTTCTCATACGCATTTATTTGTTTTTTTTTAAATATTTATGTTTTGATTTATGCACTGACTCTTCAAGACTTTCTAGAAGTTCACATCTATTTTTGCGATTTATTAAGATGAAATATTATTTGATAAAATTGTTTCTATACATAGCTCTTTAATGGGTATTATTTAATTTAAGTATTTTTTAAATTTATACCAAGAAATACATTACATTGAAATTTTACTCTTAACCCTAAAATGCCAGTGCCTAATTTATGCGACTCACGTTTATGAGTTTTAAAATTAATTCCCCTGATTTTAATGACTGATTTTCTGATTTTAGAGTGTGATTTAAGTCCACGTGGGATTTTTTATTGCGCTGGCCTGCCGGATCGCATGTCTGTGCATCATTACTCCTCGTTAGTAACCAGTTTAGTGAGCGAATTGAATTTCAGTGTCTTGGTAATGGCTGCGTCGGCCAATGAAAGTTTATTACGATTATCTCCAAGATAATGGAGAACTAACCCTTTTCAACTAACACACCGAAATTACAAATTGTTTAAGTTAAATGGACCGCTTGAAGTACAGGCAATTTCGAACACAGACTTAGCAGAAATTTAATTAATTTATCAAAATGTTCTTAGGTGTGTGGTTTTATTATACTGAATATTGAAATGTACTTTATAAAAAATTGTGCTTTTACCCTTAAAATACCATACCAATTTATTTTTTGTGGTTAGGAAAATGTAGGTAGGTACTCCAAAAATTATAAATTGAATGGACTTATATTTTTATGATTATTGTATACTATCAAACACGTCATAGATCTGTTTTACTTGTTTACAAAATATATATCCTTTTGCCATGTGTTGACTGTTTACTGAGCGATAAAACTATATTGCGCGTTACTTTTTGTATATTTTTGTTACCTATTCCGTTTCAGTAATATTTTGTGCGTATGTCGTAGATTCGCACTTATTTTGTTATTCGTGCATAGGTAAATATTTTTGTTATTTGTAGATTTATTGTAAGATAAGATTTTCCAATTCCGGTTTTCCGTGACGTGATTTTCGTGCGTGACTGTTGTAAATATTTAAACTTAGTAAATTTTAAATTAAGTACCGAACGTCAATTGTATTTTTTATTTTATAATACCTACCTACTTTATATTTTTATTTTCACTTGGAGAAAATAGTTAGCAAATTTATGAGAATTTACGAGACTGCGATTTTTTTATTGATTATTAATTAAAATTTTGTTTTGTTTGGCTTTTATTATTTATATTTTGAGTTGCAATAAAATACCGCATTAATATTTCTTGTTTTAAATTTAATTTTTTATTCTGAAACTTTTTGTATTCACTTTTTTCACTTAAAAATGACACGAAAATATCCTAAGTGTCTAAATAAATGGACTGACCTGTGTTGCATCCGTGTATGGTGTTGATGAGTTTTTGTCGACGAGCTGGGACCCGAACACGGGTACTCCACTCGACGTTGGCGACAGGGACCTCACATCCGACACTTGTTGGGGCACCATTTTTGTTTATCCAAAAAAATAAACCCCAAATAAAACTTAACACAAAAAAACACAGTTCACCTATTGCACTTAAAAACACTAAAAGACTATATTTGTTTGAGTCCAAAGAAAATTCATAAGTTTCTTAAAAAAATATTTATAACAGTCCAAATGGAGCAACAAGGAGCCTCTGTTTGTTCCCGAACCGCAGCCTCTCGGCGGACGAAACTCCTGAGTTCTCCCAGTACCTGGACACTATCCTACAAGCTTTCTCTTCTAGAACGAGATATCTGCTACTATCTTCGTCGCCGGCGAACAGTCCAAAAGTCATAATTTTAGCGGTGTCCCGACCGCAGTTCAGTTAGCACTGCGGGGCGATCGTGTCATAATCAATCGGGAGCGACGTGTGGTGTGGGCTTTATGCGGCTACGTTCGCACTCCGCGATGACAGAGAACCTACTGACTGAGCGGCAACGTGCTGTCAATATACCCGCGCGCTCAGCTGTTCGCCCCTGCCCCGCGCCGCGCAAGCGCCCCGCGCTCCCCCCGCGTCGCACTCTCGCGCCGGCGGTCGGCGGAAGCGCACGCTTCCTCGCGCTTCCCGGCGTACCGGTCGGACCGGTCGTCGTTACGAGCCGTGGCCGGCTAACCGTAACCCACAGCCCACGGTGGCCGTTTTAAATGCAAATTTTAGATGTATGAACACTTATTTTGGAGTTTTACGTAAGTATGTAGTTGTGTTGGCAACAGTTTCCACAAAAGTTTATGTTTATTAAACTTTTATACGGAAACATAGCCTAATGGGACAACGTTTACATTTTATGGCTGTACAAAATTTCTAATGAGGCTCATTATTTGATTGCATTAATTGGTTACAACTTGTAAACATTTTATTAAAAATAATCATTATGTGCATGGACAGATACAAAAAAATTATTAGATAATTAGCGTTTTATTAAAGGGTCAAATTTATAAAATTCTGTTTCAAATGAATTATAAATAAAGTAAATTAGTTCATTCCTATACGGCTGGAGATATTTTTTACTAGGGACTCGTATAAAATAAACTTTTTAGGAGGCCTAGTATTATTTGATTATATAATTAATTCACACAATAATAACCAATGAATTTAAATAGGTACAGTGACATACCTATCATGTAATAGTTATTAAATTAGGTTCTCGTATTTATCTATACCTACTAATACTAATCTATAATCTATAATCTATAATCTATAATAATATTATAAAGAGGAAAGATTTGTTTGTTTGTTTGTTTGTAATGAATAGGCTCCGAAACTACTGGACCGATTTCAAAAATTCTTTCACCTTTGGAAAGCTACATTATCCCCGAGTAACATAGGCTATATATCATCACGCTACGACTAATAGGAGCGGAGTAGTAATGAAAAATGATGCAAAAACGGGGGAAAAAATTATAAGACCACGCGGGCGAAGCCGCTGGCGGGAAGCTAGTACATTAATATTATGATGTCTAGAACATAACAATATGAAATAAAAGTGTTCTAAATTAAATTTAAGTGTCCCAACAATGTGAAATAAACTTGTCTATTCTATAATCGCTTAATTATTTATTTTTACATTTTTTTGTGAAGAATGACTCACTGTGACAATGACAATGACTCAATGTTAGTTAATATCGCCCAATTTGTCGAAAGTGTCCACTGCTACGTTGGAGGTCCTGGGTTCGATTCCCAGGTCAAGCAAAGTGTTTTTGGATTTTTCTATGATATTTGCAGTAGCAGCTCGGAGTTTAGATTTGTGCCCGGTTAATAGCAATAAACTCGCCCCCTCGCCCCTCACCCCCATTGGATCTAAACATACCTCCTGTACAGGTTCTGTTCTATAACAAACAAATTAAAATTACGATACCTAGTATAGAAATAAGTCCCTTATAAAGTAAAATGTTCGCATTTCCCATTTCAATTTTACACCTAGCAATTTGCCCAAATAAGCACATTGGGCATCACAAATTATGCCCAATTTGACAACAGTCTTACCCACGGGGTAGTTTCACTATAATTATTGAGCTCATTCCCCATTCATACGTTTAGTCAAAGGAAAGTAATAAATATACGTCAAATCACATAAAAATAAACAGAAGTCCTATTATGAACTTTAACTGTCCCACTGCTGGGCGAGATTCCTAAATTATACCACTAGCTTTCTGCTCGCGACTTTATCTGCTTGGACTTGAGAATAATTGTAAATATTAATCCAGAGTATAAGTTATCTGTATTCCAAATTTTTATAATATAAGTGGGATACATGTTGTGTTATCGGGTGTGTGATTCTAAACATAGGTACAGTTCTCGCCAAACTTATTGCTTGCTCGTGCCAAGTTCAACCCGGAAAGTTCGTTCAGTTTGGCGAAAACTGTACCTACCTACAACTGGTTTTTTTCGTTGTCCTAGGGCCGCTCTCAGAGACGTCACTTAAGCTAATGAGACCCATACACGTATATCTTAGTACACTGACAATAAACACAAATATGGAAAAATAGGCCAAGATATAGTAGCCACTGTTTGTTAACGATTCATTAGAGTTAAATGACGTCTCTGAGTTGGGGCCTTAATCAGCAAAAGTGTTATTGTGACGAAAATTATTCTATAAATATTCCATCACTTTAATACTTTGTTTGAATGCTTTGAGTAAAATTTCCTTGAGAACCCGTTTTCGATCAAGGACGCTATCAAGTAACCCTTCTGTATTGTTTATACTATGTCCTATAGTTGTCCCGACTACCATCTGCTGTGTGGTTACAGTTTGCCCGCATCCTTCGGGGTGTGGTGACCATTATTTGAGACATTAAAAAGACGTAAAATTTTATTTCTTTTTTTTAAATTAAGAACGTTTTATAGTAATTATAGGTTTACTTCAATGAATGTTTATTTGAGTAAAAGGTAATTAAAAAAGGCAATAAATAAAGTCATCAGGAAATATTTATTTTAATTAATATTTTTTTTCGGGCGGCCATTAATACAAATCTTCTTTCACGAAAGCAGCGAAGAGTTTCGATGTAATAAATACTAATTCTTCTTCTAAATGCTAATTCATTAATCCGTGATTTTAGCATTTAATTAGTTTTGCTGTTAAAGTAAAAAATGATAATAATATATTTACTTACAAATGTGAAAACTACGTCGCCACTTCGCCAGTATAGTGCTCATAAGTGCGACTGCTGAGTAAGGAGTCCTGGGATCAATTCCCAGGTAAAGCAAAGTGTTATCCAACTCTTAATAGCAATAGCCCACCCATGTGACTTGTGAAATAACGTAGTGGTACATTAGCACACATCTGCCTACTCCTTCGGATAATACAAGCGTGATGGTATATTCATGTTCAGTGCCTCGACCATGAGTTTTTCTCACTAGACTCGCTAGCGACGCCGTAAAAAAATTGTATGGAAAACCCTCGCAGCGCCTCTAGCAGTTAAGGATCTAAAATCTGCTATGATATTACAGTATTTCGATGCGTAAAAAACCTATCGGAAGTCATTCGATAGAACTCATGGTTAGATTGATTGATTGAGGGGCTGAGTTCAATTCTGACTACAGTAAACAACAAACAATCATTTGAACAACTACACTATCACTGTTTGAGTTAGTAACCTAGTTTTTTCAGACGACAGGTGTGCCCCTATGTTCGTTAACTACATTAGACACTGTCGGTTAAATCATACTAAAGATTATTGCCAATAGAACCGCGAAACACCTGGCGAAATTCATTATTTCACAATCTTTAATGCCTATTTAAAAATAAAGTTCTAACTTGTACAAATGTAAGTTGAAAGATATTATCTTTAGAAGTTTCAGAACCAATGATTAGAAAAAACCATTAAAAAAGAAAAAAAACACGTTCGAACATAAAACCTCCTCCGGTTTTTCGGTTAAAAATATAGGTACTAATGTACCTAGTCAAAACAGAAATTATTGGCAAAATCGTCGAATGTCATACCAATACACAAAACTATAACCGTATCTTCACGCCTGTATTCCCAAAGGGTTATGCAGAGGCGTACAAATGTACAGCTACAGTCGTTTAAGTCCGTAACCACAAATGCAAACTCCAATCTGCTATTCAGAATTATAGATAATTCAAATTATAGGTACTCTACTTGTAAACTATCCAATAGTTTAATTAGACTGTCATTTTTGTCGAATTGTTTGGCTAATTCCTAATCTATTTTTTTTTATTATCCATCTATCTTCCTATCTATATTAATATTATAAAGATAAAAGATTTATATTTTTGTAAGTTTGTAATGAGTAAACTCAAAAACCACTGCACCTATTTCAAAAATTCTTTCACTATTAGAAAAATCTTTCCCGTAGCACAGGCTATAATTTATAAGACCACAGGCAAAGCCTGGCGGAAAGCTAGTCCTTAATAAAACAATTACTTATTAATAGCAATCAATAGTGATTAATTACTTCGTACACTCTGACATTCTATTCAACACCCCAGTTAATAAATCAACGTTTTGACGGATTGCCCAAAAAAACACAATTGGGGCTTTCTACAGGTATTTTTTCCTTATTATTCCATTTTTAATATAACGTTAGCGATCCAGAATTAGAGTGTAATTTAATTTAAATTAATTGTGTTTTTATGATAACGAAAATTTTTCGCCTTCGCCTATTTCAGCGCAAATGAGGAATTATTATAAGGATCTTTTTAGGCAATTTCTGAACTTTTAATTCGAGGTTTCTGGGGGAGAATTTATGATTTTATTATTCGCTGTCCGAGTTTTGAATTTAGAAAAATGCAGTTTTATTTTATTAATTTGATTAAAAATGTTTCTTGATTTTTATTTGTTTTCTGCTGTTATTATATGTATGGATGTTTGTTAACTCTTTCTCGCAAAAACTATAGCACGGATTTTGATGAAACTTTACAGTAGGTAAAGTAAAAAAACCATACAGAAGTAACACAAAGTATATAAAAAATCGTATCGTATCGTTGATCTGTATTAATGTTACAAAGAGAAAAGATTTTAATTTTTTTAATTATTTTGTATGTTTGTAATGAGTCAACTCAAAAACTACTGGACCGATTTCATCAATTCTTTCACCACTAGAAAGCTACATCTTTCTTCATCATCTATACTGATAATATAAAGCTGAAGAGTTTGTTTATTTGGTTTAACGTGCTAATCTCAGAAACTACTGGTCCAATTTGAAAAAATATTTCATTTTTAGATAGCCTGTTTAACAAGGAAGGCTATAGGTTATATATCATCACGCTGTGACCAATAGGAGCGGAGTAAAAGTAAAAAATGTTTTAAAATAGGGGGAAAATTCAACTTTTACGGGAACAAAGCCGCGGGCAAAGGCTATTAGTTTATAATTTATAAGAAATACCAGACCAGACGAGCGAAGCCGTGAGCGGAAAGCTAGTATCTAACATATGCAGACTTCAAGGCACTAAAATAAAACGAAAACACAATTTAAAGGAAATACCTAGTAATTTTAGCCACGATAACAGATATAATTAGGATCAATCACCTAAAATATTAAATCGCAATTAGGTATCCTTCATGCTATCCTTAACGGCGATAAGAATACACAAATAAGATACACATATAATTATATGCCTTTAATCGGGTATAAAGCGGAACTCCAAGCTGTTACTGAAGATTTCATAGACCTAATAACAGTTTGCCTATCCTGGGAATCGAACCCAGGAACTCGACGTTGCAGTCGCGCACAGCACTACGCTACAGAGGTAGGGTATTAATATTATGGTATTATGACTAGTCTAGTTGCCCGACTAATACGCTAGTGGTTCTGGGTTTGATTCCCAGGTCGAGCAAAGTGTTGTTGGTTTTTTTTTTGTAAAACTCTCATTAGCAACTCGGAGTCTGAAGTCCTGGATAGTGGCAAATAGGCTCGCCCATCTCATGGTACGTGTATTATAGCATGTAATACCATAAATTATCATCATCAACCCATGCATGTACTGTCCCACTGCTGGGCACGGGTCTCTCCCAGTATGAGAGGGATTAGGCTATAGTTCACCACGCTAGCCTAATACGGGTTGGCAGACTTCACATGTCGTCGAGAAAATGTCTCAGGCATGCAGGTTTCGTCACGATGTTTTCCTTCACCGTTAAAGCGAGTGATAATTACGCACATGATTTTGAAAATTCAGTTTCGTTCTTTAGATTCAAACTCGAGACCTTTGACTTGGCAGTCCAGGGGGCCTAGACAAGTTTCAATTTGACATTCGAATCGACAAACGTTTAGAAACAAAATGTATGGAAATGACATTAGTGACAGCCCGACTTGTCGAAAGCTTGTGTCATTTTCTCTCTATACGATTGTCACTGTTTCATAAATACCATAACCCAATACCATAAATCATAGCCAGCACCAATCTTTGGTACCCATTGATATGATTGATACCAAATGAAAGTTTTGTGACGATCGTAATTCCGTCCCTTCAGTTTCCGCTAAGATAAACTTGTGCAGTTAGTTTATATATACGTATAAGTTCCCCAAAGTTTTTGTTTCATAACTGTAAGCACATAATATGTCTTTGTCTTAGGTAAGCAAGTATTAGTTTATAAGAATCAATTTGAGTTTCCCTTTCTTTTAGGTTGGTATATTATAGTTGCAGTTTCAGCAGTGATAGTCTAGTGATGTGACCAATAATGACCATTGGACTGCCAAATCAAAGGTCTCGAGTTCAAATCCAAAGCTCTGACTTTTCAAAATCATGTGAGTATTTGAAAACATCGTGAGGAAACCTGCTTGCCGAAGAGATTTTCTCGATGGCATGTGAGGTCTGCCAATCCGCATTAGGCTAGCGTGGTGGACTATAGCCTAATCCCTCTTATACTGAGAGGAGACCCACGCCCAGCAGTGGGACAGTATGGGTTGATGATGATGATGATGATGATATTTTATTGGATATCAGAAATTTATACAAAAAATACATTTCAAAATACTATACAACGTTAGTTTTTGTTTATACGAAAGCTGAAAGTAATTTGTTCAGTATCTGTAACAGAATAATAATAATAATAATAAAAAGATTTATTGCCACACAAAACAACACGTGCAATCCGGCCATAGACACAACTTATAACTAATACGAATAAAACATACTAAAATGTAATGACCATTGTACAGCGCGCCGCAGGTGTGACAATGAGGTTGACACTCAGCATAATGCTGGATGTGACGTGAGCCACAACAGCGCTGGTTTTCAGTGACTACCTCGATGACGTAACGAACGGGAAGCCAACATGACATTTACATCTACAAATAAGTAGTAACCTATAGAGAAAATATAAATAATAAAATAAAAACAGTACTTAACTTTACTTACTTAATAATAACATGCACACATAATTATATAATATGGTCTACACAAGTTAGTTATCTTGTGAGTCCTTGACCCACTTTTCGATTCCCAGAATCGATTGCAATGGTTTTTAAAAGTAGGACTCCCATTTTTATTAAGAAAATTGGCGCAAAAACTGAACAGTGAAGTCACTTTGGCCCATCCGTGCGTCTCATATTGTAAAGCAAGCCCTCCAATGCCTTGTCTCTTGCATACGGCAAAAGCACTTTACCTATAACTAAGTTTGATGTGAGAAATTCCAGTAGTTGTACTTAATTTAAGATCTAATCCTAATAAATAAAATGGCTGAGTTTAAAGCGATAAATTGTAAATTTATTAACGAGAAATTTCTCTTTTATTAATTTGTCTTATATTCAATTATGATATAAAATTGCAAATTTTAAGATATAGAAATAAATCTACCGTGTGTGGACAGCATCATACTTCTGCCTACAAACATACACTCACACCTTGTTCCCACAGGGGTAGGCAGAAACGAGAGACCACCACTTGCTACGATACTTGGATACTTCTTTAGCTTATTCGTTCATACACACCCGCCGTGAAGGTTGTGAGAACTAACCCTATTACAGAGGTACTAGGGGTTCTTAGGTACTAGAAGCATGACCCTTTGAAAAATAAAGGCCTGATGATGGCTTAACTATGAGTTAAACCGCAGTTTCCCACTTATCAGCACATGATACCACTGGTACGATTTTAATAAATTTATTCACAATTTAATAAACATGATTTATAATTCAACTTTCATACTCCACATTATAGTGACATGACCTAACCTCTGAGTCAGCGTGTCAAGGCTGATGACGTCACAGTCGGAAGCGACGGACTGTCAGCATCGCGTGCGCACTAAGTAATCGAAATATGATGATTATGAATCAATTTGTTTGTGTATTAGGGTTTGATTGGTCTGGCTTGAGTCATGTTTTGAATTGTCGAGTAAGCTTTTCACAAATGGAGGTTTGATTAATAATTTTCTATCTATTATTTAAAAATATTGTATACAGGCACTTCGAAAACAAACTTATTTTTTTATGGATTTAAATTGTACTGGATACATGATATTTTGAATTGACGAGTTAGCTTTTCATAAATGGACGAAGAAGATAAAATGAATGCAGAAGATAAATAAAATAGAAAGTTTATATTATTAAAAAACATTGTAAGTTCTTACGTAGGTACTTCGAAAACAAACTTTTTTTTTATGAAATTCAATTAAATGATATTTAAGTCAATTTAAGTTCATCAAAATATTTAATTAATATATTATTATATTCATCATTTGAATCGGTGAAGTTTTGTTTCAATGTGTGATTTTTCGCAACTCATAAGTTTGTAAGTTTTTAAAATCAGTAATTAAAAGATATTATAATATTAATATTATTTTATAAATTGTACCTACTAGGGTTAGTTTAATTGGTTATGAATATACACATATTATACAAATGTCTTTTTTCGCATGACTGCAGAACGCTACTACAAAAACTGTATATTTCAAAAAATAATTATACAAGCACTCACGGTAGCACAAGACAGGAATGTATATGGAATATGTGGAAGAATGGGACGGCCTTTGCTATAATATGCTAATAATATTACGTATTATGTAGTTGTAAGCAAAAACTACAAAACGTATGCTACAATTATAAAAAAAGACAAAATAATAAGCAAAACCCTTCAATTACGAGCATGGCTTAGAAAAAACGAATTAAGTCATCGTACTAGAGACTAATTATTACCAACCTTTTTTTTTTTTTTTTTTTTTTTTTTTTTTTTTTTTTTTATCGTCTGGAAATGCTTTATGCACCGTCACGCCGCCCGGGGAAGGCGGCGCAGTGTGTGGGACTCCGCCCTGAAAAGGACGTCTACCCACTAAAACCAGACGGGTGTTCGCCTCATCACCATTCGGCCGGGGTCACGGGTACGTGTGGACATTCTTCCGCGACCCCGGCGGTGACAGGCCGCCTATGCGGCCCCCGGCTCTGTTCGGGGGGGTGCGTGTGGTGTGCACCCCCCTCTCCTGCCAATCCATTGAGTGGGACGCGGCACACTCCGACCGCGTCGCCTACTCGGGCCATAGTGCTGGGCGACAGACTTCCCCAAGTCTGCCGCCCGTGGCCACTTTAAGGTGGATGGAACAGGGCACGGTTTGCCCTGTTCCTGCGCCCAGTGCGTCGGGCGCGGATTGACAGGGAGGCGGCAGCGGACTCCCTCTCCCGCTCCGCCTCCTCCTTCTGCGAGATGACGTCCTCGCAGAAGGAGGTCATCGCTTGCCAGGCGTCAGGACTCCCGACCATCTCTTTGACGACGGCCGGGAGGTCGAGGTTCCCCCCTACTACAGCCCGCAAGACACGGCGCTGCTCTGTCCATGCGGGGCAATCCGCGAGCGTGTGCTGCGCCGTGTCCTCGGGGCAGTTCCCACAATGGTGGCAGTGGGCGTCCGGCTCCCTCCCGGCGATACGCCACAGGTAACTGCCGAAGCATCCATGCCCCGACAGCACCTGTGTCAGCCGGAAGGTCAACATGCCGTGACGCCTGTCCACCCAGTCCGTCAAAACAGGACGGACTGCCTCGACCGTCCTGACGCCTGCACTTGGTCGGCCCAAACGCTCCGACCACACCTGTAGCGCTGCCCGTTGCAGCAGCCGCCTCTGGTGCTCCAGCTCCCTCGGGACGTACCCCCCCCTGCGCTCCAGCGTGTCCTTGCGCCATGTATACAGTGACGCAAGGACCCGAGCGTCGATGTCCCAAGGGAGCGAGCCGGCCAAAACACAGGCCCCCTCCGTCGATATGGTGCGATATCCGCGGATGACCCGTACGGATATCGCACGCTGCGGCCGCCGCAACAGTGCGGCGCCGCGCTCGGTCACCTCGGTGGCCCAGACAGGGGCACCGTAGAGGGCCATCGAACGAATGACCCCCAGGTATAGCCGCCTGCACGAGACGTTAGGGCCACCGAGGTTCGGCAAGAGCCGACCAAGCGCGCCGGCCGCGCTCAAGAGGCGCAGGCCTAGGCGCTGGAAGTGGACGTTGAACGTCCATCTGCTGTCCAGTAGGAGGCCCAAGTATTTGAGCTCGGGCCTCACAGCGATCTGGACCCCACCGATGGTGATGTGGGATCCCGACGGAGGCGCCTTCCGCGGACCGTGGAAGCAGATCGCCTCCGTCTTGTTCAAAGCCACTTCCAGCCCCAAGCGGCGAATGCGCGCCACTGTCTGGGCGGTGCCAGTAGTCGCCAGACGGGCAGACTCCCTGTAGGTGCTCTCCCGGGCCAGGACGAGCGTGTCGTCAGCGTAGCATACGACGCTGACACCCGGGAGAGTGGCCCCGCGGAGGACCCAGTCATAGCCGATGTTCCACAAGAGGGGCCCCAACACGGACCCCTGTGGAACACCGCAAGACATTGGCCTCGTGCGCGTACCGTCCCTGACCGCGAAGGTGATGGTGCGGTCGTTAAGATAGTCCCCGACCAGCCGACGCAGATACGGCGGTGTGCGGTGGAATTCGAGGGCCGCCAAAATGCAGTTCCACGGGATGGTGTTGAAGGCGTTGGCGATGTCCAGCGACACCGCCATCAACACCCCCCCGGATTCCACCGCCTGCTCCGAGCGGGCCTTAACGCGTAGGATCGCGTCAACGGTCGAGCGACCCGCTCGGAAACCAAACTGGTTGTCGGACAGGTCGGGGCCAACGTGCGTCAGGTGCTTGACGAGGCGGGCGGCGACAACGCGCTCAAAGAGTTTACCCACCTCGTCCAACAGCACAATAGGACGGTACGCGGAAGGTGAGTCCGCGGGGCGTCCTTCCTTCCGAAGGAGGACCAGTCTGCCCGTCTTCCACTGGGTTGGGAATCGACCCTGGCGAAAGCACCCGGAAAAAAGCTCGCGCGTTCTGGGCCCCAGAACCCTAAGGGCAAGCGCCCACGCGCGGCCAGGAATCCCGTCGGGTCCGGGGGCCGTGTTCCGGGCGCTCATGCGGTCGACGGCGACCGCCAGCTCCGCCTCCGTCACGTCCGGTATGGGCTCCTCCTGCGCCTCTTCGTCTCCACCTCGCTGTGACCCCATCGACGGTGGGTCATGTCCCGCTCTGTCCGGGAACAGCGCCGTGACAACATCGTCGACCAGAGCGGGCTCGAGCGTCTCCGTCAGCGGGGGCGCCCAGGGCCGCAGTTTGGCTCTTGCGAGCTTGTAGGGACGCCCCCAGGGGTCACTGTTGAGGAGGCGCAAAAACTCCTCGTTTGCGACCTCTTTGGCCCGGCTGATGCCGAGCTGCAGGGCCTCCTTGGCCGCTGTGTGAGCCTCTCGCAGCCGGGCCTCGGCCGAGAGGTCGCGTGGCCGTCGTCGTCGCTGCCGCAGATAGCTGCGCCGGGCAGCCGCACACGCCGTGCGCTGGCTCGCCAGCTCCTGGGACCACCAGTACACTTGACGCCTTTGAGGACCAGACCTGGCCCGGGGCATGGCCGCGTCGCAAATCTGCGACATTGCGAACCCGAACCAGTCGGCCTCGGCGTCTACGTCCAGCGGGTCCTCAGGTGAGGAGAACCAGCTCTGGACGATGGCGGCTTCCATTAGGACGTCTCTGTCGAGACGCGTCAAGACCCACTTTCGGGCCGTGGGGTTGTCTCGACTCGGGCGCCCGCCACTGGGGGACGCCGAGGGTGCGGATATCCCGAACCGGATATACCGGTGATCGGAGAGAGTCTCCACACCCTCCAAGACCCGCCAGCCCTGAGTGCGGAGCGCCACAGATGGACTGGCAAAAGAGACGTCAACGATGGAGCCGCCGTTGACCCGCACGCACGTGTGCACCGTCCCGCGGTTGAGGATCACTAGCCCCGTGGCGACTGCCCACTCCTCGAGCGCATCGCCGCGCGCATCTGTGGCAGGGCAGCCCCAAGCCACAGATTTGGCATTGAGGTCGCCGAGGAGCAGGACGGGGCGAGAGCTGTTCCGCCCAATCAGAGCCCCCACCCTGTCGAGAAAGGTCTCGAACTCTGCGAGGACTCTGTTGGGCGAGAAGTAGACGCCAACCGCGAGAACACCACCGACGATAGCTGCCACGCAGCCCGGCATTTTGTCGACGACGACCAACGAGGAGCCTGTTGAGGCCTGACACCCGATGGCCACAACGCCATCGGTGTCGCCCGCCCAGTTGTCCCGAGATGGGACGTATAGTGGCTCTGCCACTACGGCCACGTTTATTGACCACTGCGCCATGCTTTGGAGCAGGAGATCCTGAGCTCTGGCGCAGTGGTTGATATTCGCCTGGAGCACTTGCAGGGCCATTATTGTGCTGGCTGGGCGGGCTCCACCACGTCCATGGCCTCAGCCACAGGTTGCGCCGGGGGGGTCCGCTGACCGACCCCGCTGGGCTTTCCTTTCTTTTTCTGGCGGGACACACAGGCCTTGGCGCCAATTCGGTGTCCCGCCGGCTTGCCGTCAGCAGCACATAAGCTGCAGTGCGGCTCCGCAGTGCACTGCCCCGCTTTGTGACCCGGCTGGCTGCAGCGATAACACAGCTCGCTGCGGTCGACCTCGGACGAGCACGTGTGTTGTACGTGCCCGCCGTACAGGCATCGGTAACACTGCAGGGGCCTAGGCTCCAACAGTGTCACCTTGGCCGACACCCAGCCTACAAGCAGACGGCCTGCGTCTGCCAGCTTTTTGGCTGTCGCGGCGGGGCAGCGGAGCCATGCAGATCCAAGGCCGGAAGGGCCAACTCGGATCTCCCCGACCTTTGTCTCCTCAACAGTGCACCCGCCGGTGCGGGCAACCGCATTGGCGACCTCTGTCGCGGTCACGGAGTCATCCAGACCCACAACGCGTAACTCCGCGCATTTCGTGGGCCTGGAGACTCGGACGTCCTCGTCCTTGAGGCACTCCCTAAGTTTTGCGGCGAGGGCATCAGCCTTGTCGCCACTCGTGGCCCCGGGGATTTCCAAAATGCGGGCGCCGGTAACGGCCCGCTTAAATTTGAGGGAGGGAATGCCGAGGCCAGCGAGGTCGACGCTCTGCTTGGCCTCAGAGAGGACAGAGGCGTACGAAATGCCCCTCTCCTCCGCGCCCGGCTGCAGCGAGATGACCACTGCCGTGGAACGCGGAGCTCGCAGTTTGCTGGCCTTCTTTTTCCCTCCTCGCTTCTTCTGTTTTTTTCCGCCCTTCTTATTCCTAACAATCTGCCACTCACCCTCCTTGGGTTGAGCGGCATTCTTGTTTTGGGCCGTGGTCCCATCCTCGGAATCCTCTCCGGTTTGCGCGGCATTGCGCGGTATTGCGGCACCCCGCGCGGGCCTCTTGGTCCCCTTCGCGGGCTGCGCGGTTTTGCGGGGGGCCGCTTCCGCTGGCTTTTTGGCCCCCTCCGCAGGCTTGGGTGCCGCAGATTTGGCCGCTGCAGAGTAGCTCGCTGCAGGCTTGGCCGCCGCTTGTTTTTGGCCCCGTTGGGGCCCCGTCTTTACAGACTCCTCCGCCCTTCGTTTATCCGCCGCAAGCGGCGGCCGAAGGGTTACGGCAGGGAGGAGTCTCGGCTCCAGCGCCTCCAGGCGGGCATTCATCATGCTCCCAGCTTGGAGCATGACGGCCCGCACTATTTCGGCGACCTGGTCCGTGGATGCAGGGGCCGGGGCAGCGGGAGCCAGGGCAGAGGTGGCAGTGGCGGCGCAGTTAGGCCGCTCCTGCTGTCGGCTGAAGTCGGCCCTGAGAGCGGCGATCTGCCGCTCGAGGGACCCCACCCTGTTTTGGAGACGGCCGTTCTCCTCCAGGAGCTTGGCCGTCTCCTCCGACGTCGTACGATCAAGGAGGACCTCCATCGCCTCCCTGATCCCGTCGGCCGCCTCTTTAAGGGCTCGCGTGAACGTCCCCTTCAGGTTGCCAGACTTCGTCGCAACCTTCAGGATGACGTCCACGCCGTCCGTCACCTGGCGGCTCAAGGCCGCCGCAGTCAGGCCCTCAGCGGCGCTCGCGAGAGCGGACCGCCTATCCCGGGCCTGACGCGCCATCTCGGCGACCTCATCGATCGCCACCGTCCGCCGCTCTTCGCGCTTCGCGGCATTTACGTCCGCTTTGGTACAGATCAGTGGGACTGCAAAGTCCTGCTCCACCTCTGACTGCACCGCGCTGTGGTCGCTCGCTCCTTGGTCTTCGAGTCTCGGAGCAGCAGGGCGCTTTTTAAAGCGACCCTGCGCATCACGGGACGAAGAGCCGGATGCTCCCCCCCTCTTGGCCGTGCCGACTTTGGCCGGCAAGTTCTCCTCACTCGAGGAGAGGCCGGCGACATACGGTCGCTTCGGTCGGCGTGGTCTCCCTTGGTCCCCAGAGGGACGTGAGCCTCCTCGGCTCTCGTTGCCATTGCTGGCAGTTGGTCCCGCTGATAGCGATCTAGATGCGGATCCAGTGTCGGATACCGCACCCAACTCCATATCGTCCTCTAAATTTTTTGTTTTGGTATTTTTATTTTTATTTATGTCCATAAATGTTCCCACGAGTATGGGGGAAATATACGGTCCACCCAGGCAGTGCCCCCTGTACCTGGGTAAGCCTAATACAACAGTGGGTCGGCCGCTCCACTGAGGTGGTTCGCACTCATGACCGGGGCAACCCCCCCGGCCACGCATCCCCTCGCCATGCGCCGCAACTTGGGATTAGAGGTAATTTTTGAGGAGGTTTTCTTCCTCCCGGTCCGGGCAATGAAGCCAAGACCGACGGAGGATACCTCACCCCGAGGCGCGAGACCGCAGCACTCAGGTTAGCGTAAGATACCCTCCGGTTTTCCCGACGGTGGCAGCAGAGAGAACTCCCGCTGCCTGCTCGGCGGTAGTGTGAGTACACGCCGAGCCCGCCCTCGCTCCTCCACCATGGCCTCTGAGCGCAGAGGCACATGCGGAGCAACGCCTCTGGCCGACAAACGGCCCCGGCCCTCCCGCCTAGCCTCGCGGCCTGGCGGGTAGCCCCCCCCCTGGCCCTGAAAAGGGCCTTTTCATCCCCACTAGGCCTCGCGGCTTCGTGGGGGTTTCCCCCCCTTGGCCCTGAAAAGGGCCTTTCCCCAGTGTCGGACCATTGGCCACGAGCAACAAGACTCCCCAAGAGACAGGGAGAGTTGTTGCCCGCGTTGCCCGGGGTGAACCAGGCTCCATGACTACCGTTCCCTCCGGACGTATCCGAGAAGGACTGATAGCCACGGAGCACACGAGGAGGTTGTCCGACCTGACACCCCAATTATTACCAACCTAACTCAACATGATGTCATATGTCATCGGAAATCATTAATAATGTCAGTTAAGCGTGATTGAATGACGCGTTGCTATGCCAGCAAAATTGTATGAATCAGTCAGTTTGTTTGTTGTTCCATTTTTGTTCGAACTTTGTCAGTAAAATGACTCGATGACGAATAATTTAAATGAACTTTGCCTATCGTTATCTGTATCAGACTGACAAAGCCCTTTGTAAGGAACATTTTTTTATACCACTAAGTTGGCAATTTGGCATAGAAGCGTACGGCCCACCTGATGGTAAGCGGTTACAGTAGCCTATGGACGCTTGCAACACCAGGGGTATCACTCGCGCGTTGCCGACCGGAAAACCTCTTAGAGGTTTATGGAGGATTCACTGCGCCGACAGTTTGATGGATTATTACTCTTGCTGCCAGCGTAGCGCATCCTTAGAAGGAGCTCTGGTAACCTTACTCACTGCAGGAACACAACACACACTAAAGTGTGTTAGTTGGCTGCAGTTTTCTGTAAGGTGGAGGTACTTCCCCAGATGGGCTGCTCCAGATTTGAGCCATAAATGACTGTGCACTACCTCTCTTACTTCCAATTTTACTTGTAATTTTGATGTAAAATCGTTAATGAAGTTAGAAAATTGGATCTTCGGAATATTTCTTTAATAAAAATTGTATAGCTTTAGCGAATGGTTTCTGTAATACAATAAAAACGGTACCTAATGAAGTTTATTATTACAAAGCATAGTCTCAATTCAGAAAGAGTATTGAAATATACAACAACTGGAATTTGCCAAAAATATTCCGAGCTGTATTCCATATAAAACCTTATAGCACTTTAGTTAACCTTATAAAAAACCCTTTAGCGACCACCAGAAGAACTAATATTGGAGCGTCATTAAAAATTCTGGTATTCTAAAAAGCTGGTATTGAGATTTTCGTAGAAAACTGGAATGGCACCCAAAACTGAAGACTAATTTTTAACATTAAATAGACTATTGGCTAGCCGTGGTTTGACACTCGCATACTATATTTTGAGAAAGAAGGCAGGCAATGTCATTGCTCGGAATGCAATAAATAAATAAAATTTCATTTATAAAATTTTTGACGAAATTTCATTGACAGACAGATAGATGGACTTACCTTCATCCGCCCTGCTCGGCTCCAAATTATCAAAGCGTGATTTAAATAGTCTATAATCTTCCTCAAGAATTGTGCTATCAAAATGCAAAAAGATTTTTTTGCAAATCGTCGGATTTGCAAAAACGTCTTTTTGCATTAGTTGGGTAGTTTCAGAGATTAGTGTGTTCAAATAATCTCTTCAGCTTAATTATATTATTAGTACATAGACTAGTACTTACGTTTTTAAATAGTAAAATAACTACTCATCATATTGTTAGCAAGATTATTAGCAGGATTTATACTAACAGTCGAGAATTCTTGATTATTTCCCAATACTAACACAACATTTAATAACGAACTCATTAAAAAACGAGCCACGTATCCGAGTTAATCTCGAAACTTAAAGTTTAAGTTGGCCAAGCCGGCGTTCTATGGCCCTATTCAAACGTGAGGCTATTTGTCGGCTTTACCGAAAGAGCTCGTTACACATTAGTTCCATCTAAGATCATCCCCTTAGCGACGACGTGGCTACAATGTGTACCACAGATAAGGCAATGTAGCTCGAGAATGTGTTTTTTTTTTCTATCATTTCCTAGAATTCTAGCAATTGAATGGAAACCATAATTTTATGTACAATTGTCTAATGCGTCTAATGTTCCCAAGCTTGAGATCGTGAGTTTGATTCCCTGGGTGAAGGTGAAGTGTAATTAGATTTGATTGAATTTGTGGCGAGATAATGGATTTCGCTACCCTCCCCCACCTACATATGACCTAAAACAATCCAGCAACTGTAAAATACACTTACCTAGTCCTTCTAAGATAAGTCCTTATGATCACATAAGAATATTTTGTGTGAGATTTGCTTCCATATGTCTTGACAGCAACATTACTTTACGCTTACTTTCGTCTCTGAATATTAGCCTTCGAATCCACACTGACCAGCCTAGTGGTCGATAGCCTAATCCTGATTCTGAGAGGAGAACCGTGCCCAGTAGTCGTTTTCAAGATAGTCTGTAGTAGTTCTGCTGCTGATTTTGTCAATGTTAGTATCACCACTTTGTCATCGTTAATCATTGATGTGTATTGCAGTTTGAGGTAATGTAGATTACTAGAGAAATGAGATCTAACAACAGACTGAGGTCTCAAGATGACAACACGCGAGTGATACCACTGGTGTTGCTGGCGTTATATATAGGCTGTGGTACTTCATCATCATAAACCCTTACAGCTCCACTGCTGGGCAAGAGTCTCCACTCAGAATCAGAAAGATTAGGCTATGGTCCACCACGCTGGCCAAATGCGGGTTGGCAGACTTCACATGCCGTCGAGATAATCTCTCAGGCACACAGGTTTCAACGTCAAAGCTAGGGGTAATTCTAATTACGCACATGATTTTATAAAGTCAGAGGTGCGTGCCTTGGATTCGAACTAGAGACCTTTGACTTGGCAATATGTAATGGTCTTATCGCTATCACTGCTTTTAGCAGTATTTAGTTTTTATTTGTGTAGTTTTTTTCTGTAAAATTCTACCCACGAAATCTCTACAACTAGCTTAACTTCCTAATCTGAACTAATATCTTAACTCTTCTTGCACCAGATAAGTCTCTCTTGTTTACATTGTTAGAAAAAGTGGAAAAAAAGAGGTAGCGTACAAAAAATGGTGGCGTACTAGCAGTCAAGCGGACGTTGTTCGAACTTCTGATAGAATCGAATCGAGCACTTCACGTCAGCAGGCCGCGGCCTCGAAAACGGCGAGGCCTTAAAATTAGCCTCGAATTTGGGAATTTGTGAATTCTTTCCTACTATAGTAAATTAGAAAGATCCTGCTACTGATACTAACTACATAAGGCTTATAAATGGATTTGAATTCATGCATACTAATATGTGTTAATTTATGTACATAGTAATACATTCAATTAGAAAGATTTTTGTGGGTTTCAAATCTATGCTAAAATTTCCTTCTTCATTTTTGGTTTTCTAAAGCGATTTAAATCCATGGGCAACACTGCATTTGCTGAAACATTTACAAAAGTCTGAGACTTATTTTAGTACAGTATCTAGTCTAGAAAGACTAAAGAACAAAATATAACTCTTTTAGTAAGTAAGATGTTAGAAAAATAACTAAAAATTAAAACCTCCGAGCTCCGCTGTTTTCGAGGGCACGGCCTTAAAATCGAGACTTTATCCAGCTGAGGATCATATATTTCCCACATACACCCAAAAACCAGCCTTAAAACTGAACCAACAAAGTCTAAATTAAATTAAAGTTGACCTTCGCAGAAAACGCAACGTGCAACCAGCTATACTACATTCGTTTATCTTTCTCGTGTTTGTGTTGTGGTCTTACTCGGGCATGGATTGGGCGTCTCTTTCACTCGTTCGTTGCAGTGAGCCTGTCCCGCTCTGACACGAACTAACCGGTTCGGACACGTTCGCAGTACATAGGAAAGAATTGTGTTGATAAGCACTGAGTACTTTATCTGTTCTATTTAGTCAATTGGAGACTGGGCTCCAATGCTAACCTATTTTTATACCTTCGTTTGATATGCAGACCTCAATTTGAATTTAATCTTATTAATTAATTCAGTGTCGTATTCAATAATCATTTTCCGTGTTGCGTTGTTCCTTATTTTGTCCAATCTTGAATTTGCAGGTTCTTAAATCTTAGTGTACAAACAAATTAAAAAAATAGGCAGCCGTCTATTTCTACATAATGGCGATTAAGTACAGCCTATTCACTTCCATCAATCATTCATAAATCTGATTTTAATTGTGTAACCAAGATATTCTTAAAAAATAAAAAATAATAAATGTTTATAAATTGCTTGAATATGTTAAAAAACTTTGGATCAATTGACCAATTCTAGATATCGTAGAATTTGGTGAATTCTCTTTATAATTCAAGATTTAGTTATTAATCCACATTATTCTATCGCCGCTGTTTGGTTGTCGCCTAAAGCGTAGCAGTGTGTTGTACTGCAAGCAGTTGGTACAGCTTGAGTGTAAGCTTCATCAACTATAAGCTGTTATACACATGCTCCTCCATTATACCTAATTATCATCATCGACTTATAAGTCTTTCCTATCTTACTTATTCCGCCAAAGGCACTTAGGTAGATTACTTGTTTAAGATCAATTTATGAAAGTATGTAGCTGTTACCCGCGTCTTCACTCGGGTCCTAAAATATTCTATATTTTATGTGCTAAGTTTCACAAAATCTATTCAGTAGTTTTTGCGTCAAAGAGCAACAAACATTCATGCTCACAAAGTTTCACATTATATTATTAGTAGGATAGGATATAATACTACAATACCAACAACAGCTATCAACATCATTCTAGCTTTTCCCAAATCCCAACTTTATTTTCCTAGAATTATGCGGTTTAGTTTTTGGAAATTTCGCCAATAGTATTGAATCATCGTCATTCGTTAGAGGCTTTTTCTTGTCCATGTCGAGGGTGACTTGCAGTCTAATCAGATATAGCGAATGAATACCAGTTTATGCCACTAGATTACTCCTCAGATTTAGTAAATTTGAGCAGGTATTTTTTCCTGTGTTCAGTTGTCAGTGTCACATAATTATTTCAGTTTATTTAAAATTTTCGAAACACTATGTAAAATACTAAGAGAATATTAGATTCCATTCCAGTTTAGATTCCATACAAGTGTTGATTATATTGTAAGCAGAAAAAACCAGCAAAAAAACTCCATAGACTCTTAGGATAGGTTTAGAGGCTTCCCAAGGGGAATATCTTAGGACCATTTATTTGCACATTGAAATGATCAAGTTGACGACCACAACTACAGCTCTAGGAAATGTATCGACGAAAAAGATGATGTATAGCGGTAGAAAAATGAATCACTTCCTGAATCTTAATTACAAATCCTGCTTAACCCGTAAAAGCGTGAAGGATATACATACAATACATAATATACATATATTATCCTTGACCAGACATCCTCTTTCAACCCTGAAAAGTGTTTTAATTTTAACCTTTACGTAAATTCATAACTCTTATCCTCCAATCCATAAGGTCCATCATTGAAAAGCGAGAACTTTAATATTTGTGTTTGACTAAGTAAATATTGAAAACAAAACTGTTTGCGATTACTCGCAGTTTTAATGAATGTTTATCGAATCTCAAGGATTCACATAATTACTGAATAAAATAATTATGCAGAGAATTCTTATTTAAATATTGTCTGATTCAGAGTAACGGATACTCAGTTTATTTTAATAAGTAATAATATTGAATGCTTCATTTACTCAGTGCCTAAAAGATTGGCTTCTATAGGCTTCAAGTTTGATTTCCGTACAGGAAAAACATTTTTAAGTCAATAATTTCACTGTACTGTGTTTCATAGTACTGGTTATTGTTCATACAAGATTTGTGTTTACAAACGCACGCACAGTTCAGGAAAAACTAAACACCTATACTCGGCATCTTACAGATTATAAAAATAGCACAACATACCATCACGCCTGCATCCCACGAAGGGTTAAGCAGAGGTGAAGTAATGTGGGTACATCCACAGTTTGCTGGTAAGTTTAAGGCCCATGTAATTGGGGGCGCTACTGAGAATTTCACAAAAAACCTAATAAAACTGCTCGACTTGGGAATCAAACCCAGGGCCTCGAGCGTAGCAGTCGCGCTAAGGATGACTAGGCTGATGTGGCAGCTCTGCCGCCCTAGTCAAGTTGCAATTTATAGTTCGGATCAACAAACGATAGAAAGAAATGTATGGAAATGACATTAGTGACAGCTGATAGACAGCCCTATTTATCGAAAACTTATGTCATTTCCATACATTTTGTTTCTATTCGATCGTCGATCAAAACTATAATTTGCAACTTGGAGACTTTAGACCCGCTGATTAGAAAATGTGATAAAATTTGCTAATGGTAAATGTTAGTAGCATAATATTATGTTTATATGCATAAGTCATTACACGCTGAGCTGGTCCTATCATTACCTCAGAGATTTGTCATGTTCTAATTACTCAATATCTTGAAACAGTATATTGAGTACTAGAGATGGTAAACCGTCCCGCCGCCCGTACCTCCTCCGAACTAACATACAACCCACGCGTGAAAACCTTGGCCTGTTGCAAGATATGCCCAAAAAGCCATGGCTTATTTGTTTTCATATTACCACAGTAATTTCAAATAACTGTACCAATGTTGGTTCATAGATTTAATGCCCCAATTAGTGGCTTTATAGCTTTATGGGTATAGGCCCCATATACAACAGCGATTGGTTTTTGGAAGTAATGGATTATTTGTAAGTAGATTGGTGATCACGAAATGTTTTTTTCATATTTGTGTGAGACCGTATTTTATCAGGAATAGGCCTATTAGTTAATAATAAGGCCTAAGGTCAGTTTAGTTCGTTCGTGCGGAAACTGTTGATTTCATCATTTTCATCGTCCTCAACCACAATTCGTCCACTGTTGACCAATTAGAGGTGGGCACAATAATAGTGTGGAAATTGGCACAACTGAGATGCACCTTTATTGTGCTAGTATCGAAGCTATTATCCTAGTTTTATCTAGGTTCAACCTGTAATGCACAAATCAATGACGTTTTCACTTCTTCTATAAAATTCTTGTGTCGCGGTGTTTATTTTTCATGCCCCTAAATGTTAACGGTGTCCCACCCCTAAATATTTATTTATATTTTTTTGACAATTGTTTTTATTTCCATTTTGTTATGATTTAGCAATGAAAAATACATACAACTACAAATTTTAACCCTGATTTTCTATGATCAACCCTTGTTTTTTAATCACGATTTTAGGCGGCCACCTTTCGCTCACTCTGTATACTGTTTTCGTCAATTTTTTTGGTTTTATTTGTGTCAAGACGAGACAACGTGTCGGGTCAGCTAGTAATTAGTAAAATTCTGCTTGTGAAATAATATAAAAACATATTTGTTTTAGGAACTATACGCGGCGACCTCTAGACAACTCGCAAACATTAATTGTAAATGCAACATCCGGTGTTTTGCCTAAGCCTTCGGATATTCCAATATTTACTACAATGGGATTAGTTAGTAAATAATACATACATACATTCACGCCTTTTTCCCACAGGGGTAGGCAGAAACTAGGGACCGTCACTTGCTAAGATTCTTGCATACTTCTTTAGCTTTCACGTTCATACATCTTATCATACACACGCGCCGGTTGTGAGTACTACGCACCTGACCTTTTTAACCTCCGACGCAAAAACGACGGGGTGTTATAAGTTTGACGTGTCTGTGTGTGTGTGTGATTTTGTTTTTTTTTATTTGAAAGGTGATTTAGTCGGGAGTTTTCTTAGCTATGTTTGATGAAAATCGGTCCAAGATGGCCGCCGCTACAGAATAGCGGATTACACATTTTTTCACAACTCCGTCAATATGGGTATCAAATGAAAAGGCTTAACTAGTAGAATACTATACACTATAATAAATTTGAAATCCAAGATGGCCACCACCACAAAATGGAAAATTACATTTCGTGTCGGGGGTTTTCTAAATTTTAAATTTATTGAATATTTTTCTATCTCCGATTTTTACGGCCGGGTTGAAGTTAGCTCATGCCAACTTCAAGCCGGACAATAAGTTTGGTGAGAACTGTATATTATGTGTTGGGCATTGAACTTCCTAATTAAATAATTATCTAGTTCATTAGGTTGCTACCAAACCCAATCAAAACCGCTGTCCTCATTAGGCATCCAATTTTTGCTGTTATCAGTGGCGGGCTGGCGGGGACAATCTAAGTCACATATTTACTGAGCCCGTTTGAATATCGTGGGCAAATATTATTGATATTCGTTCAATGTGGGAACGTGGGCAAATTTTCGTCATTGATGTTGGATACGACATATAGTGTGGCTTCTTACTGTTGCTTCTGAACTTATAACTTTTTATAGTATTTTTTTATTCTAACACATTGTAAACAGCGCCATACCTAGTCCCAAACTAAGCGAGCTTGTACTATGGGCTATGGGTTCTAAAATGACCAGAGAATGAATATTATAATATTTAGATACATTATGTATTTAACATATTATATAATAAAAAGACACCCAGACGAACACAAATACTTATTATTTTTAATGAAGGAAAAAATCGGCGGGCGGGCAGGATTCGAACCTGCGTATTCTGGTTCGGTACACCAGACTGACGCTCTGTCCACTAAGCCACCGCTCGCCCTGCTCGCCAGTCGAAATCTTCCTTCATATTCTAATTTACGTCTTAAAGGTGACGTAGCGACATCTATTGTGAATGCTTCACAACCGACACGACTAACTTACAGCTAGTTCGATGTCGTATGATACCACCTTACCTATTAACTATCTTTTTGTATTTTTTAAGCATTTTCCATGCTAAGATTATAAGTTATTTTTAAAGAAGGAAAAAATAACTTGTAATCTTAGCATGGAAAATGCTTAAAAAATACAAAAAGATAACAAAAACTTATGCCCATCCCACAAAAATTTGTGTCCTGTGGGAATCGAACTCACGACCAGGCGATCAGCAGTCTGGTACTCGAACCACTAAACAACAGACGTCGTCGTGAAATTTATTTCTGTCTTTGTATTTACGGAATCAAACCTAATACTTAGATCAAAATCCAATTTAAAAGTAGTTTCCCATTAACCCCATTAATTAATGTGATAGATAGTACGTGAGCATAACGTACCAACAAATGTTTTATCACCTGTTCGCTACTATGTTGCAATAAAGAGCAAGAATATTGCCATTAGCCTATTTTCATTGACCATTGAGGCAGGATGTATTAACTTTTTGATATTATCGTGATTTTTTATTATGTAATGAGGTCGCCAAACAAATGGACGAGCCAGCTGATGGTCATGGCCGCATATAGACACCTGCAGCGCCGAAGGTATTGCTGAAGTGGTGTCGGAATTTAACAGGTTATTGTAACCGCTTACCATCAGGCGGGCCGTATGCTTGTTTGCCACCTTAGTGGTATAAAAAAAAGTCAAAAGTTTTGCGGCACGCACCTCTGACTTTTCGAAATCATGTGCGCAAATATACTGTAAATATACTATACACTTTACTGTGAAGGAAAACGTCGTGAGGAAACCTGCATGCCTGAGACATTTTCTCGACGGCATGCGAAGTCTGTTAACCCGCATTAGGCCAGCGTCGTGGACTATATATAATCCCTCTCATACTGAGAAGAGACCCGTCTTAAGTCTATTGCCACAAATCCAAACTCCGAGCTGCTATTGAGAATTAAAAAAAAAATATCCAATGACATGCTCTACTTTAAGAAGACTGGTATTTTGATATTTTGATAACAGCAAAAAACATCAAAAATTTGAGATTTTTGATACACATTTTTTGCTGTTACTGCGGAGAACCACGGATTCCTAAAATACGAGCACGTTTTAGTTTAGGATTCAGTGTGGCAACCATTATATTAGGCTACTGTACAATCATCGTGTATATTATTATTTTTGTGCACTTTTATGTTTGTACTTCTTAAGAAATGCCTGGTAATCGACCCTAGCGTAACCGCTTAGCGCCACTAGGCTACTGAGGCCTGAACAACAAGAGATTGGAAAGGGCCGCTACTTCACCCACAGGTCAAAAGATCATCCCATTACATAAGTAATAGATCTCCGGACCTTCTCTATGACAGATTACTGGCCTATGACCCCTGACACTATTCAGTTAACCGTTTCTCCGATAGCTTCTTACTTGGATATTGGTAACGATTTGATGGTTACTTTTATCGACTTATGGTTTTGATGTCAATATTTTAGGAGATACTTATACTTAATATTAGGCATTGATAGCGGTGTGCCTACCTATACCACAATGTCTGTGGTCTAGTGGTTCGAGTACTGGACTCCTGATCATGGGTTCGATTCCAACAGGACGCAAACATTTATCAGGGTGTTTCTTATATATTACTAGCTTTCCGCCAGCGGCTTCGCCCGCTATCTCACAGGAACCATACATTTTACCCGGATAAAAAGTAGCCTATGTGCTATTCCAGACTATAGTCTATCTCTGTGCCAAATTTCATCCAGATCCGTTCAGTAGTTTTTGCGTGAAAGAGTAACAAACATCCATCCATCCATCCATCCATCCATCCTCACAAACTTTCACATTTATAATATTAGTAAGATTACTAAGATTACTACTTAAGAAGTACGTATTTACAAAAAAAGTGCGTGGTTAAAATGTCACACGATATTTATTTATATATACTAAGCTGTCTAGTATAGTGCCTAGCCATATAGTGCCTAGCCTAGTTATTCTACGTATGAACAAATCAACCCGTCACACAACGATATCACTGACTACTAACACTATAAGATCGTACATCATTGCACCGTACAAGTTTACATTATCATTAATTCACGCAACTGACTTACTTACTTAGGTGCTAATAATAATAATTGTAACACTAAAAACCTACCAAAAGTGGACTTCAACACTATAACTGTTAATTGAATTTAATTTCTACCTTTTACAAGATAAGGCACAGTTTCAGATGCTGTTTTTAAAACTGGAAATGGATTAATATTCGTGTGAAGTTCAGTATTTGATTTGTCAGTTAAAGTCTCATTAATATCGGTCTATTAATTGAAGATCCATGGAACCTAAGTTTGAATGGACTTTAGAACAATTTGGAACTTTCAAAAACTTGTTTGTGTAGTAATTTTTATTAATGTAAAAGTTTTAGTGGGATTGTGGGAACAAATCGACGTGCAGTTGCCCAATGATCCTACTAATATTATAAATGTGAAAGTTTGTGAGGATGGATGGATGGATGTTTGTTACTCTTTCACGCAAAAACTACTAAACGGATCTGGATGGAATTTGGCACAGAGATAGATTACAGTCTGGAATAGCATATAGGCTACTTTTTATCCCGGTAAAATGTGTGGTTCCCGCGGGATAGCGGGTGAAGCCGCTGGCGGAAAGCTAGTCGACTATAAAGTAGTGGAGTAAGTAAAGGGATCACCTTCATCAAAAAAAGGTCAGGATCTACATCTTAAACTATTATTATAAAGATAAAAAATTTGATTGTTTATAAATGATGACACACATAAACTACTATTATTTTACTATAGATTTTATCGCGTTATATTGATATTATTTTAATCCCGACGTTTCGGACCCTTTACAGCGTCCATGGTCACGGGTGATTAAGGTGGTTGGCATCTTGACGTCATAGTTACCAACAGCATGATTTCTAAAAGTCAGAAATGCGTTTCTTTGATTAGAAGTCGAGGCTTTCGACTCAGGCTGAGATTCAGAGAAGAGAGTCAGCATTAACTTACGCTTCCGTATGTCAATTTGTAATACAAATTTGACATACGGAAGCATTACTTTACGCTGAGCATCGTCTCTGAATATTAGCCTTAACTTGTGTGCTCTAAGGCTGAGATTCAGAGAAGAGACTCAGCATGAACTTACGCTTCCGTATGTCAAATTGTAATACAAATTTGACATACGGAAGCCTTACTTTACGCTGAGCATCGTCTCTGAATGTTAGCCTATGTCTTCACTTGTCTAGGCTACTTATCTACGACCAATTAAACAAATATTCAAGAAGCTATTTCTACTAAACACACATTAACAGCAAAGTAGCTCTGACATGTTTACATGGACTAATTTCAAGTTTCATATTACGAGTAACCCGATGCCTTAGATTTGAGGTCACATTTGTTTGAAAGCATGTTACAATTTGTTACAAACGATCCTTTGTGTAATAGGAGTGTGTTGTGAAGTTTTTGACACGGAAAGTAATTGTTAGTCATCAGTAGTCAGTAAGTCATTAGGTCATTAGTACAGGATAGGTGTGTAAATATTACAGCCCCGATAAACATTGCAAAGAAATGAACTCAAAGAACTGTTCTGCTCTTTTCTTTATTATTTCCTTAAAAAAAATAAAGACTCCTTGGTCTAGTGGTCAAGGGCCGCGGCTCAGCGTAATGTATTTGGTTTGAACCCCAGATTGAGCCAAGTAGAATCGAGGTTTATATCTGAAGCTCTCAGTTCTAGTTCGAAGTTTTGATTGATTCCAAGTTCATTGGCATATTAATTACCCTTTAATACATTACACACGCAAATATTTAAAAACACACTGAGAACTGGGAATACTAGGGTTGCATAAAACATGAAATGTGGCGTCGTATGCTGGTTCCGGTAATGTCTACCCGTGTGAAGCCGGGACGGGCCGCTAGAACATTATAAATATGAAAGTTTGAATGGATGGATGGCTGGATGTTTGTCACTCAATCACGCTAGAACGGCTGAACGGATCTGGTTAAAATTTAAAGAGATAGATTATAGTCTGGAATAGCATATAGGCTACTTTTTATCTCGGGAAAATGTATGGTTCCCGTGGGATAGATTTGTTTTAATAATTTATAAGGAATATCCAGACCACGCGGGCGAAGCCGCTAGCGGAAAGCTAGTAGGTAATTTATATTTATTTAGTATAAGCAATCTGAAAGAAAAGAAAATTATATAAATATAGTAAACAGGCACAATGCATGTGACTTTACACATTCCATACATAATACACCTAAATAAAATAAATATAACGTAAAAAGAACCCATTACTATACGTTTTCACAGAAATGAAACAATAAGAGAGTAAACATTGGGTTTCTGATTACTGTGGCATCTGATTAAACATAAATACATTTATCGCTCTGTATGGTCATGGAACTGTCCACGGTGATCTCATAATTATGTTACAGGTATTTAAATGAATTGTGACATTTTTTAAAACTACTGTCTTTCATATTATTATTAGTACCATATTCGAGGAATACACACTTCCTAATAATGATGTAAAACAAAAAACAAACCACCTCCAAAAAATACATAGGAACTAAAAAGCAACTAAACGCACTGACCGGTACAGACAGGTTTCGGAGTAAACCATAATATCATCTATGTATACAATTTTTTAAATTTTCGTAGATATTTTTACAACCGCTCACCGCTAAAACTTTTATGGGACCAATTCAAACCATCAAAAGTTCTGAGGTAACAAACATAAAAAAGAATACACTCGAATTGAGAACCTCCTCCTTTTTTGAAGTCGGTTGAAAATACGCGTATTCAACCACAATAAAATTAGTTTAGTTTAATTTCCATATTATTATTTTAGATTCTAGTCTTTTTATGAGAGCCACAAAATTAAATTTAAAAAATCTATTAATTTATGGTTAAACACTTAATTAAAGAAAAAGTTATGCAAAAATTGTTCGAAGCTCAAAATTCTGTAGAACCCTCTATCCAAATTGTCTCAAATTAACATAAGCCTAGAATTTTAATTAAGACTTCAGGGTTTCAGCGGCTCTGACCTTCGGAAAACTCGCTGAAGGTTTATCCTTCAAATAACATTTCAGCGGATTTTATAAGTGAATAAAAATTATGAGTCCGACATTTGAATGAACTCTTCTATCGTTATTGGAGGGTGACTTTTAGAGATAAATTGTGAGCGACTAGCTTTAGTACAGGTCACTGTTTAGCTATAAGTATAGTTAAGATAGTTTGGGCATAGAGATGATGGATAAACGGTTAATAATGAAACAACTTCATAAAACAACAACTACAAACAAGTAACACAACAAACTGCCTCGTTGGTCTAGTGGTCCCAAGCGGAGTGCTACGCTAGAGGTTCTGGATTCGATCCCCGGGTTTAGCAGTGCTGTTGGGTTTTCTGTGAAATTCCCAGTAGCAGCTCGGAGTCAGGATTTGTTCCCGGTTGATGGCATGTAAATGTGGGTCTCATCATCCTCATAGGCTTTTCCCGACGATGCTGGTGCCGGCTTTCAGTCTAACCAGATGCGGCTGAATATCAATATTTTAACTGTGGGTCTACTGATATTAACCACACAACTCGTCAGCAATACAAGAATCTAGAAAGTTAATACAAAGCCCAAATTTGTAGTTTCCCGTTTACATCAAAAACCTAGAACCATGCATGAGTTATTATTTATTTAACAAATAATTCCGGTACGGTTTACTAGTAAACGTTATCTTGTAAACATACGTGGGATGCCATCGGGAGGAATCATTTTGACTCTGATCACATTATATTATTATCTCAATGTGTCGCAACTTTTTATCTAAGGAATTTTACAAGTGTGCGATCTGTAAATATTGTTACTTTGATGTCATTGTAGTGTAACAACTTGTGTCTTAGGAATTGGGTCTTAGGTTCGAAATCTAACGAGTGTTTGAAGACGTTAGTTTTAATCATATTTTTTAGATTTCCGTCAGCGGCTTCACCCGCCTGGTCTAGGTCATTCTAGAAATTATAAGCCATGTTACTCGGTCAAGATGTAGCTTATTAATGGTGAAAGAATTTTTCAAATCGGTCCAGTAGTTTCGGAGCCTATTCAATTCAAACAAACAATCAAATTTTTCCTTTTTATAATATTACTATATATACAGCCGACATTGGGAGCAGTTTAATAAAAAAACTTACAAACAGTAGGGCAACGGAGCTGTCCTTGAGTGAATACAAAAAACTCACATTGAAATCGTTACAGCCGTTTTCGAGAACGCACAACACCAAATATTGCTCATTATTTTCATAATATAGGATAAGTTAACGAACTAACTTTATTCAGTTACATTTGTAGCGACATCTAACGCGCTACATAAGAACTAGTACGAAGCTACAAATCCTGAATCGCGCAAGTGAAATTTACCGTGCAACTTGCATAAATACAACCGCCCGACATCAACCGTCGGGCAGTGGCCCGCCAGGCATTACACCCGCCTGGTCGGAGGATCCTCCCTTTGGTGCGAGGGACAACACACCTCGTCTCTCCACAGTGGTGACCCCGAGCAGAACATCAACGCAGCCTTCGAAGACCACCAGCTTCGTCATCACCTTCCCTCCTAGCACCCTCCAGCACACGAGCAGCGAGTCACACAGCCAGCCAGCACTCTCCCGGCTTCAACGGGCATCCTGACCACACGCCTGCAGCTACCGCGCATGCCTGGTCAGACCCCTCGGCCAACGACGAAAAACGACAACGACAACGACGACGACGACGACGACATGGCACAGCACACTGCACTTCGGCCGGTCAAACAAGCAGAGGACATCTCTCCTGGTCGACGCAGCAACCAGCCACTACGCAGCATCACCCCGACGCACTGGTGACGCACCGCACTCACCGCACTACAGTCCCGACTCACTGCGGACTACGCGGCATCCTGTTCCGACTCACTGGAACACACTCCGCTGGCACTGGCAAGCTCTTCAGACGCACTGACCGCTGACTTCTCATCGACCTCCGGTCTAGGAGGGGAGTGATGTAGCGACATCTAACGCGCTACATAAGAACTAGTACGAAGCTACAAATCCTGAATCGCGCAAGTGAAATTTACCGTGCAACTTGCATAAATACAACCGCCCGACATCAACCGTCGGGCAGTGGCCCGCCAGGCATTACACCCGCCTGGTCGGAGGATCCTCCCTTTGGTGCGAGGGACAACACACCTCGTCTCTCCACACATTTCCGAAAGTGCATCGACACCACGAAAAGTCGCACGTGCGTTTAGTCGCGAGTGCGTTTAGTCGCAGCAACAAATCTTCTCCCGCCAGCATTACCAACGCATTACGTCTCGATGATTCAAATTATGATTCCGCCGATTTACATCACGCGGCAAATTTTCCGAGAAATTAGATCGCGCGCCAAAAATCCTAAGGGTGTTCGAGTTTATGCTTTGCGTGTGCGTAAACACAACATTATTGCAACAATCCGAAAACTACCTAACTGTTCTAATTTCGTATTTACAGCTCAAGGAATAAAGATACTGAAACATTGTTGTAACAGCAAAGGTAACTTTGCAAACAAAAACTACTGTTCATTTTTCATGTAGCGTTTTTACGGTAGACATGTTTAGTATAATTCAAAAAAATAATCTGAATAAAAATATATGTACCAAGTAAGTATCTAAGTAGTGCTAACTCATGTTTCTTGGCTGAAGTGTCGGGAAAATTTAAATTGAAGAGAGAAAAAGAAATGGCTGACAAAAATATATAGACGAGAGTTACCAAAACATAATATAACAATAATACTATCCCGCTTGTATTGCCTGAAGGGTAAGGCAGATGTTATGTAATTTGGGCAAGCCAAATGCCATAAAACCAGACTCTGAGCGTAGCCGTCACCACACTGACGACCATTGTGCCTACGAGGCAGTGAAAAGAGCCAAAACAAAAGAATGAGATGAGAAATACCATTATTTAAAAAAATAATTCAGCCAAGCATTTGTAAAATATTATAATTCATAACATTACATTACCCCTGTATCTATTTCCAAAAGGATAAGCAGAGGTACGCTGATGTTTCTCTGTCTTAGCGTCTAAAAAGAATTACAAAGTAAAATATTATTTGAAACAAATTTTCCCTTCCTTATCCTTGCCTTATTTTCATTCATTAACGTCTCTAAAAAGTGGTATTATTATCATAAACAGCACAGTGGACCCCAAGGTTTCCTCAAAGTTATTTACGTGCAAAGTTTTGTCTTAGGGCGACGCGATTTCCGTATAAAACAATTGTAATGTCGGACCGTGAATGTATAGCTTTATATTTGTATAATAAGGAACATCGTATATTGAAAAATTATGTAGATTATTATCACGATTTATCGATTTAAAAAAATATTTATTTCTCATTAAGGTAATTTACTCTTGTCTATCCAATGGTTGTCTGTAAGAAATTGCATTTAGCGATAAGACCGCCAATTGTATTTCTGTAACGTCTGTTATGTCACATTTCTTTATCCTTTAGTGTACAATAAAGTATATTCTATCTATCTATATAATTACACTGAGAAAGTAATTATCATTATACATTTAAAATCGATGACATTGGTAGCTTTGTTGTTTTTTTTTAGCAAATAATATTTGTAACTATGACAATTTATAACAAAATGGCATGGAATATAAACAAACCAGTGAAAGTGCATTTTTACCTGACACCGAGGATAAAAATCGCGTGATGCTATAATGATAAATTCACACAACTTCATAATACGATATGTAAAGCTTTGAACCCTATCGCGTTAGATCGCGTCTCGCCGCGTCGCGTCGTATCACTGTACGTCAGTCCTTACCAGATTGTTCGGGTTGTTTATTCAAAGTTTTTTTCTCTTCAGATTAATGAGGCTCCCTGAATGATGAGGGTATAAACAAAGTCCAGTTAATGCTTAAATAATTGAGATGTTTAATGATTAAACAAAATAGTGGGAGGATAAGGATTTTGTCATTAGAAATGTAAGTTCAATGATATCCTTAACATACCGTGACGCTCGAATAGTTAGACAAAGATAAAAGGGGTGTATTAGTATATTAGGTTAGACAAAGGTAAAAAGGGTGTATAATAGTGTTTTTAGACTATCACATTGGTGGTCGTTAACGTGACTGCTACGCTAGAAGTCATGGGTTCGATTCCCGGGTCGGGTAAAATGTTGTTGGAGTTTTTTGTGAAATTCCCAGTAGCAGCTTGGCATTTGGATTTGTGACCGGTTGGTGGTAATAGGCTCACCCGCTTATTACATGGGACCGAAACATACCGGCGAATTGTGAGCGTACCTACAATTACAGTACATGTCTGTTTAACCCTTCGGGTAATACAGGCGTAATAGTGCGTGTATTCATAAAAAACTGAGCTGTACTGAAGCGGGATTAGATTCAGCTAGTAATTTGTATTAATTAACTGGTATCCACGATTCAGGCTTGCCTAGTGTGGCTACCTCGAAAATTCTGAATCCACCACAATATAATACAAATTTTAGATGTATAAAACCATTTTTATGTTAGTTTTTCTTTGATAAATAAATGATTTGATTTGATTTGAATCCTTACTTATATTATAAATGCGAAAGTAACTCAGTCTGTCCGTCTGTCGCACTTTCACGCCAAAACTACTAAACCGATTTAAATGAAATTTGGTACACAGTTAGTCTAGAGCCTGAGAAAGGACATAGGCTACTTTTTATTGGTAAAAAAGGGCTGTAAGGGGTTGAAAGTTATAAGAAATAGCTCCCAGACCACGCGGGCGAAGCCGCTGGTATGTATATATAGATAAAATAACTAATAAACAATGCATGATAATATATATTATATCAATAAATCCTATTGACATTTTCACACGTAACCGAAGCAGAATAAAAATAGTGACAGTGTTCCAATTAAAAGGAAATCTGTGACGAAATGAACGGATGTTTCATTAGGCAGCTTAGCAGGATACAATATTGGGGATAGGACGACCACTGACACTTTGGATCACACCTACTTTTCTTAAAAAAAGAATTATAATGGAAATTGTTCTTTGAAATAAAAGTACCTACTTTAAAACGGCTATAATTTTGTCAGTAGATACACGATTGTTCTTGCTCTCTGTTTTAAAAGCACTCTGTGTGTAAAACACAAGCCTGAATTGCTCGAACCGTAATAAATAAAAAAAAACCTCATAAAATCCGTAAAAATAGTTTATTATATAATTCAATGTGTGATATTTTCGTAGGTGTCAGCAACGAATAAGTTAAACTTGTTTTTTTAATGCCTTGGAAAAGAAGTTATCGATTTGATAGATCTTATTGCCAATCTAAAGCGTCAGTGGGAGGATAACCCGCAGTAAGCTAGCATGGTGAACTATAGCATAACCCCTCTAATTCTGAGAGGATTAATACCTTATACTTACATAATGTTATTATCAATGTAAAAAGTGTTTTTTTTATACCACTAAGGTGGCAAACAGGCGTACGGCCCATGGTGGTAAGCGGTTAGCGTAGCCTATGGACCTTACAACAACAGGGGTACCACATGCGCTTTGCCAACCCTGTAAAAATCTTTTACACAGTGTAATAAATAATGTCATTTCCTTGATTTAAATCACAACAACTAAGTTCTTACGTCCGAAAATACTATAATTAAACTGCTCAATTGAGAACCTCTTTCTTCTAAATTGGCTATGAAGACAAAATATAAGTGCCAAGATCATCCTCACAGTGTTCGGCCACACATCTCACCCAGTCGTTGGACGCACACCTTTTGGGCGTAATATCGAAGATGTCCTAATTAAGGGGACGCGGCATGGGCGGGTGCAAGCTATATTGCGACCTTTCAATAATGAACGCTGGGGGAGGATTGAAGGAGCCTAAGTTTGAGGATGAAGCGGATTGGGGAATTTGGAATTATTCTACACATACACTGTCCCACTGCTGGGCACGGGTCTCCACTCAGTATGAGAGGGATTAGGCTATAGTCCACCACGCTAGCCTAATGCGGGTTGGCAGACTTCACGGGCCGTCGAGAAAATTTCTCAGGTATGCAGGTTTCCTTACAATGTTTTCCTTCACCGCAAAGCGAAGCTGTTAAGGCGGAACATACGGTCTGCTCCCAGCCGTTTTCCCGCTAGATGGCGCTGTAGTCAACATTTTTATAGTTTATTTTGTTTTGCCTAATTAGAACATGAGAAAGTCGTAGGAGTAGTTCCCGCGGAACTCAACATGATTTCGAAAAGCCAGAGGTGAACGAGATACCTTTGACGTGGCAGTGCATTATCATATATTATCTGGGGCCTAAACACATCAGCCAACTGTGTACAGCAGTACTCCTCTGCTAATACCCTTCGGGAAATACAGGTTCGATGGTATAACTTCTAGGTGACGTTTGCTCGCTAATTTGCGCTTCTGCCTCTCCCTTATCCCACTCCTCAACGGATAAAGGAAAATATTTGGCAATGAAATCCTCAGCGCTCTGTAATTGCGGCATGGCAGCCGAGATACCGCCGTTACAAAGAATCGTGTTTCAAACAGATACGAGAAATGTTTGCTTAAAACAATTGTGGATAAATGGATTACTGTTATATTTATATGGGAAGAAGTGGAGATAATTATAAAGGTTTTTTTTATTTAATTGTGCATTTCGTTGATAGAAAATTTGCAGAAAATCTTAGTCAAAAAGTAACACGAAGTTTCGTGCTCCTATGTCTCATTTTATTTCATTTATTCACAAACAATTTACAATATTAGGTCAGCTTCCAATCTCACTAAATACAGCTGAATATCTGGTTCTCACACGAAGCAAATTCTATTAGACTTACGTAAATAATTTTTAGGAAATACTAATATAATATAAAGCACCGTGCTTTTTATAGCTTTAGCACTTTAGCAGTACTACATATCTAGACATGACACAACATACCCTCAAGCCTATATTCCCCGAAAGGTTTGGTAGAGGTGTACGATTGTACTCCCACAGTTTACTAGTAAGCTTATGTCTCATGTAATAGGGGGCGACCCTATTGCCATTAACCTAACACAAGTCCTAACTCCGAGCTAATACTGGAAATTTCATAGAAAAACCCCTGAATCGAACCTAGTTCTTCTTACTTAGCAGTCCGACAACTACTAGATTAATAAGGCTGATAAGTCAACCTATAATTTCCAATTGTTTCTAAAAGACCTGACCTCATATTAAAAAGGCTTTATGTGCAACGAGAGGTCAGTTAATAGTGAACATGATTATCTATAGCCATGTGTATATAAAGAGATAACTTTATAAGTACCAATAACATATTAGGTAGTACAGAGTATAAATACGTTGAACCGAAGGTGTAAAAATCTGTTTCTATTTTCAAATATCTCGGCCGGAAGCTTCCTACGCACTAGCCACCTTCCCGGGACATCGCTAACAGCTCTAATCGATACTCTATGGAGTAACTAGCGTCAAAATTAGACCATGTACGAACCGCTAAATGAAACTCACCGAAAAACGTCAAATGTAAAAAATAGGGACAAGTTCGTTGAAAAAAGTTTTTATGGAGTCTTGGAAAATATAAATATGAGAAATATTTTTTTGAATAGTTAAGATTTTAGCCTAGTGTTCTAACTCAATAAAAATTTCAAAAAACTTTTTGTTTCTATAGAAACTTTTAATTTGGTTATTCGGTAACTTTAAAAGTCGGTATCGGTAACATTTTAGAAACTGTTTGTATAGAAAGTATTTTTCTTTAAATTGGATTATAATCGAACCAAAATGAAACTGATTTATTTAGTCTTTAGAAATAGAAATTACATAAAAATTTAATATTCATTTCATACTCTTAAACCTACTCACGCTTTTTCCTATAGGGTTAGGCAAAAACTTCTTACCTCCTCCTTGCATACCTAAATACACGCCTTTTTTGGTTTGTACATCTTGTCATGCACACAAATTACATAATAGCAGCTCTGAAATAATTCCACCAAATGAATCGTACAATCAACTTGTAGTTTTTTTATCAGAACTTGACTGGCACACTACCGTGCATCCAAAACTGTTAACTGTAATAATAACTACGATTTTCTGTTGAAGTGATAATACTGTTAAAGTACCTTATTTACTTGTCAATGTCAATTTTGGTAGAAAATAACTCATTCACTGTCTATTCATCATCAACCCAATACTCAATACTTTATTACATTCCATAATGTTTTCCCATTTCCTGTCACAATGCTGGGCACAGATTTTCTCTCGGAATGCACTTATTGCACTTATCTGACTATACTCAAAACTCAGTGGGTTCGACTATATACGTGAGGGATTTGGGGTTGTGGAAAAAATACTTCAGACCCTCGCGGAACCTATTTTTTTAATTAACAATTATAAAAAAGTGATATGTGCTCCTCGTCGTTAAGTTAATTCTTTCTTTTTTTTCCTACACGTACATTGTACATACGTGTACATTTTTTTAAGCAAAGACAAGAGAAATACCACAAATCAAATCTAATAACTCGCCTAACTAAACCACACCCCATATACGTATAGTTCACCATGCTGGTGAAATGCGATTTTCACGATGGTTAATAAAGATGGCATAACGTGCTGTTCGAGGGAAGACACCCATCCAGAGACTATCCGTGGTAAGCACGACTTAACCTTACAGATCCATTAATTAGCGAACAGTTCTCGCCAAACTTATTTTCCGGGTTGAAGTTGGCACGATCTAACTGTAACCTGGCCGTAAAAATCGGAGAGAAAATAATATTAGATTGTAATAGATAAAAACGACAGCTCATGTCGTAGGCTGTCGTTTTAAATAATTTTAATCCAATATTTTTCTTTCTCTGATTTTTACGGCCGGGTTAAAGTTAGCTCGTGCTAAACTTCAACCCGGACAATATGTTTGGCGAGAACTGTATGTAGTTACTACTCGGCAATGAGCCGCACATTGATGTTGTAAAAAATCTATAAGTAGTTGTAAATATCGGTAGCAGATGTTGTGTTTTTATATTACTTTTATTTTATCGATACTTTTAAAATTAACATGCAAATCTTAAATACGCATTAATAGTTATGTTATGGTAACATTAACATTCATACATGGTGTGTTATGTAATATTTGATTCCTCATAACCTTCAAATATACAAAGTTAAGTATAAAAAATGTAGCCCGATGTTTGTGCTCATAAAACTCGAAAACTAGTCAGCCGATTTAAATACGCACATGATTGTATATAAAACAACATTTCAAAACGTTGTCGGGTTAAGATAGTTAATTTTTTTTTTTTTAAATAGGTATGTATATTGTCTGTGAAAAAAATGCGATGCGGGATGTTGCTGTATCTACAATGAAACGGACAATGTCTCGTTGTAATGCAAAATTGAAAAAAAAACAAATGTCTGCAAAATCTTCAATTTTTCTTTCAACAAACGTCTCAAATCTCACCCTATGCACTCTGTATAGACATTAAAATACTATGTTGTATAAAAAAATATAACCCTAAGAGCCTTATAATAGTCACATTACCCTATAAGGACTTGGCAATGTCCGGAGGGCCATAACGCCGACACTTTAAGTACATACCTATTCACACCTTTCTCACAACGCTTAAATAAGTTTAATTTCTTTAAAGGCTCTCTAAGTATTCCGGATAACGTTTTCTTTTAGCAAAACTTATAAAAACGGGTCATTACAAAATACTGTAAGTATATGGATAATATCTTTTAAAATTGAATTTTCCGTCATTACCTACAGAGAAGAACCGACAAGTACCTCCATGGTTACCATTTTAAGTTGGCGTTCTTTAACTTTAATTATTTATTAACACTTTATTGAACACCATTATTAAAATAACAAAACATATCTATAGAAATGTGACTAAACTAATATGCAATGGGCGGTCTTATCGCAGATATGTTTAGGTCCCATGTAATAGGAAGCCAGCCTATTGCCATAAACCGGGTACAAATCCAGACTCTGAGCTGCTACTGGGAATTTAGCATAAAAACCCAACAACACTTTGCTCGACCCGGTATTCGAACGACCTCTAGCGTAGCCGTTGCGCTTGGGACCACTAGATAAACGATAAAGTATTTTCCTTTCGCTTAAAATTATGTCTTATGAAATATTCTATATTTTTTCTAATAAGCGAATAGCTATAAAGTAATAAATGGGTAAATAAAGTAGGATACGGAACTAATCTAAGCTGCTCGGTCCCCTCGATTGAATATTAATAGAATTAGCAGCTGTTAACTTCTTGCACCTGGATCACAATATTTTTCTATCGCCAAGATAAGCGTAAATATACACATATAGACCATTAGACCAACATAAATGCCTTATCAAATCTCCCGGCTGCTATGTCGAAACATTTTTATTTGCCCTTCAGAAATACTGGCGTGTTGCTACACACGGTGTTACGAAGCATAATACTAAGCCTAATATACATCAAAAAAGTAAAATAATCGCTCGGGAAAAAGTTTTTTCTCTGCTTAACCCTTCGGAGAAAACAGTCGTGATGGTTTGTAATGTTACAAAAATGTTTCTCCATTTTGATTTCTGTATTTAAGCCACATTTAGCTTTTACTACTAATAAAAAGTAATATGAAATCCAAACAAGGCAAGACTAAGCCAGTCTCAAAATTTTGTAAGTCGTTAGTAAGTTTGTGTGAAAGCGAAAGACTCCTAGTGCTAACGTCAAATCAGCGAACATTCATGAAGCACTCGCGGCTTCGTTCTGAATGACTACTTTTTATTTCGTCGCCTTTTCCACCGACTTTTTTTTATGTCGTCTCACCATGGGCATTATGTCGTCATGGAATAGTTATACATTTTCGATATAACAAAATAATAGTGGCTTTGGACTATTAAATCAAATACTCTGAAGCAAGTTTAAAAAATGACCCTACGTTTTCACTCAAAAGCACGCACTTAAAACAATCCTTACTTAATATTATAAATGCGAAAGTAACTCTGTCTGTCTGTCTATCGCGTTTCCAAGCTAAAACTACTGAACCGATTTAAATGAAATTTGGTACACACTTACACAGATAGTCTAGAGCCTGAGAAAGGACTTAGGCTATCTACTTTATTTCGAACAAGGGAATTATGCGAATAAGAGGCTGTAAGGGGTTGAGATAGTGGATGAAAGTTATAAGAAATTCACAGACCACCCAGGCGAAGCCGCAGGCGGAAAGCAAGCAATCTATAAAATACACAAAAAACCTTGTGTGGGAATCGAACCGACGACAACGGTAGCGGTAAAATAAGTGACCACGCTCAAGCTACAGTTAACCTTTAAAATAAATCATTAAACCAATAAGTTCTGCTGAGAATAATAATTATTTCACTAAGATAATAATATAGGCACTTAAGACTTAAGGGCAACTCCTGTGTCAGCTATTAGTCTATCGTTAGCAGCTTAATAATCCATTAACGTTAAACTTAAAACTAGCATCGCAATTTGTGTAGTAATGCACCAAGTTACTTTAAATAATGACATTAATTTAACGGTTATATTTTTAGCGTACTATGACGTGTTAATGAATTATTATTGCATTTTACGACAGTCGACAGCACATCACTATCATTTGATTTCCAACTGTAAGACAAAAGTTTTCCTCTCAGAATAAGAGTGCTAAAGTAAACTCGGTTCCTTTTTGGCAAGCGCGCTCCATCGTAGACCACATCGTTGCTTAACATCAGGCGAGTTGTGGTCAAACGCAAGCCTATCTACGATAAAAAACTCCACATTTTTCAACAGATATTATTAAAGGTAAAAAGTCTTTCAATAAAAGGTTATCTAAGCTTTACTCTTAAGTTTGAAGCTTAAAACCTCCTTACAAGTTCGTTTATTTTTCAAACAAACATAGACAATCGAACTCGCAATTCATTGCATACATGCCAGTTACCTATGATAACAAATTCAATTACGTCACAGAATAGTGATCCGAGACCTCGAATTAACCATCACGATGCAGGATTAATACAAAGTTTTTATAATATAAATAAAAACAACAAAACTAAAAGCAAATGTGAAAATACCCAACTAGAAGCATACCGTCCTATAATGATAGGGTGGAAATCAACCCCTGATTGAAGAGTGGGAGCTATTCCTGCCCTCGCAGGCTCCAGAGGGTGGCAGGGAACACGGCGTCCTCAATTTTTATTGAATAGTTTTTTTTCACGAAATATCTAAAGCGTGTTCTTTCACAAAATTTCCTAGAATCCGAATTTATAAAAACAGGAATAAGATTTGAAAGCGATGAGATTTTTCCACTTAACAGACTGTAGTGGATGGTTTAAATGGAATAGACAAAGTTGAATAAATAAAATTTCCTGTCTAGATTGAAAAATTAGTTTTTAGGGAAAATGTTTGCAGAGATCAAAAGCGACAAGCTTTTGTAACAATAAAAGGGTTTTGTAAATTGCGATGAGCACTCTAACAATAACAAAACTTGTCTTGAAAACTTAAAAATAAAACAATTATGACTTACTTCGTTGGCTGAATAATATAAAATGGGTCTAAGTTTCTCTTGTCCTGTCATAATTAATTGAGATATCCCATAAGTTCCTTTTAGCTGTCAACAAGACGGTATTTAGTTGGCTTTCTTCGCAGTTTAGTATTCCATTATTTTGAGCAGATGGAAAAATGGATTAGATATGTAGAAAAACGTCAATCATTTATTTCTATTCTTAGAGAAAGTGTGACTAATAAAGATATAACTCACACGAAACCGCGATAAAATTACATACTGACAAACAAATGATTACTCTGAGCTTACAAAGCTTAAATAAGATTAACAATTTCTAGTAGTTCACAAGAAAAAAATCCAAGGAGATACAACAAAATCATGTTGGCAAACAATAGGAAATCACCCTTAAATCATGACAACAGAGTCGAAAATCGCAGCAAAAGTAAACATTATTCGTAACGTTTGTATATTTTACAACGTACTAGCAAAGTTATTTTTGCAGATGATAATATCTTAAATCCAATAGCAGAAGGAGCAAGTTTGCTTAAACCAGATGTAGTTGGAGGGTGAGAGCCTACTAGGAATGAGGTGAACACAACAAATATTGACATTAGACTTAGTGGATACGACATAGAAATGTGTCCAAATACTGAGGTGTCGATGTGTATTTGTAGAGCAATAGAAGACGCAATAAGATGTGGAACTGTTGCTGATGTTGGGACGCCGGGGGAATACTGACAGATTTCAAGTGGGCAAACTGATAGTACTCACACTTATGCGATGAACGATGATAGTGTTGTCGATGCGAATCTTAGCAACCAAAATTGCGAACAAAATTAAATAAGAGTCGAACTTTGTCCGGATTTGCCCGGTTGATGGCAATAGGCTCACCCCCTATTACCCCTATTACATAGGACTTAAACATACCGACGGACTATGGCTCTGCATTGGTACCCAGTCTAACCTTTCTTTTCAAAAAGGCATGTTAAGCACCCTAAACCGACGAGCATGCATGGGGAGGTTGATTAACATAGATGAAGCTAAAGTGGTGTGCCAGGATAGTAACAAGTGGAAATCTCGTCTCTGCCTACCCCTATAAGAAACAGGCGTGAAGCTGCAACATGTTATGTAACCTTTCCGGGAATGCAGGCGTTACATAAATTATCTTTAAAGGTTTTATTTCTCTAAATACTCCATCTTTGCACAGCCCTTCAACAAAGTGTAGTTTAATTCCCCCTCTCAACGTCAAAGCCGTACTAAGCATCTTAAACGTTGATAATTTCTGTATTAAGAATTCACTTTGTGCAATGGGCCTAGCAAGTCATTTGCTCTGAAACCATGAATAACTCATTCTCGTTTTGATGTGCAATTATCTCTTTCTTAATTGACGAAGCTTTGGCTGTAGACGTTTCGCGTTATTGAAAATTTAATTTTTGTCTAATTGCCGTTTGGATTTCACCCCGTTTTGTTTTTGACTGTGATTTCCAGAAGTTGTAACTGTGTTGAAATTATTTTAAACTAGCTTTCCGCCAGCGGCTTCGCCTTGTCTGGGTATTTCTTATAACTTAGATTCCCTATTTCAAACCCTTACAGCCCTTTTTCGGATTAAAAGGCTCTAGACTATCTGTGTATCAAATTTCATTTAAATTGGTTCAGTAGTTTTGGAGGAAGGCGCGACAGAGAGAGAGAGACAGAGTTACTTTCGCATTTATAATATTAAGTAAGATTTGCTTCATTAATATAGTGAGTCTAACCGTGACTACTAAGCTGGAGGTCTTGAGTTCGATTCGAAGATTGAGCAGTGTTACCTATTACCTAGCTGTTTTTAAAAGAAATTCTTAATAGCAGCTTCGAGTTTGGATTTGTGCCTACATAATGGCAATAGGGTCACCCCCTATTAAAAGCGACCTAAATATACCGGCGAACTTTGGGTGAAAATTAGTACCTATACCTCACCTAACTCTTAGGGGAGTACCTTAATACATACATACGTAGCTTCACGCCTATTTCCCGTAGAGGTAGGCAGAGACTATAGCTTTCCACTTGCTACGATCCTGGAACACCACTTGAATATCTTAGGCTTATATTCAAAGACGATGCTAAGCATAAACTTACGCGTCCGTATGTCAAATTGTCATACAAATTTGACATACGGAAGCATCACTTTACGCTTAGCATCGTCTCTGAATCTCAGCCTTAATGATCCGTATTATTCATGAGAAAATATATAACTACTTATACAGTACAAAATGAGAGCACAGTATAAAATAACAATAACTTCAATACAAAATACACTGTCACTAAACGAACGCCAATTACAGCGTTACTTGAAACTTAACTAAAGCGCGTTTTGTTACCCTCACAATATAATTCGTGATTACGTGCGCGTCGATGGTTTTGCGTTCATTTGTTTTAATGACTTGGTAGGTTAGAGTTTCAATTCATGTCGGGTTCGAAGGTCATAAATGTTCATTATAGAAATAATTTATTTCTTTAGCAAAAATAATATTACCTAGTTTGCTATTTCTCTTGAATTGCTGACGTCATAAGTAACCTACGCACTGTTTTTTTACCGGCGTGTTAATAAGTCAATGTAATAGAGGGCGAGCCTATTACCATATACCGGGCCTTACGAGCCTATTACTAGTGCTACTTTGAGCTGCTATTCAGAATCATAGAAATAACCCCTTTTACTTGACGTGAGAATCGTATCTAGGAGTAATCATGACGACGTCTGTGGTCTAGTGGTTCGAGTACCCTACCCTGATCACGACGTCGTGGGTTCAATTCCAACAGGACACCAAAATTTATTGTGATGAACTTAAGTGTTAGTGTTTGTCTGGGTGTTTTCTATGTATTATAAGTATGTATTTACAAAAAAAAAGTATATAAGTATTATATCCATTGTCTAGTTCCCATAGTACAAGCTCTGCTTAGTTTGGGACTAGATGGTGCTGTGTAAAAATGTCCCAGGATATTTATTATAACTAAATAAATAAAAATCAATGATAATTCAAATACACTTATTACACTATGTATTTCCTGTAATAATATTACTGACGCAGATGATTCATTAAGTGTCAGACCACTCTGCGTATATTGCCAAAGTGATTTATTAACTACAACAATTAGACACCGAACAAACAGCCAAGCTTTATTGGCGAGGGTACGGAACCCTAATAGAACAAACGATATACCCACACGAAATTAAACTGAGAAAAAATCTCACCAATATATCTAGAGCTGTTACAACCGCACCGCATTTGTTTTAAAACCCGATCATAATCACCAGTTATCCCTTTGATCGAGAAAAAAACAGAAAAAAAAACTTTTTCAACCGAATCCGTAAACAAAAGGGTTCGGAACCGAATCGGAGGGTACTTTAAATTAAACACCAAACAAGGCTGGGTTAACGAAGCGTTACCGTACCGAGAGCACCGAAGCGACGTTCCAAATTTAAAATCTATGTTTGTGACAATTAGATTTTGAATTGAAATTTCGAATAAAGAAAATTCTAGGTGCCATTTTCAAAAACCAAAATTTCGTTCTTAAAGAATGTTTAAGAAAAGAATGATATGATTTGAAGTGGAAACGGGCTAGAAAAATTGCAATTTGACATTCGAATCGACAATCGAATAGAAAGAAAATGTATGGAAATGACATTAGTGACAGCTATATTTGTCGAAAGCTTGTGTTATTTCCATACATTTTCTTTCTATTCGTATTTCGATTCTTTTATATACTTAACATAATAAATTATTACTCTATTGAGAAACTGCTTGGAATTACATAGTGGGCCCAGAAGCATAAATATTTTAAAGGATTTTGGAAAAAAAAATTGAGATATAAACACAAAAGAGGTTACATAAAAAAAATGTGTAATACAAATTAAATTTCTCTACATTCATTGTTTTTTATGGTTGCTGGGTCTAATTTACCCGTATTTTGACAGGCAGATAATTATAACCCTTCCACCCCGAGGCTAAAGTCTGTGCCTGTCATATCCTTCATTCCAATTCTTCGAGCGTCTTTTAAAATTTTCGGCAAAGGAAGTGTTCATTTCCGTTTCCGTTTGTCCGACTGTCATAGACAAGATTAGGAGTGCGGTGTTTGTTTATATTAAAATATTAATGAATTTATGTACATGATATTTGTGTTTGCAAACATACCTGTACGCGGCGGCTCAGCTCTGTCCCCGACGTTGCTGATGTCCATGGACGGCGGTTATCACTTACCATCAGCTGGGCCGCCTGCTGCAGCTCGTCTGCCACTGTAGGCAATAAAAAAAATGAGATGCACTATTAGGTTAGTGATGTATGTATGAAATAATTACTATCATTCGCTAACACGGTGAAGGAAAACATCGTGAGGGATGGAAACATATATAATAATATCTGCATACTTGAGAGATTTTCTCGACGTGGTATTAAGTTCCCTAACCTGCATGAGCCCAGGGTGGTGGACTACCGTTCTTATTCTGAGACACCAATAGTCAACAGAAGGACAGTATACGAGCTTAGGATGATGAAAAAAAACAATTAGACCATATAAATAGGCACTTTTGAATTGTCAAACTAGTTGCACGGTTCTCATAGTTAACTGAATAATGTTTTGTTTAATACTTGTCGTGTGGATTAACTACAACACAGGTAGACTATGGTCACAGTGATACTATTGACGCAAAAATCAACCGGTAATAAAGTCAAACGCTGTACTTACTGTAATATTATTCTTATTGGCTTTCAAAGTAGAAGCAAAACTAAGACCTCGCTATGATTAAAATATATAACCCTCCTTCGGCGGTCGGGCAATAAAACAAAGCGTATTTACTTTACTTTTGATTCTTTTTTATAAATAAAATCCAAATAATTATTTTTAAAAGACGAAGTATTCAATTGACTAAATAATTATTTTTAAAGAATTCAATTATGTTTTTTCATTCAATTGAATGAAATTACTTACATAATTTTTTTCAACAAGCCTTTTATGTTTTCGTCGCGATTCAAGATTAGGGGCGGCGGGAAGGGGACGCTAATACTCGTAAATTATTAAAAGATCACCCTTGAGAATATTGAATTTTCTTAAGATTTTCTCTTATTCCCGGTGAATTTATTTTTCTTGGAACAATGCCGTGTTTTGTCGAAATTAATTTCATTTTGGCATTTGGCGGTAGAAAGATATGCGTTTTTGGGACATGATACATTCATGTCCTTGGATGTTGGAGTCATAGATTCTTTCGTGGACCTTTAAGAATTAATTTTATGATAAACAAACCTTTGCCCGCCACTTCGTTCCTGTAAAAGTTGATTTACTTCCCCCGTTCGTACAAAATTTTTAATTTATACTCAGCTCCCATTGGTCGTAGCCTGACGATATATAGCCTATAGCCTTCCTCGTTAAATAGAATATCTGACACTGAAAGAATTTTCCAAATCGGTGTAGTGGTTCCTGAGATTAACGCATTCAACCAAACAAACAAACTCTTTAGCTTTATAATATTAAGTATAGAAGTATAGATTAAAGTATCTGTAAAGGTTAAAAACTAAAACACTGAAAGAGTTGTTCACATTCAAAATTGCAATCGTAATTTTATAATTATACAAAAAAGTAACTTTTAATGATTAATATGTAAATGTAGTATTTATTGTGCTCATGACTGTACCTACATGTATAATTATGTACTTAATATACAAACTACCTACTTATAGATAATGCGTAATATAAATATTATTTGTGGTTGTGACTATTGCCTAATATTGGCACTATATTATTATTATTATCATTATAGGTTAAATGTTATTATTTATTATTTTATTTACCATGTCGCTTGATGCGTATAAATTAGGTCATGATAATAAATAAAACCTTGTAAACCTTTTGTAAGCAATCCCCCAATAATTTAAAATGAGGGTACTCGTAACCACAATAGTTAATTATGTTAACAAAATTTAAACCAACATTACGAAAGTGTTATACAGCCGCTTATTTTAATAACCATGGAAATTAACACAATAGGTAATAATAATCCAAACAAATGATATACCATTGAAATTCTAATTAAATAAAACTAACTAGGTTACGGTGATAACCACAACCCTACTGTCAATCGATCGTACTACCTTAACCCTAAAAAACAACGGTGGGTTTGCGTGACCCCGGCAATTAATTCCAAAAGTACGGCAACGAGTGAGTGGGTTTTATCATAATTATAAATGCAATAGCTTTTGTAGTGTTAATATGTATTCACCGTGAAACGATGTGCGTTAGTGATAAATAGGTGGCTAATTGTTTATATTATAATAAATATCTAGGGTAGAACACTCGAGTGTGTAAGGTTTGGAGTGATGAAAAAGTGGGTGAATTTCAAGTGATATTAAAATTAGCTGTTGATGTTTTCATCATGTGTGATTCATAACATTTTATGATAATTAGTTAAAATTAAAAGTAATTTCATATCGACCTCCCGTGGGGACTGTGAAAGTTGATTTAGTAATATGATTATTTCAATACGATAAATGTTACAATACAGTAGTATATATATTTAATGGCTTTAGCCAATAAAATATCAGAATATTCCGGGTTTGCAGATTTCACACACCGCAGAACAAATCTCTCAGTCACGCAGGTTTCCTGACGATGTTTTCCTTTACTGTTTTAAGCAAGTGGTAATTATTATAAACTAGGTTTTTCCCGCAGATTCGCTCGCATCAAGCTTGAACCCCGTATTAGTTCTTTTTCGTGAATTTTTCAGATGTTGTAATAGTTATTCTGTTATTCGGGATGGAGACAAATCCAACAAATCAAAGATCATGAAAATCGGTCCAGTAGTTGAAACAAACCTGACTTCGTTTTATATTTTAAGATTTATTAATTAAAACACACGGTCAGAGGTGCATGCCTTGGATTAGAACTCGAGACCTAAGACCTGACAGTGCTAAAAGTCATACCTTTCATTGATAGGAAAGCCTATATTGCTTTCAAGTTATGGTTCGAGAGAAATAATAGCTCTCAAGTACGAATCATCATGTCCAAAGTATTATGTGTTCAAGCTACATTACCATCACTGTCCTATCTCTGATCTCCGCCCATAATCTACCATGCAACACTCCACTTGCCAACTATCAAGCTATTTTAATTGTGCCTTAAATGACCCATGATGTTATTAGGGTTAACAACGCTTCACTTTTTTCACTAGTGTTGTAGCAATGTCGACTCTGTTGATCGATGCGATGTGTTCGCTTTGTCGGCGTATAATTAAATAGTTCGCGATGTGTGTATGTGTTAAGGTGCGTTTCTCAGAAATTATAGATACATTATAGTTGAATTAATTTTTTGATTACAAGTTGATAAGTCAATAGTTTCTTGTTAATTAAGACTGTTTCGAAGAATTGTGATGTTGTTTAAGTTGGTTTTTTTCCCAGCCTTTGGACAGTAAATGAATAGTAATTGATGAATAAGCAATTCAGTATTTAAGTTAGAATTTCCTAAAACATCCTTTTCCAGTGTTCCATCTGCAGGAAGTGTAAAACTACTATCTTTTATCTTCCAGATAATTTTCAATATTACAAAACCAGAAAATCTTCATTACATTGGATTTTAAAATATATTAAATATGTTAAGCATTAAATAATATATGTTAGTCGAGACGTCATTAAATTATATTAATATCTAAGTAAATAAAATTAAAGTATAATTATTTAAATGGTATACGAGGAATTTTAGAATTAACTCTATCAGACTAATTGGCATTCTGACATGAATTTTATCCCATTTAGATAAAGTTTAATTTGCATATTTATTCATATAATTATCTAGTTTTATGGACAATCTGTTCGTCTTCTTTTGGACATATACCGGGACGAAATCTGTACAGCTATATACAGCTCTGCCTATCCCTTTAGCGAGTACCAACGTGATGTGTGACGTATGTTCCACTGCGTAACGAGCTATATTTTACCTTTTGTTAGCTGGTTTTTATGTTGAGTTCCATGGCCTTAACACCATAATATGTTAATTTGACCTCGCAGTACTTTTAATAACAGGCCAAGTAACATAATGTGTTATTTGAGCTTATTATTTTATATTATATTGTTTGTTTTATAATACTTCCTAGTTTGATAAGAGAATTTCAGTTTTCACACGATAGTATAAACCTATTTTGTTTTATTTATAAAAAAATAAAGTAAAAAGAATTTAAGGACAAGGTTTTGTTTTAAAATTAACTTAAAATATATAAATAATAAATAAATAAATAAATAATTTTTGGGGACATATTTACACAGCACCATCTAGTCCCAAACTAAGCAGAGCTTGTACTATGGGTACTAGACAATGGATATAATACTTATATATACTTTTTTTGTAAATACTCTTGTCCGGGTTGAAGTTGGCACGAGCTATGAAATATGAGCTATGAACTTCAACCCGGACAATAAGTTTGGCGAGAGCTATACCAAATTATTTGAAACATATTTTTGTTGTACTCTTAAGACAAGCAACACTGCAGATATAAGTGCTGCCACAATTATGTAAATTGTACCTCACACCATGACTCTAATCACTGGGCCCTGTCGGCAACGTGTGTTATTTTGACTTTTTAATTAATATCCATATTGTTTTAAAAGTAACTGTTACTTCCTGCTGATATTTAATGAAGTTTTTGGGTTACGTAATATGTAAAAGCATTTTTGACCACCCAAAACACTTTTTCAAGCAGTCGGTGAAGTTAAATTGTGGAATAACGTAAATATTGTTTTAGCAAGCGTCCATAGGCTATGGTAACCGCTTACCATCAGGCGGGCCGTATGCTTTTTTGCCACCTTAGCGGTATATAAAAAAAAATAGCAACCATCACGCTGTTTTCCCCGAAGTGTTAGGCAAAGGTATACAAGTCTACAACCACAGTTCGCCGCTATTTTTAGGTCCCATGTAATTAAGGGCGATTCTAACCGATGCTACTGAGAATTTTATAGAAAAACCCATAGTACTTTCTTCACCTGGTAATAGAACCCAGGACCTTGACGGTAGCAGTCGTCGCAGACGGTAGTAGTTATATTTTTTCTTTTACACACACATTCGTCAATCTTGTATTTTTGTCATACAGCCTAACAACCTAAATTAAAAATTTAGAAAACCCCCGACACGAAATTTAATTTTCCATTTTGTGGTGGCGGCCATCTAGAATTTTTAAATTTATCATAGTGTATAGTATTCTCCTAGTTAAGCCCTTTCATTTGATACCCATATTGAGGGAGTTATGAAAAAATATGTAATTCGCTATTTTGTGGCGGCGGCCAACTTGGACCGATTTTCATCAAACATAGCTAAGAACACTGCCGACTAATTCATCTTTCAAATAACAATAACAAAATCAAAATCGGTTCATCCGTTCGGGAGCTACGATGCCACAGACAGACATACATACACACACACACACACACACAGACACGTCAAACTTATAACACCCCGTCGTTTTTGCGTCGGGGGTTAATTACTTAGTAAAGATGTAGCTTTCTAATGGTGAAAGAATTATTCAAATCGGTCCAGTAGTTTCGAAGTCTATTCAATGTAAACAAACAATCAAATCTTTGCTCTTTATTATTGTAGTGTAGATAAATCTGTGAGATAAATACACTTCAATTTTAGCCATTGTTAAATCTAGACATCTACAAGTCAATGAACTTTATACTTGAAGTCGTGGGTATCGCCTTGTTAATTTACTCGAAACCGTTCCAATTTAACCCTCTCAAGGGTTGAAATTACTCAACCCTTTCATCTAAAATCGTGTGCGCTACACAAAATTTATAACACCCCAATAAATTAATAAAAAAAACCATTAGAAAGTCATTAAAATTTAAATTTATTACGCTGGCAACAAAAAATGTACATTAGTATTTTCAATTAGTTGCACCTGCGTTGTTTCGTAAAGGTATCGAATTAAGATGTAAATTACGTCTTAATATTGTTTTTTGGAGAGATTTATTGGTAATTTGCACGGTATTTTGCTAGTTTAAAAAAAAAAGGTAAAAAAAAAGCTGCCAGGGTGCAAAATAGCTAGATCTAGGTACAAAATAGCTAAGTTGTCATTTCAGGTAGCCTAGACAAGTTGCATTTTGACATTCGAATCGATAAACAAAATGTATGGAAACTACACAATGTCATTTACATACATTTGTTTGTCGATTCGAATATCAAAATGCAACTTGTCTAGCCTCCCAGTGTGTTTATGTTTAATATATAATAGTTTTTTTTAATACCATAGATTATAAGCTCTACAGTATACTGAGTTGCAAGTGGGAAAAAGGTTTTTATATAAGCTTGTGTTTTTACTCTGTGTGGCAGAAATAAATGTTTTTTCTTCTTCTACTTAGTATTAATGGAAGGGTTATTCATTCGGCTTATAATTAACGCAAAAATCATCATCAATATTCTTCTGAATCGAATTATTTCGTAACATTATTATATTGTAGGACCTAGGAATATAAAGAAAAAGGTTATTTGGGGCTATTGGGGAGAGTGAAAAGGGATTACTTATTACAAAAAAAACTAATTTCTCAACCCAGTGATTTGTTGGGGTCATCGATATACCGGGGTCATTCCGATATATGGCTTACACAACAATATAAAAGCTTATTAGCTTCTGTTACTTAGAACACATACAATACAATCCACTTACCGTATTCCGTTATACAGCTTTAAATCAAACACATTTACAACTTTACACCTCATAGATAAAGTCCAAATTGCCGCGCAATATTCCGTACTCTATGTCAGGTAACTTTCAAATGAAATAGGTTAATAGGCTTTTTAACGCCTAAACTTAAGTTACAGTCCGTTTTAAACATGAACCATTTAGGCCAATGATTGGAAAAATAAAGACCCGACACTATTTTTAATATGATTTTTTGTGCGACGCAATTTTGACTAGAAATCATGTTATGTCAAAATGTCAATCAAATTGACGTTTAAGTTCAAAGATCAAAATTGAAACTCAAAAGTACACATGTATTGGTTTGTTTAAATACTATTGTATGAGTTGCGTACAATTTACACCTACCTACTTTACTCATTCGATTGTTTTACAGTCGCATTCAGAGACATCGACTAAGGTTAATTCATCATTAGTAATTATCCTTATAAAGAAAAAACAATCGTTATGACAGATGAAGGCTTGATGTGAGTATACATATATTAGTACGCTGACAATAAAATATTCTGACCAGGTCAGCAAACGATTTAATGTCGATTGGCATCTCTGAGTGGGGCATTTAATTTTATAATAATAATAATAACTTTATACTTTAATAGGCAATGTTCTGTGAAAAATACAAATATTTTGTAATTTTTAGCATTTTCCATGCTAAGATAATACCAACAGTCGCCACTAACGCCACCTTGAGACGTAAGTTTAGAATTTGAAGGAAAATTTCAATTTTGCGGGTAGGACTCGCGGTAGCTTAGAGGTCAGAGCCTCTAGTGTGTGTAACCAGAAGACACTGGTTCGAATCATGCTCGCCAGCTGATTTATTCCTTCATTAAAATAACAGACTACCTCGTTGGTCTAGTAGTCCCAAGCGCGACTACTACGCTAGAGGTCCTGGGTTCGATTCCCGGGTCGAGCAGTGTTATTGGGTTTTCTGCGAAATTCCCAGTAGCAGCTCGGAATCTGGATTTGTGCCCGGTTGATGGCAATAGGCTCGCCCCCTATTACATGGGACCTAAACATACCGACGAAAGCTGGATGTACATTAGTAAGCCTCTGTCTACCCATTTGGGGAATGGTATATATGTATTAAAATAACAAATTTTTGTATCGAATTTATCGATTATATCGTAAATATCTCGATAAGTCTAGTATTATCAGATACCAGATGCATCACGACACAACACATAACTTTAGTGAATCTCGATTTACAGTTTCCATAGGCAAAAAGACTAAGTAGTGACAAGTCTTTCACATTACTCTATGACCCAAAAAATTAAGGAATCTGTTACAACAAATTACACCTTTTTGGTTATCTACACAGAAGCTACGCTTTCTCTTTGACAGTATTGATGACAAATCGCTGATATTGTCCATCGTGACGTCAGTATTTAGTGATTTATAGCTTCAACCGATGAGCACTCAGAAATTATGGTAAGAGATGCAATAATCTCTAGACACTCTCCATGATAAGAAGTTACGATGATGACGTAAGGTGTCAGGCGTATTAAATAATAATAAATATCTTGACGACGTCTGTGGTCTAGTGGTTTGTATACCGGACTGCTGATCACTAGGTCGTGGGTTCGATTCCCATAGGACACAAACATTTATGTGATGAAATTAAGTGTTTGTGTTTGTCTGGGTGTTTCCTATGTATTATAAGTATTTATTTACAAAAAAATAGTATATAAGTATTATATCCATTGTCTAGTACCCATAGTACAAGCTCTGCTTAGTTTGGGGCTAGATGGTGCTGTGTAAAAATGTCCAGATATAAAAAAAAATCTTACGACATTTTTACACAGCACTATCTAGTCCCAAACTAAGCACAGCTTGTACTATGGGAACTAGACAATGGATATTTAATTATACGCAGACCTTGTTATGTTTTCTGACCCGCTCGCTAAATACAAACGTAAAATTTATCCAAAACCTCATCTTTCACTTCATCTTTCTAAAATTAAATATTCATCCTCTTAGCCTTTTTCGCAATCATGTTTGGGTCGGCTTCCAGTCTAACCAGATGCGGCTGAATATCAGTATTTTACACGAAGCGACTGCCATCAGACCTCCGCAACCCAATTTCTGGGCAATACCGATATTCGAAGAGTAGACTGGTTGTCAGAATTTTTTTGCTTCTGACTTCCACTAACGATTGTCATAGGTGTTCGTAGAACAACCGAAACCGCCTCAAGCAAAAAAAAAAGTTACATATTTACATTATGATTCTAACTAATTTGGAGGCGGTGCCAAACAGACAATCAACGAAAGTCATATTTAAATTAAATTTGTAGTTTGGCACCGCCGCCGCATGAGGCAGTTTGCAGATTATACGAAAACTGGTCATTTGCTTACTTATATGAAAGAAAATTTTAAACTTATTAAACTCAGACTAGATTCGAACATGCGTCCTCCAGTCTCTACGCGGCAGGCAACCGGACCCCAAATTGATCCGACACCAAAAATACTCCGAAACACAAGTGCAAACATACAGAACCGCGACGAAAGTAATAAAACCTCGTTACAGATTTTACAACACGCTGCGGTACCCTAAAAATTGATTTACGATACATATGTATTACATTTGGCTCTTAATGATGGTGATTGCGTAAGGATTATTTATCTTTACGACCTAGCAGTCAGCGGGTAGGCAGGCATGTAGCACGGTTTTATGAGACTATGAGTTACGGGTGAAGTATTGGGTTATTGACAGAATGGCGAAAATTTATTGTAGAACAGTATTTTTGTTCCAAGTCGGTATTGTTTTTTTTTTTTGGATAAGTTAACAACGAACAGTCGAGCCTCCTGATTGTAAGCATCGTCTTGCAACGGGTTTTTGAGCTTTCTACAATATGGTCGAGTTACAATATGTCTGGACTTTAAATGAGACCATGATTCTCTCAGGGCAGCACTCAGATTAATGGTTCATTACGTTAAGTTTCGTCTCTGAGTTCGACAGTAAGTTTGTTTCGACGTTTCTTCTCAGAGTTACATAAAACATTGATTGGTAAAAGTGTGTTCAAAAGATCTATTTACAGAAAAAAAAGGAGTCATTGCCAGTAACACCAGAGGCATCGCTGATGCGTTTCCGACCCTGAAAAGCCCCTAGGTACCAACTACAAAGCAACCGAGAGGAAAATTGGCTTCACATGCCTCGTTAGCGTTAGTGGTCGTAAGTGCATCTGTCTACGCTCAAGATCCTGGGTTCGATTCCCAGTTTGAGCAAAGGACTCTTTGAAGTTAACACCACACAGGTGCAATGCAAAATTATTTAAATTAAAAACGTCAACGTCAACGTAACGTCAGTCACGGTTTTTGGACGTCTAATTTTTTTTCACAAAATTTTCTCTATTTATTGTTGCGAGGCTTAATTAATCAAATAATTAATTGTGAAACCAATATTATATCAAATTGGGTTTTTCTGTTAGGTATACCAGCTCGGAGTTTGGAGTTGTGCTGGGTTAATAGCATTAGGCTCGCCCCCTATTACATTGGACGTCAACATACCGACGTATTATGGGCATTAGTACACCTCTGCTTAACCTTTTGGGGAATACAGGCGTGATGGTATTTTGAGTCATATATCAAATAAACAGGTTTTCAAATTCGTGGTGATATTTACCAGTAAACTAATCTGTTATCAGAGGCGCCATAATTATCAATGTGTGGTGAAAGGCGAGGTGTCGACGGGACCAGCGCTGACCTATCACGATCCTACGTATCCGAAGGTGGGTTCGTATGTACTTGACTATGAATAGTTTTGCTAATCGAGGCAATCAGATTTAGACAACAAAATTTTCAGAGACCGCAGAGCCTTAGAGTAAAAAAGTGTTTAATATAATTATACTAATATTATTTATTGGACACAAACATAGATTACAAATCACATCAGCCAGGCTAACATGCGCGCCACGACAAAATTTTGTCTACACTTTTGTCTCGCTCTTTCTTGTGCGAAAACGAGACAAAAGCACGACATAAGCGTCGACAAAATGTTCTCGCGGCCCGGCAGATTTCCCTACTCCTTCCCGAGTAAGAACTGCGTTGCAGAAGCTAGTGTCCACCCCATTCCCCTTTCTAGTCGTTACATTTTGTTATTCCCTTAGGAATTTATACTATAGTGTAAGTACAATCTTCAACATTTTATTTGATCAACTATTTTGTAAACAAAATAAAGAAAGAAAGATGACTGAATGGAGAGAGGAATCAAACGTAGGACCTCTAATTCGAGAAACTATATCAAGAAGAAGAAGAAGAAAAGAACAAACCTTTCCAAGAAGAGCACGTGAGCCTATTACCGTAAGACTGACAACCCTGACTCATAATAAGCGCGACTGTTATGCTAGAGGTCTTGTGTACAATTCCCTGATCATGCAAATTAGTGTCCGGTTTTTCCGTAAAATTCTCAGTAGCAGCTTGAAGTTTTGATTCCTATTAATAGTCAACTCCCTATAACATGGGACCTAATCATACCAACAAACTGTGAGTGCACAACACCTCTGCCTAACCCTTCTAGAAATACAGGTATGATGATACGACACAGCTAAAATCACGAACTACATAAACTACACAGCAATATCCATAAAGCCCCACATAGACGATCACAAGAGTGAATAGAACCGATTACACGCGTCCGCTACCAAGACGAAGTAACTTATACAGTTTACACGACTCGAGGCGAGGCGCTCGCTGTGCGGAAACTTTTGACTCGCGAGTTGGACCGTCAGTTTAGGCTCTTAGTTTTTGCGATCTCTTTACTTACGAACAGCTTGTCAGCTTGTTTTTTAGTGGTTTGTATCATTATCAGATAGGCTAGGGGTATGACCACTGGACTGCCAAGTCAAAGGTCTCGATTTCGAATTCAAGGCACGTACCATTGACTTTTCGAAATCATGTGCGTAATTATCACTCACTTTAACGGTGAAGAAAAGCATCGTGAGGAAATCTACATGCCTGAGAGATTTTCTCAACGGCATGTGGAAGTCTCCCAACCCCAATAAGGCTAGAGTGGTGGTGGTGGACTATATAGCCTAATCCCTCTTATACTGAGAGGAGACCCGTGCCCAGCACTGGGACAGTGTATGGGTTAATGATGATTTATGTGCTTTTTTACTGGTCTACTGACTAAAGGGAAAGTGTTAAGCTATAGACCAACACGCTAGCCTACTACGAGTTAGCAAACTTCACGCTCCATCGAGAAAATCTCTCAGGTTCTTTATGTTTTCCTTCGCCGTTTAAGAGAGGTATAATTAATTTTAAATTCGCGAAATCATGATTGCGAAAAGTCAGAAGTGTCCACATTGAATTGGAACTCGGGATCTATGAATTGGCAGTCTTATTAGTCATATCATGAGGATGAAATCGATATTATCGATTTTGGCATTAAAGTTATTTACTTCTGACAATGTTGTATAACAAATTATTTGAAGACCATTCACAATAGTTGCAATAGCAATCTTGGGCTACTCTGAACCTACACTTGGATATATAGACTTAACAGTATCCATAAATTTATAACAACTTTACATCACTACATAGTATAAAACAAAGTCGCTTTCTCTGTACCTATATCCCTATGTATACTTAAATCTTTAAAACTACGCAACGGATTTTGATAGGGTTTTTTTAATAGATAGAGTGATTGAAGAGGAAGGTTTATATGTGTAATACATACATATTATAGTACAGAAAATACAAGAAATTGAAACCCATGCGAAGCCGGAGTGAGTCGCTAGTTTAAAATAAAATAAAATAAATAAAAAAGATTTATTGCCACACAAAAACAACACGTGTAATCTGGCCATACACACATTGTTGTATTTTTCACACATTTGTCTACTTACACTATGTACCTATACAAGTAATAACATACCGTTTTTCAAAACATTTATCATTTCAAAGGACTCGGATCAAAAGCCTATATAAATTCGTAAAACGAAGTCTTCGAATTGCCCGGGGACATCGCTGCCATACACCACACAGGGCCGAACGCGTGCAATAATTGGAAACTCTTGTTGAAACACCACGCCTCGGGACCTGCCCGACCTGTTGCGGTCTCGGATTCATAATTAGGAACCATGTTGGTGACTAATGTTGGTGCGCTATTCTATTTTGAATCGGAATTACCTATACTTCATTTACTATGCATGTAAATGAAGTATGGATATTGGTTCCTATGGAAGACTATTATTAAGGAGGCCTATGTTCATCAGTAAACCTCTTATGGCTGATCTGATGATGATACTTGCCGCGGTCAGTCTGTGGATGGGTGACCATTCTTAAGATATCGAGACCCCTCCATGCCTCGGAGAGTACTTAAAACCGTCGGTCCCAGTTGTCATAAGAACACCAATGACAATCGTTAGTGGTAGTCAGAAACCTTAAAAGCCTGACAACCAGTCTATCCTTCGAATATCGGTATTGCCCAGAAATTTGGTTGCGGAGGTCTGATGGCAGTCGCTTCGTGTAAAATACTGATATTCAGCCGCATCTGGTTAACTAGGAGGAAAAAGAGGAAGAAGTTTATCGAGGTTTTCTTTCACCGGCTATGAATAAAAGGATTTCTACTTTTTCTTATTGTAATCGTCTTTACTTCACTCTACCAAGTAACCTGAGATATTTCGCTATCATCTGTTTGGGGACAGCAGACGTGGTGTTGGAACGGGAAGCAATCTTTCATAGTCGATGTGCTCAGGAAATTGGTGGCTTGACAACATATCAAGCACGTTGTTTGAATTGTGTACTGCAGATTAATCGGTCACTGTATTGAGCTTTAAACATAACATACCATCACGCCTGTTATCCCCAAAGGGTTAGGCAGAGGTGTACTAATGTACACCTACAGTCTAGAGCCTATTGCCATCGAGCAGAGATCCAGACTCCGAACTGCTACTGAAAATTTCACAGAAAACCCCAACAAAACTTTACTCGACCGTAGAATCGAACCCAGGACCTCTAGCGTAGCAGTCGCGCTTGGGACCACTAGACCTAAGGATAAACCTAATTATAGATAAGGAAATCAGCAGTGATAACGTAGAATTATAACCACTGGACTGCCAAGTCAATAATTTCATGTCTCGACGATTGAGTCACAATTTGTGGGATGAGTAGTCAGAAGCCCGAAAAGTAAGGCAAGTAAGCAGGTAAGTGGTTCGAGTACCGGACTGCTGATCACGAGGTCGTGGGTTCGATTTCCCACAAGACACAAACATTTATGTGATGAACTTAGGTGTTTGTGTTTGTTGTGTTTCTTATATATTATAAGTATATATTTACAAAAAAAAAGTATATAAGTATTATATCCATTGTCTATTACCCATAGTACAATCTCTGCTTAGTTTGAGACTAGATGGTGCTGTGTAAAAATGTCCCAAGATATTTTATAAAAAAAAGAGTAAAATATTTACCAGCGAACTCAGACACGTCACTTAACATTTATTTATTATTTATTTATTTATTTATTTATTGCAACAACTTAAACTACCCTAATGCGACAGTTAAGACCTAAAACTAATTATAAAACTATGTAATACATATAACATATTCATATTCATATTATTTATTTGCATTCAACAACGTTGACTAAGATAGTAGGTATAGCTTTAAACGTAGTAACAATTGTAGAGACCCAAGGAGGTTCCTCTACAGAGGCTGCTTCGTACAAGCCCTGGTTGACGCAAGAGCTGTCATTAAGTAGGAAAAAGTATGTTTTGAATTTAAACGTAGTTCCGAATTGTTTAGAAGACTTGAAGAAAATTACGAATGTCAATCTAGTAGTAGCCTTCAGATTGAATAAACCACAGCATCAGCTGTGTTCCCCATAATAGTGTGTTTCCTTTGTTTTAGCTTTCAGGTATCGCTCCTGTGGAGGACTGGGTGCTCCTCCACACAATCATGGACCCTGCAGAGCACAGCAAATTATGTAATGAATCATTAGCTAATAGAGACCCAGTATATCATAATGCACTAACAACAAAACTCAAATATGGAATAATTAATAACCTAACCTAAATTAAAAATTTAGAAAACCCCCGACACGAAATGTAATTTGTCATTTTGTGGTGGCGGCCATCTTGGACCGATTTTCATCAAACATAGCTAAGAACACTCCCGACTAATTCACCGTTCAAATAAAAAAAACTAAATCATAATCGGTTCATCCGTTGGGACACATACACACACACACACACACACACACACACACACACACACACACACACACACACACACACACACACACACACACACACACACACACACACACACACACACACACACACACACACACACACACACACACACACACACACACACACACACACACACACACACACACACACACACACACACACACACACACACACACACACACACACACACACACACACACACACACACACACACACACACACACACACACACACACACACACACACACACACACACACACACACACACACACACACACACACACACACACACACACACACACACACACACACACACACACACACACACACACACACACACACACACACACACACACACACACACACACACACACACACACACACACACACACACACACACACACACACACACACACACACACACACACACACACACACACACACACACACACACACACACACACACACACACACACACACACACACACACACACACACACACACACACACACACACACACACACACACACACACACACACACACACACACACACACACACACACACACACACACACACACACACACACACACACACACACACACACACACACACACACACACACACACACACACACACACACACACACACACACACACACACACACACACACACACACACACACACACACACACACACACACACACACACACACACACACACACACACACACACACACACAGACACGTCAAACTTATAACACCCTGTCGTTTTTGCGTCGGGGGTTAAAAATAGGCCAAGATAATAGTAGTCACTGTTTGTTAACGTTAACGTTAATTAACGTTTCTGATTGCGGCCCTTACAGTCGAATTATTGACGTTTCCAAACAGATCCTTCCCCGTCCCATAAAGAAATACCCGTAATACTTTAAACGCCCAAAAAGCAGCCTTAAATATTAAAGCGCAATTGAATCACCATTCATCACAGAACCCTTGCAAACCATCAATCTTTTTACTTTTAAAAGTCGAAAAATTTCAACTCAATTTCAAAACCCGACGTCTAAATAAGTCTGAAGAACAGTTACCAGTCCCCATGCCCTTTACGATGGCGAGACGAAAACAAATTTAATAAGCACGTTTACAAGCTAAAATCACCCCTAATCTTATTTGGGTAAAGTTGAGCTTGAACGCAAAAATCCTCGGTAAATTTGTAACCGGTTGAACAAGAGTTATCCCACTACCGAACTACGCATCGTGTATTGTATATGTATGTATATATACTGGTTTATTTACTTTTGAATTTTGTTTTGTATGTAAATTATATGTAGATAATGTTAGGCTGTACAATTGTTTGTAAATATTACTTAAGCGTGTAATGTCATGTTTTGTTGATATAAACATGTAAGAACTTTTACAAATAGTACCTTCTATATTTATTGCGCCATGTTTTAATGGTTTTAGACTCAACAACTGTTATTGAAAGACACTTTTTACCCGGCTGCCGAAGGAGGGTTATGTGTTTGACGTATATCAGAATCAGAATCAGAATATGTTTATTTGCGAATACAGGTTTATACATAGTTGTGATAACAATAAATTATAATAAGGTCTTCACCGTATTCCACCATATGGCATGCAAAAGTTGCAAGAATATTTCAAAATTACATAATTATATCAATTCTAATTGTACATTAATTTCAAATCATAACAATCACAACAAATGTACTTACAGTTTATGTATGTATATGTATGTATGTATGTCCGTACGTATGTCCACTCGTAACTACTCAACGGCTTAACCGATTTAAATAAATCCGATCGGTACCTCATTAGATTCGTCTTGATCAAAATTCAAAGTTCAAATGTTTTTATTTCAAATAAGCTTTTACAAGCACTTATGAAACGTTACATGATTCTAGATGCACGGTTCCAAAAAGTTTAGAATGGAGAAGAATCCGGCAAGAAACTCCATGGATACTCTTTTAAAATAAAAGCTGTTACATTTTTCACTGGTACAATAACATATTCAGATATCAGGATGTGTGGACATTGCAGGTTAATGTCTTAGTAGATAATGAAAGACGAGTTTATTAAAAAGAAAAGAAAATGATGTGATGGCACGAGTGTCACTTGGTACATGAAATTAAAAAGGGGGATTTTATACGGTTTAATGTGTATACGGTTTAATGTGCGATTTCGAGAATGATCTATAATTGTACCTATATATTTTCATTTTAAGTCGGTGACAGAGCTGAACCGATGCCTTCTGTGTGAGATCAAGAGCCTCCTTTTCTTAAAATAAAAAAGAAACGGTGCAACAAACTCGCTTACAACACAACGTATTTATAATATTCATGTCAGTCAAAGTCAAATGTTTTATTCCAATTAGACCATATCAATAGGTACTTTCGAAAAGTCAAACTAGTTGCACAGTTCCAAAAAGTGGATCTTATGGAGAAGAGCCGGCAAGAAACTCAGTAGACACTCCTTTCAAAAAATTTTGGTTACAATATGGGTTTAAATAATTTATTTTCAAAAAGACAAACAATGCCACTTACATGAAAATACTATTGAACAATTTAGTGAACTTATTGCAATGGTCACCGAGCACTCAATCCATGTCTTCATCGCCTCAGTCGGGTGGTGTAAAATGTTCAAGTATGTATTGCGACAGTTGAGACTTGAAGTCACCGAACGAGTTTACATTTTTTATATAGGTAGGTAGTCTATTGTATAACTGTGCTCCTTCAAAGGTAATACTTTTTTTTGCGTAGTTTGTTCGAACCTTAGGAAGTACGAGTAAGCTAGGCCGACGAAGACTGCGTTTACTGATTTGTGCTTTTTTGACGAAAGACAAATTAGTGTGAATAGTTCCCTCTATGATTTTCCTGATTAAAATGCAAGTATTATAATTATATAGCTGTTTAATATTCATAAGCTTTGTTTCTTTAAAGATTTTATTTGTCGGTGTCAGGTACGGATAGTGAAAGAGTATTTTTATGATTTTATTTTGTATTCTTTGTAGTTCTTGCAACTTTGTTTGAGCAGCACTACCCCAAACTTCTATAAGATAAAGCAAGTGCGATTTTACTAAGGAGTTATAGATGGTATATTTAATTTTTGGAGGTATACAATGGGACACATTATAAAGTGATCCAGCAAGTGCTGAAAGTTTATCTTTGATGTGGTCTATTTGTTTATTCCACGTTAAATAGTTGTCCATTCTCAGTCCAAGGTATTTTTCACAGGTCTTTTCTTCTAAGGGGATGTTATCAATTGTTAGTGGGTCATGTATTGGTAAAGTTTTGTTTTTTGCCTTGAATATGACGTAACAGGTTTTAGAAGTGTTAACGGTAAGCAGATTATATTTGAACCACTCAAATAATAGATTAAGATCTTCCTGAGCTTGCGAGATGATATTATGAATATCTCTTCCAAAGTAAAATAAGCATGTATCGTCTGCATACAAAGTTATATGACCTCGCAGGCCTAATGTAGTTATACTATTTACATAAATTAAAAATAGAAGTGGCCCCAATATTGATCCTTGTGGTACCCCGTGTGTAATAGGCAAAGCGTTACTTTCGTCATTTCCTAATTTTACCACTTGCGATCTGTTAGATAGGTATGATTTCAACATTTTAAGAGCATTGCCTTTGATACCAATGCTTTCAAGTTTTTCCAGAAGCAGTTTATGACTTACGGTATCAAAGGCTTTTTTTAGGTCCACAAAAACACCCAAAACTACCTGCCGTTTGTCGATACTGTCTTTTATTTTAGTGGTTAAATCGATTGTTGCGGTAGTGGTGTTACTTTTAGCGCGAAATCCATATTGTCGTTCGGATATATAATTAAAAGAGTTTAAGTATCTTAATAAGCGACCATGTATTATCTTTTCTAAAATTTTTGATAAGACTGGTAACACCGATATTGGACGGTAGTTTCCTGGGTCCGTCTTAGGTCCCGACTTGTAAATCGGTGTTACCTTTGCGACTTTCAAGGTATCTGGAAATTGACCATTGATCATGAGCTTATTAAAACATTGAGTCAAAGCAGTTGTTATTAAATTATGCAGACATTTGATAACTTTAGTGCTGATTCTATCAATTCCACTACTAGAGTTTGAGTCGAGGCTATTTATAATTTTATTAATTTCATCAGCAGTACAGGGGGTTAGCATAGAAAGTTCATAGTTATTTGTATGTTTGTTAGGGAAAAGATTATTGGAGCTATCGTGATACTTCTTTGGAATTTTGTCGGCTAATTGGGATCCAATAGTTGAAAAATATTTGTTAAAAACGACACAAACATCGGATGTGTTACTGATTAATTTTGAATCAACAATAAGTTTTGGAGGAGCACAGCTTTGATTTAATTTATTGTTAGCTAGATTGTTTATAAGGCGCCACATTTTTTTTGGGTTAGTACAATTTTGAAATAGTTTGTAATAATAATTGCTCTTTGTATTTTGAATTAGCTTAGCTACTGAAATTCTTTGTAATTTATATTCTTTTTCTAATACCTCATTGTCTTGATTATTTATGTATTGCCTCCATAGATCATTTCTTTGGCTTATACTTCTAATTATATTGTTATTTATCCAGTCCTCTTGGGGCACATTCATTATTCTGGTTTTTATTACCTTATTATCTTGAACACACTGTTTTAATTCATTTTCAAATTTACTGTAATCTAGATCATTTCCACTTTTTTGCAACTTTATCGAGTTGTACAGTTTATTGTAGTTAATTCCTTCATAATGTGCGTGCACTTTTTTTGGTGGTTTAAATTTGTTGAATTGCACGTAAATTTGTCTATGGTCTGACATACACGAGTTGATTATAGCAATATTGAAATGGTCTCCTTTTAAGTTGGTGCTAACGTGGTCTAAGATAGATTTCTTTGTGGTGGACTCTCTTGTACAATATGTGTGGTTGATTTTATTGAGTAATCTATATCCTGTTTCATGAACTGTTTGCTTGTATTGCTTTAGGTTTTTGTTTTTTGTCAACAAGTCTATGTTGAAATCTCCAAACACGATTGCTCTCTTGCGTTGTTGTAATTGCTTTTCGTATACATCTAAAAACTTTTTTAAATTTGTGTCTCCAGGATTATAGACCACGCCAACAGCCAGTGCAAATTTCTCAATTTCGATCCATAAGTAGTTATTGCCGTCTAGGTAAGTTGATTCAATGAGGCTGTGTTTTAAGCTATTGTGTATATATGCTGATACTCCGCCACCTCTTTTATCGGTCCTATAGTTATAGAAGTGTGTGTAATTAATAATTTGCAATAGTAATGCTTGGTTTATATTTAATATTATTTTATATATAATCTTGTTTTGGATAGCCATTGAGAATAGTGCAGTTTGCATAAGATTTACCTATATGTATAATAATAGACTTAAGTTTTAATGTTGTTACTATATACAATCCTAAATAAATAAACAAATCAAAACTACATTTTACGTTAACGTTATTTAGTTAGGTTAGTTTATACTTCGTAGTGGCAAAACTTTGCATAATCATAAAACTTATTTTAATGGGTTCTATTTATCATTATTGCAAATTTATCACTTTATTCCAGAAATACTGGTTTTCTATTACCTAGTTGTTTATCATCTAATTGAGAATATATCATTCTATACGTTCTGATGAACAGAATATTCTCTCGAATACGTATATGTAAGTATCCATTTATTATTTATTGTATTAAATATCAATTTCAACAACTAAGAATTTAAAACAGTAACCATTCAGTTTCTTGCCGGTTCTTCTCCATAGGAAACGACTGATTTAGAACCGTGTACCCAGGATTCGATATTTTATTAGTGCCTAATGGTATATATGAAAATAATTTTTGTATTTATACAATTTTGTACTTTGGCAATGCATTACAAATTCGATCGTGAGATATGAAAGTAATTGAGTTTAAAAGTAAATCATCTTTAACTAAATCTTGATACAAGAAGACTTACATCAGATGAAATATGTCGAAAACACCCACAAATCCTACCAAACAGGTATACGAATGTTTGTAAACCAGGAATAGAACCCAAAACCTTGGTCACGACGCTTATCCAATAAACCATCGCGCTCTCTCGGGCCACTGCCGTGTGCTAATAAAAACCAGTTTTAGTACTCTTTATAACACACGATTTGTTGAAAGAAATATGGCCGTCTTTATCGTTGATGATAAAGTCGTGAGGTTTATAATAGGTGTAAAATAAATAGGGGAAAGTAAAAGACACATTACACTTTTTGTGTGTAATTTATTAGTTTACTTTCTCATACGAAGCATTAGTACCATTGGTGATTTGAGCTCATTGAATACACTATGATTCAAGACATTTTCATGATAATTTAATGTCTTATGTTGTAAAATTGATAAAACGAGAAGAGTCTTACATATAATATACGTAATATTTATCATACACAAGAAGTAAGTTATACAATTGAATATTATATTTGTAATAAGTAAAGTATTTTGCCCAATGTTTGAAGCTTTGCATTTGCATTTAATTGCTTTGCCAGTATTTTCATTTCAAATCTTTTCGTCTCCGTATCGTTCCCGTCCCATCAGCTGTAAAGAAGCTTCAACTCGATCACTACTGCGCTACGCAAAACGTGTTTCTAATACGATTCCGACTATAATTTATGTATATTGCTTTTTGTTTCTGGTCACTCGATATGTTAGGCGATTAAATCTCGACGATTTCGAGACGTGGCGCCTCGGAAATTTGGGTCTCGGATATGAGTACTTCACTGTGTTCTTAATAAAGTAGTGTTGTCCCAGTTGTGTGAATTAATTAAAGATTTCTACTTTATTTTCTGACTTGATTGTAATTTTTGTGTATTTACAAGCTATCGTTTCCGGTTTTTAAATATTTGTACCTTATTTGATAGAATATACTTTTGAGATGTTTGACACGAAGTGACTGCCATTAAACCTTCGTAAGGTAACCCAATTTCAGACCCATACCGATATTCTTAGGCTAAACTAGTTTTTATGCATTTAGAACTTGGTCAAAAGATTTTTGGGCTACCGGCGACCACTACGTGTTGGTATACTTGGTATGACAACCAAACCGATGGCTTTACGCGCTCTTTAAGACATGAAAAAGTCTGAATGTGTTAAAAATGGTCACCCATCCACAACTGACCGCGGTAAGAAACAGATTATGAATACAACAACAACTTCAACAGTCAAGATTTAAAGCAGACTAACAATCAGCACATATCTCAAATATACTTAATAAAAAAAAGTTAACCTCAAACACAGATCAGATCTTTCCTCTCTTTACAAGAAAACATAAAAAATTATCAAGCAATACTTAATTAAACCCATAAATGCTTGCAAAACTGCTTATGCGAATTCAAAACCCATACGCAGAGCTTTATGCCAATAATCTGGGCAATTCGGAGGCGGTTTTCTGGCAGATAAGTGGCGAACGCCACATTACGCCTCGTGGACACCCGATAGCGTATCTCGAACGCTTTGATCAGCCGTTAAAAGATAACTTATTGCCCATAACTTAATTAAGTACAGTTATCACGAGATTATTGGGTGATGAGTAGGGATGTGCGTGGGTTGGCGATTATTCGATATTAGAGAGAAATTACGTTTGGTATAAAATTTTATTAGGTTTGAGATTAAGATTTAATGTCGATGTATAATTTATGTAAGGATACCATTCGTTTTGTAATTACTTGCTACATATTTTATGCATGAAATATATTTATGCGAAATATACACTACCAATTTATTATAGCCAATTATTAGCTGTTATTGGATTTTATCAATCATTTTATCTTATCTGATCTTGATCTAGGTACAGTCAGCAACGAAAGTCGTTGAACACAGCGAAAGTTTAAAAACATCACAGTACCAAAACTATTCATTCGATTTTGACTTAGGTAAAACATATAATTGTCCTCCATTATGAGAATTTGTACTGCCTTCAAGGGTCAGTGAATTCTGAATATTAAAGATGTTAAAGCGTTTTGAAGATTTTATAGTGTTCAGCTACTTTCGTTGCTGACTGTACAATAAATTGAGCAAAATACTCGAAATTAATTAATATATATTCCAAATAATTACTAGGTATGTTTGTTAAAATTACATATTTATAACGGTGAGACCTATGATATTTTACGGCAGTTGAAAAACAAAATATCAGAGTCTATTATTTTCTTGCATGCATGAATACCATTATAAATATTCACTTTTATAAAATCCGAAGCATCTGGTTACGGTGATAAAAAAAAAAACAATTGAATCTTAGTCACTTGCGGTCAGCCACCTCATAATAAACCTTTTTATTCTGTCTTAAATGTTCCATTTTCAAATAATGAGTCACTTTATTCAGTTATTTTTTATTTTTTGATCGATTTCTCGGTAGGCGATTATTCGAATTCCTGCGTAGCCGAATAATCACAACACTAGTGAGTCATGGGCGTTCGGAATCACCTTTTATGTTCGGCGCAGCGCTATTTACGCAATCCTATTGTTTTTGCCATGCCAACTGAACTATGATTAAGTACATACTATCTACCTACAGTAGTCGGTGTTTATTAATTCAGAGTTTCGGTTACCATCACTATTACGAATTTATTAAATTCATAATAATAAATGTAACCTTTTGGGGAATATTTTAGTGTGAATAGTGTTAAACAAAACACTCACTTAATATATCCTAAAATATAAGTAATAATCGGATTTTACATACCGTCACGCCTTTATACCCCGAAGGGAGTAGAGCAGAGGTGTAGAAAAATAGAAATTTACACTATCACTCCGAGCTGCTAACCGAAAACGGATAACATTATAACTGAAAAATGTACATTTTCAATCATTTTTTTACAAAATTTGAACAAAATTACGAATGTTGGGTATTATTTTCAGGGCAAAGTAATGAGAGGATTCGTCAACAAAATGCTTTAAGCACCATGGTGTTTTCTGTATTCTATCTTTGTTCCCCCTTAAAGGATCCTGATAATGCGTTATGACACGATAGTCGTCACGGAACAGTGATATTATGCCCTTTCAAAGGTTGATGATGATAAGTCTAGCTTAAACTCGTAGAATAAAATAATCGTCAATACTAATCCTCATTATCCTAGCCTTCTCCAAACCTTAATGGGATCGGTTTCCAGTATTATAGATACGGCAGAATATCAAAATTTTCATCTCATTATTATTTAGTACCAGAAACCTCTCGATATTCTATTTCATCTTCGAATATATCCCGTATTTGTATGTGTATTTGCAGACGTATACACTACTCATACATTCAACTGAAGAAACCGCGTTTACGAGTCAGCAACACGATGTTTTTTGCATAATTTAATCAACTCGCAGCGATCAAACATATGTGTTTACAGAAGGGGGTATAAATCATACAAATCGACACATTACTCCTCCGTACTGGGATATAAAGATCTTTTCAGACTGCTTCTATGAATCGCAGCTGTTAATTCAATAGATATATAAACTAACTAAACTAAATATATACTTAAAATATTAATTATAAAAAGAAAATACTTGTATAATTAACTAAATAAAACTATATCCAAGAAGGTATACTGATTTAAAACCTTCTTTCATCACAACTCATAAGACTCCTTATGACGATCTTGATATAAATTTAGTAAAGGATAGCGGCCTCGATAAAAAAGGCTTTATTACAAAAAAATGAGATGTAAGTATGTATTCAAAGTATGCAATCTGTTTAAAGCAAACAATTTTAATGTAAAAAGTATTCTACTTGTATAGCACTCAGGGATAATGTACCTAACAATGAAAGAATTTTCAAAATCGGTTCAGCAAATCCAAAGATGGGGAATCTTTGGATTTGCTGATTTTGAAAATTCCCTGAGTGCTATACAAGTAGAATACTTTTTACATTAAAATAATACAATCTCATAAGCTAACAAACTTAACCTCTATATAAGATTAGTATAGATAAATAACGACTAGATTAAGAGAATGTTATTTTTCTACCCTTATCCAAGACCTTTAAAGTTTAGTCCTAAAAAATCAACATCCAATAAAATACCTTACATTAAATTAAGTATCATTCTTCATTCGTACATCTCCCTAATCGCTGCGTAACACACAACACGTGTGAAGCCCCCTAACAGATACAGACGCATTAGTAGCGACAAGTTCTCGCTCGGGGCTAATTGAGACCACTCCACACTTGATAAAGATCCGCCCGTGAAGAACATACTTATTTCACGTGTAAAATACCTGCGTATCAGGGGTAGAAAATACTTTTTTGTAGAAGAAAAATATTGTTTAGTTAAGATATAGTGATGACTTGCGGAAGGCAGCTGGCAGCAACTGGATGAAAAAAGCTGAAGATAAGGCTCCGTAGCGTTGAATAAAAGAGGCCTACGTCCAGCAGTGGACGAATATGGGCTAACCATGATAAAGTAAATGATTTTCTCCTTGAAAGTCGGTAAAAACGGTTTGTTTTTAGGTAACAGACTAATCATTTCATTATTGATTGCTTGGATGATGACATTCAAGCTTATCAGCTTACAACTGAATCGGCTTTCCTTAAGAGGCGAGAAAATCTGACTTACTCGGGTCTGACTGGGTAACGTCCCTTACGTCGGAATCGTTCTTAAAGCACCCTTGTGTGTATTCCGAACTTTGCCGTGAAAGGGGCACCTTTTGAAGATGATGCTTGTAGGGTTTTGCAGGTGTTTATGGGCGACGATGACTAGTTACCATCAGAAGGCTTATATACCTGCTTAAACCGTAAAAAATGTGTCTCGGGTTGGTACAGTATTCCATTATACATAGATCGTAGTCTCCAAGGAGCCAAGCACAAGCCTTCCAGAGGGCCAGACGTCTTTCTTTCAACACACCATTGTATTCTAGAAGGGTTAGACAGAAGTGTACTAATGTGCACCTACAGTGCGCCTCTGCGCTGCCACTGACGATTCTGTGTAAGTGGCGAAGTTTTTGACTCACCTTATTTAATTTTTTTAAATCGTACCATCGACACGAAGAAGAAGAGTGCGCCGATATGTTTAAGGGGCGAGCCTATGCCATCCGGGGCACTAATCCAGACTCCCGAGTTGCTACGGGTAATTTCTCAAAAAGACTTTGCATCACCTCCAGCGTAGCAGTCGCGCTTGGGACCACTAGACCAACCGACGGTCTTTTTCTCAAGGAGACACAAAATAATAATACACGTCTAAGTTAGCATTTACGCCACTAGCTCACGTGTTTCAACGATCATCCGTCATGTATTTGTTGCTGTGCAAGCGAATGACTCACCCCAGTCCAGTGCCAGTAGGCGACCGTTTAGACTTTCACCCAGTTTCGATACAACACGCTCCGGTTATCGCCAGCGGTGGGATTTATGTGTTTTGTGTGCATTGCTTGTTGAGTATACCGATATACGCTGATATTCTGGTTAGCTGAACTCTTGGGGAAATAAGGTTATCCTGTAATCATTACTAATACAATCAGCACTATTGCCTCAGTCAAAATCATTATCATCTTAACCTTTTCTAAGCTGTGTTGGCGTCGGCTTTCCATCTGACCGCATGCGGCTGAATGGTTTTTGATGTGAAACAATGGCTTCAGATCCCTTCAAGCTTATTGATGGCCAATACCCTCTGCTGTGATGGCTACATTAGTCTAGTTGTCCTAAGCAGGATTACTCTTCTACTAGAGGTTTTGGTCGAGTAAAGTGTCCTTGCATTTTTCTGTGAAATTCTCAGTTGCAGCTTGGAGTCTGGATTCTGGACCTAAACATATATCGGCGAACTGTGGGTTTACAGCAAGTACACCTATGCAAGTACCTCACCCTTTGGGGCTATATACTTGGTCGATATTGATACCAACACCAAGACTTTCATAGATTCTTATGACAACAGGGATGAATTTAGTAAAAAAATGTTGTGTTGTTAAATTAATCGACTAAGAATTCCACCCCGTTATTTTTTTATTCTAGAAATATATTAAAGTTTCATGGTAAAGTTACATGTATACCTTTACTCGTAGAATCAATCACATTTCATCTTCAAACATTTTTTTTTCTCCAGTAGGACGCTTCAAACTCATGTCCTCACAAAAATAAAAGATCATAAACTAGAAAACTAGTCAATGTAAATCATCCATTCCTAACCTCGCGCATGACTCACCGCGCATGCGTGTGCGCATCGTAAGGTGTTACGTTGCTGTGACTCATTTTGTTAGCTTTTTATTACTATCGTGTTCGCTTGGACTTATCTTTATTGCTAGGTTTAAGTGATGTAAGTTAAGTAATAGTTCGAGTATAAACTAAAGAAAAATCAAAGAAATTTCATGGAGATCGTATTGATACTTCTTAGCTGTGACCTTTTTGGTACCAGCATTTGTAAAGGACCAATACCTGTTGGGTTTGTAAAATAATTGCCATTAGGCCTTAGTTACCAGCGTTTAGTTGGAAAGAGTTAGACACACCCTACTACCTGAATTGCAAAGACATCTTGCACTTCAAATTTTTGTTATGTTTGATATACATAAGACTTTTTTTATGATTGTAGTGATAACTACGATTGAAGAACAGATCAAGGTGAAGAAGCATAACGCGTTCATGATCATCATCATATCAGTCTATTGGCGTCCACTGCTGAAGATAGGCCTTCCCCAAAGAGCGCCAACCATCCATTCTAAGGCGTTGATTCAACCAAATTCCTCCAGACTCCAATGCGAACGTTATGCATCCTGCAGAGGTGGAAAATGGTTTGGTATAAACCATCTTTTCTATTGACGCATGCGTGTACAATGATTGCTATGAGTTCAGTTCAGACGAGGTCGGCCGAAGAGGCGTTGGCGAAGTCCCAAATAGAAAATTACGGACTGTGGGGAGGCCTTTGCCCAACTGTGGGACACAAAAGAGGCTACGTAAAAAAACCTTTGCAGCACATGATTACAGCTATTCTCATGAATACGCCAAACAAAGGTTATATTATGTTTATGGCAACCTTAGACCTCGCAGGGGAGGGGCGGGGGCGGCACTGATTTTTAATTTAGATAAAAAAACGTAAAATAGTAGATGCCATCACTTAGCATGCGTGCCGGCGGTGCGCGGACTTGGAATGTAGAACAATAAGAGAATGGATAAGAAGTGGCTTTTTATGTTCCGATTGTGTTATCTTAAGATTTAACATTGGCCAGATTACGGGTAACTTATGAAACGCCAATACGTCAGATTAAAAAACCTATAGATAGTCGTATACAAGAAATTCCATGGATATAGTTTTTAAGTACCTAATTATTTATCGATTTCAAGCTTTCTTTTTTCGACCATTCCTTTTTCGTACTTACTACAATTAGTATCAGGCAGTATGTCTGATGGTAAGCAGTGAATCTAGGCCAATTTAAGAAATACCAAATGTTTCACCGGTCCTTTGCATTGCAATATTATGTTTTTTATTAGTTTCAGATAGGACAGGGTTTTTTAACATAGTGTATTAATTGTAGCAATTCAATATGAGTACATTCTTCTTCTTCTTCTTTTCGTGTCAATGGTAAATCAATGTGTCGAGTCAATTTCGTGTCAATAAATAAGAGTATTTATAGAGTTCGAGCCCAGTAGGAAGCCACCTTAATTGCGGCATCCGTTGCGTTTATCAAGTCCTCGAATGTGCAGGTGCATGGACACTTCAGGCACTCTAGTAAATGAGACATGTCCTGGTCTGGAGCCCCACACTCGCACGTTAGTACATTCTGGGCACTCTAAATAAATAAAACAGGAATATCCATCCTTTTAGAATCCAAGTTGTTATTCCTCCATACTTCACATCCTCGTGGCCAACATTATGGGAGAATGTTTACACGGCTTATTACGAGCCATGGGAACAATGATGGAAGTCATCACGGTATGACGTCATTACCATGACAATTGTACACCGCCACCCGAGAGCCTTTGTTTGTTTATGGCCACAGTTTTTGTTTATAGAGGTGAAAAGTTATGTTGTTTTGTCAACTTAATGGAGTCTTCAGTTTAATTTTGTAATGAAAGTGAGTTATTTTTGGAGATACTGTGGCGCCGTGTTTCTTTAGAGCTTACTAGGTAATATGGAAGAATGTGTCAGTAACATAAAATAATTTCATGCCTGTATTCTCCTAAAGGCTAACGAGGCAGTCGAGAATCTGGCTAAATATACAAAAGTGAAATGAGTTATAATCATAAATAAATTATGATATTAAAACAATAATCAATTATAACTTAATAATAATAATAAATACATAAATAAATATCTTGGGACATTTTTACACAGCACGATCTAGTGCCAAATTAAGAGAGCTTGTACTATGGGTACTAGACTACTTATAATATATAAGAAACACCCAGACAAACACAAACAGCTAAGTTCATCACATAAATGTTTGTGTCTTGTGGGAATCGAACCCATGACCTCGTGATCAGCAGTCCGGTACTCGAACCACTAGACCAGGGACGTCGTCATATATAATAACTATGTATACTATAAATAATAATAATAAATACACTATAAAATAAAATAAATAATAATAATTAAGTAAATTATAAAAGTAAATGTGTAAATAGAATACACTATCATCCAAATTTTAATCAATTTCCAAAAAAGAAACTTTACTAATACTTTGCTGTGCCCGACAGGGTCCATAATTGACACTTACTGTAACTTACCAACACCCGTATACATTATGGGATGCAATAAAGAATTAAATTGAATTGAGTATTTTTTTAAATAAAACCAATAGATGTATAATAAGTACCTTTTCAGTTGAATAGACGACATCCTCTTTTCCTTTTTTCAGTCGGTCAAAAAGAAACTGTTATAAATTGCAGACAGTAAATTGAGTTTTCTAATTCCTATTCCGGATATGCGCTTCGTTATACAATGTGCTCGATAGCTAAAAATCTAACAAAGTGTGGACGGAAAATGAAATAATCGTTGATTGGAGAACCGCATACGTGGCTCGTTATTACTAATTCCTTTGGCGCATGGAATAGAATCACATAGTAGGGAGTTTTTAGTTATGAACTAGAAAATTCTGTTGTTTTTTTTAATTAATATACTAGTTATTTTAGAGTTCGTTACTAGCTTATTGGTTTAGTTGTAGTTAGCGTGATTGTGTAGTAGTAATAGCCTAGGAGTATGACCACTGGACTGCCAAGTCAAAGGTCTCGAGTTCGTATCCAATTCACGAAATCATGTGCGTAATTATCACTCGTTTTAACGGTGAAGGAAAACATCGTGAGGAAACCTGCATGCGTGAGAGATTTTCTCGAAGCTCTCTCTCGTCTGCCAACCCGCTTTAAGCTAGCGTGGTGGACTATAGCCTAAATCGTCTCATACTGAGAGGAGACCCGTGCCCAGCAGTGGGACAGCATATGGGTTGATGATGAAGCATGATTGATACGCCAAATGTCCAGGGGGGCTAGACAAGTTGCATTTTGACATTCGAATCGACAAACAAAATCTATGAAAATGGCACAAGCTTTCAACAAATCGGGCTGTCACTAATGTCATTTGCATACATTTTGCTTTTGTTTTCCGGGTCGAAAAGTGTTGTTGGGTTTTCCAGTGAAATTGACATTAGCAGCGCGGAGTCTAGATTTGTCCCCGGTCGATGGCTATGAGCTCGCCCCCTATTATATTAGGAATTAGACATAGGTACCGGCGAACTGTGGGTGTAGGTATCATCATTCTATCTATCTACAGCTCTGTCTAATCCTATGAGATAGGCGTAATGGTATGTCATGTAAATAATAATAATAATAATAAATTATTTATTTCGTACAACATAAGATCCATAGTGTTGTTTGTTACTTATAATTAATGTTAGTAGATAAATATAATATCTCCGCCAGAGCTCCTTCTAAGGATGCGCTACGCTGGCAGTAAGAGGAATATTCCCTTAAACTGTCGGCGTAGTGAATCCTCCATAAACCTCTAAGAGGTTTTTCGGGTCGGCAACGCGCGAGTCATACCCCTGGTGTTGCAAGCATCCATAGGCTATGGTAACCGCTTACCATCAGGCGGGCCATATGCTTGTCGCAAAACGTCCCAGAAACGTCCAAGAATGTTTAAAATGTTTCATGTTTGATTTGATTTGATTTCTTGCAAAAGTACTAAAACATACCATCACGCCTGTATTCCCCGAAAGGTTAGGTAGAGGTGTACTAATGTACACCCACATTTCGCCGGTATGTTTAAGTCCCATCTAATAAAGGGCGAGTACAGTACTCAAGAGTATAAGTACTAAAAAACTAAATTTAATATTGATAATTTTGAATTTGAGACGTAAAAAATGTTGTACTATACCTCTGGTAGGAAGTTAGCGAAGACATAACAGTGTTAACAAAACGACCTACTTAATTATTAAGCCAGCAGTTCATTGCCTCCCAACGCTATCCTTTATTCTTTACCCAAATTGCTATAGAAATATTAAAGCGTAACACGCTATAAAAGTCTAATAATAATAAAAAAAAAGTTTCTTAGTCCAGGATTGAGTAAAAAAGCAGTGAAAAGCAGTTAATTTATTCAACAGCACCAGTGTGACTGCCACCGTTTCTTATGCAAATCACTTAGATATTTACGAGCTAAGGGGTTGCGCATAGAATAAGTTTCGTAAGTGCAGATGTGACATTTGTTTGACCGAATATTCTTGAACTAGCCTTTGCCTGACTTCGTTTCTGAAGAAGTTGAATTTTTACCCGCGTTTTTGCAACATTTTTCATTATTACTCCGCTCCTATGGGGCGTAGCGTGATGACATATAGCCTATAGCCTACCTAGATAAACGGGCTATTTAGAACTGAAAGAATTTTTCAAATTGGACCAGAAGTTCAACCAAACAAACAGTCTTCAGCTTTATAATATTATAAGTATAGAAGTATAGATTGGGTTACCGAGAGTGTCTTATTTTGCATGTTAATATTTTCTAAGTTAATAAATATTTTTTAGAGAAATAACACAACACGGGCAGGGTATTATGAAGTGCTAAAGCCTATTGGTGCTACCCAACTGGTATAGCAGCATCTATCTCTCGCACACACACGACGATGGCTCTAAAGCTTCATAATACGGACCCAGAACTTGAAACTGTTTTGATGGACTGAGTCTGGTATATTTATTTTATTTATTTATTTTAATCGTAGATTATACACATGAGTAATCATTTTGCTAATTACAAGCTTTCACAAATATAATTATACACAAAAATATTTTTATATACGGAATCACAGCCTGTCAAGGCTGTGGTGATGTTTCCAATCGAGTCCGATTCCAAAAACATTTTAAATTATTCGCAACGTAATAAAAAACACTTGAAACTGCGTCCTCCGGTTCGGTATATGACAAGCCAACGTGACGTCAGCAACATCACTAACAGCACTCATAACTTTTATGTACAGTTCTCGGCAAACTTATTGTCCGGGTTGAAGTTGGCACGAGCTAACTTCAACCCGCCCGTAAAAATCAAAGAAAGAAAAAAAAAATTAAAATAATTTAAAATGACAGCCTACGACTTGAGCTTTCTTGTTTATTTATTGCAATCTAATATTTTTCTTCCTCTGATTTTTACGGCAGGGTTAAAGTTAACTCGTGCCAACTTCAACCCGGACAATAAGTTTGACGAGAACTGTACACGAGTTGGACGTTTAAATGATGACGAACACGACGTCTTAGACGTTACATCGAACACAACGTAATATTCCTTTTTTTTTCAAACGTCTTCACTTACGAATTTGACGTAGTCGTCATACAAATACGTCACACAAATGACACTGTGCGCTACTGCTTGGCCGTCATTCTCGTAGGCAATTACGAAATACGCCTCCTAGTTACAATGCAACGTCACGTCTGCGTCATCGATTGTATCGCGGCGAGCGTGCGCGTGTGACGTCGTGGACGCGTTTTGTGAATAATTGTCGCGCAACCAGCTACGCCTTAACTGTCGTATGTTTGTTTTAATGTATTAGAAACTAGCTATTCCCCACGGTATTACTCGCGATTATGTGTTTTTTTCCAATCCCGAGGACATACCATCACGCCTATATTCCCCAAAGGGGTAGGCATAGGCGAAATGTACACCCACATTTCGCCGGTATGTTAAGGTCCCATGTAATAGGGGGCGATCCTATTGTCATCAACCGAGCACAAAACTAGACTCCGAGCTGCTACTGGGAACTTCACAGAATACCCAACAACACTGCTCAACCTGGTAATAGAACCCAGGAGGTCTCTAGCTTGGAGCTTGGGACCACTGGACCAACGAGGGGCCAATCCCGTGGAAATTTCCCAAAATCCTTTCTTAGGGGATGCCAATCTGTGTCTCATATTTCCGAACAATCCGTTCAGGGGTTTGAGCTGTCATTTGCAATTCTATTCTTATGAAGAATCGACGTAGGTACTACTCGTGGCTGAGTTTTATATACATTGATGTTAATATCAATCTAATAAATTGCAATGAAAATATTTGGTTTTAATTCCGCTTATGCTGAGTTACAAGAGCACCCAAACCTGGGTATGCATGTTGCACTAACAACCACGTTCTCCCTGCATGTGCATAATTAGCGGGCAAGAGCACCGCCCGGTGGTGCTCTTGCATCTCAGCATAAGCGGAATTAAAACCAAATATGTATTTTCATTGCAATTTATTGTCATGGATTTCCGCAAAGTAACTACCGATTCCATTATTTATAATATCAAGCTTAAAACCAAATAAATAAAGTGGGTGTAAATTAGTACCTACATCTCTGTCTAACTCTTCTACGAATACAGGCGTGATTGTACACTGGAACACAACCAAGATAATCTTACAATAAATCTTGTTAGTTACACTACACTAGATCTATAGAAAACCAACCTATAATTCCAAACAAGAGTAGCAACATTATTAATTTATTCAATAACATTCATTTCACGTCAACCTGGTGATATTTTTTTAAATCTACTCGTCTGGAATGAGCTGTCAACATAGCTGTATTTCTTGTCCAATTCTTGACTCTGTCTTGTTTGAAACAACCAAGCGTATACTGCTGCCGAAAAATAGATACAGCCCTATTAATGTTAGAAAAATTATCAACTTGAACTGCAAAGTTAAATTTGTCGCGTCCCTCAAAATATTTTAGGGTTCTTTTTTAGTTTGTTTGGTCCCGAAATCAGATTGTGGATATTATTACTACTTAATGTAAGCACGGCCCCCAACTAGATGGGAAGATGACTTGGTAAAGGTCGCTGGGAGTTGTTGGATGCAGACGGCATACGACCGGTCCCTGTGGAAGTCTATGGGGTAGGCTTTTCAAAGTCAAAGTCAAATGTTTTATTTCAATAAGACTAGGTATATCAATAGGTACTTTCGAAAAGTCAAACTATTTGCACGGTTCCAAATAGTGGATCTTATGGAGAAGAGCCGGCAAGAAACTCCACAGACACTCCTTTCAAATAAAATCAATTATTAGATGAAACAAAAAACCCGACTGCGTAAAAATTACTAACTAAAAACCTAAAAACAAGCTCTGTGATGTTGAAAAATGTATTGCAGGCGGGACAAGCAAAGAAACAATTTTGTTTATGAACGAAAATCTTGTCCCGCCTGTAAGTAATTTTTAAGCAGTCAGGTTTTTTGTTTCATTTAATAATTGATTTTATTTCCAACTTTTTAGTTTATGAATCATCATAGAATCACTAGATAGATCCTAAATGATAATTTAAAATGAAAATTGATACAACTAAAGATCATTCGCACATTAAAGCATATAAAATCCACAATTTTGATTTTATTTTAATTTCATGTACCCAGTGACACTCGTGCCATCAAGACGAATCTAATGAGGTGTCATTTATCTAAATCGGTTGAGCCGTTAAGTAGTTACGAGCGGACATAGGAACGGACATACATATATACGCGTCAAACACATAACCCTCCTCCTTCGGCAGTCGGGTAAAAATGTCGGTCACAATATTATTATTATATTTACAATCTTGTTTTGGATAGCCACCGAGAATAGTGCAGTTTGCATAAGATTATTTAAAGAAAATTCAGCTTTTTCATAACAATATACAATCAAACATAACATACCATCACGCCTGTATTCCCCAAAGGGTTAGACAGAGGTGTCTTAACACCCACAGTTCGCCGGTATGTTGAGCCTATTGCCATCAACCGGACACAAATCCGGACTTCGAGCTGCTGCTGGGGAATTTCACAGAAAAACCCAACAACACTTTGCTCGACCCGGGGATCGAACCTAGGAACTCCAGCTAGACCAACAAGGCAGCCCAATAATACATATTAATAGTGATACAATTATTCATTATTAAAAATAACTCAGATACCGTACACCTTAAAAACAATTAAGCATTAATTGCAATGATCATCTATTTGTCTTGAAACATTCTTACATAAAATTATTTTCTTGCGTCCTCTCATATATATTCAAGCCGCCAGTCAGACGGGAGTGTCCAGGTGTCAAAGTAGACTATTGTAAAGCAGATACACATTGAAGCTATTATAAAAGTAACCTCAATTAATTTAATTGGCCTAAGAGCTAAAGGGGTTACACATTGGCGAACGTTTTTTTAATAACTAGCTGTTTTTCCCGGCTTTATTTACATTCTAAAAGACCTTTTTAAACTCTATGTTTTATTCTGATATATAAACTATAGTACTGTAAAGTTTCTTCAAAATTCGTTCTGTAGTTTTTGCGTGAAAGAGTAACTAAAATGCATCCATTCTCAGAAACCTTCACATTTATAATATGTACCTATTAGCTTTCTGCCAGCGGCTTCCTCCACATGGTCTCGGTATTTATTAAAAAAAAAACCTTCTCACGGGAAGCATACATTTTACCGTGACAAATTAAAATTTAAAAAATTCGTACCGTCGACACGACACGACGACGACCGGGATAAAAAGTAGCCCTTGTGCTATTCGAGACTCTAATCTATCTCTGCGCCAAATTACATTCAGATTCGTTCAGCCGTTTTGGCGTAATTGAGTAACAAACATCCATCCATCCAAACTTTCACTTTTATAATATTAATGGGATTAATAAGATTAATTCATTGTAAGGAACCTTTCTTGTCGATTCCTTAAAAGTCTAATCTAGGTTCTGTCTACATCTACTCAACTGCGAAGTCAGGTAATTTGTAAATAAAATGTTTATTGTACCCTAAATTGTACCCATTTGACAACGGCCTTCAGGTCGTACATTGACAGTCCCTCTTAAAAAAAATAAACATTGCCTGCCCCGAGTTTCTAGAAATATATTTTAAAACAATTACTGTTAATGTCTTCGTATAAATTACGGATTATTATCTCTATAGTTTCTCATTCGGTTTAATACAACAATAATTGAATGTAATGAAAACGTTATGTTAAGCTACGCTCCAATTTTCTAACAGAATTTAATGAACACTAACAACTACAAAATGTTTCTGATACCTGAGTAATTCAGGGCTTGAAAACATTTGCTATTTAGTCTACATTACTGTTAGAATCGCATATTGTTTCCCAAAATAAATAAAACAAATATCTGTACTTTACTTTGGACAATAGAATAGTCTGTAGAGATTGTGGCCAATGTCATCATGAGTCCCATGCACCGGAGCCGCAAATGAGAGGGCTGGCTCTTACGCGTAAAAGCCCGAAAACAGATATACCTAGGTGCTTTTACTAAACTTAAGGATGGTCAAGATGGCCAATCAGTCAAACCACTGAGCAAGTCAAATTTTATCTAGCCTTTTACGCGATGACGATTTGAATGGCAGCCAGGAAATTTATGCACACGGAGTAAAATATGCCTCTAAAGGTAATCTACATCTACACTTCTACACTAATATTATAAAGAGGAAAGATTTGTATTTTTGTATGTAACGAATAAACTCCAAATGTACTGGACCGATTTGAAAAATTCTTTCCATGTTAGATAGCCCATTTATAGGGGAAGGCTATAGGCTATATATCATCACGCTACGACTAATAGGAGCGGAGTAGTAATGAAAAATGTTGCAAAAACGGGGGAAAAAATTATAAGACCACGCGGGCGAAGCCGCTGGCGGGAAGCTATATATATATATAACATTGGTACCATCACGCCTCTATGTCCCGAAGGGTTTAGGCAGGGGTGTAAGTCTAAGTTACAGAAATATAATTTATCACCAAGGTATACACATTTTTAGTATATTACATACATACATACATAACTTCACGCCTGTTTCCCATAGGGGTAGGCAGAGACTATAGATTTCCACTTGCTACGATCTTGACACACCACTTTCGCTTCGTCTATGTTCATTAAACTCTCCATAAATGCTCGTCGGTTTAGGGTGCTCTTAACCTTACCTTTTTTGAGAACGTCCGCAATCTGGTTGTGGTAGTATATTCCAACTTTAAAAATTTGAGTAACAAATTACATATAATATTTATGCAACAGTTTCATTGCAACAATCCAAAGTGTGCAAGCTCCCTAACACTGGCAAGTTTACAAGTCGCTACAAAACTGATGGTTACCATTTAAGGACCATTAATTACCCATACAAACGAGACGCCATTAACAATGGTATAATGCCCCGTCTCCCGGTTATTTAGATTGATTCCGTGCACCATTAATTAGCGATCGGAGTTAGGATTAATTTTAGTTTAAGTAATTAGTTAGATTGTGACTGATTAAAGGGTTGTGTTAGATGTCGTTTGGTTCTTGTCTAGTGTATTTTATAGCTAGCAACTACACGCGACCTCGTCCGTGTGAGCAAAATACTAGTTTTGTAATATAATTATTACTGACTTCAATGAAGGAGGTTTTAATTTTGCCTGTATATTAGGTACCTATATTAAAAGTTTTTTTTTGACATAACGCTTACGAACTTTTTTTACAATAATTAGGGACATTATATACTATTATTTACTTACTGTAATAGAGCATAACCGTCAATTGTAAACAGATTAAAAATAAACAGCTTGAAAATTTAAATCTCAAAATGAAATAATACTTTTTTAATAATAGAAGTTCTGGCATATTTTACACAGCATGGATACATATCACCTGAACATACCAGAGCAGCTACTGAGAAACCCAATAGCGCTTCGTACGACCTAAGAATCGAACCAAAGACGTTAAGCGTAGCAATCACATTACTACGATAACTGGACTAATGCGGCAGTAGATATAAAACAAAAAATCTACTTATCTGTTACAACAGACTCTAAATAGCTCGAAGATTTAAAAAAAATCATGAAAAAAGGCTCCATGATAATAACAATTATTATTTGAATCTAGAACAAAATTAAAATGGCCACAAAATGTTATTAAATTAATAAAAAGTGAAACTTATTCAAATAAATGTAATTTACATTTTAAATTAAGTGCAACATTAAAATTACGATGTAAATACTTATTTAATACAAACTTTTTTAATGTTAAAATTACGGGTGGCAACTATATCACTTTGTTTTTTAATTACAACAAAAACACAGCTTAAAACATTGATCCTTTTAATTTATTTCTGATCGTACTTTTTAATTAAATACCCTACAATATATTGATGGCCTTAAAGTTTAATTATACAGGCGATTGTAGTATTTATTGCATAAGTTTAAGGATCAAAATAGATTGTGTTAAAGTATCAGCTGTTGCAATTATACCGGCTAGAGTACGCTAAAGAATTTTACTTTCAATCTATCTATATAAATAATATAAACAGGGGTATGTGTGTCTGTAGGTTTATCCATAGTTAAAACTCGTAAAGATCAAAATTTTACAAGCGATCAGAAATAAGCCCACGAATACCATATTAAACATTCATTTGACGAGTTGAAGACTGAGAGATGTATGGAAGAAAAATATGTATCTTGGTATTACTACGCCAATACCAAGTAGGTATGTATCATATTTGGTAGAAAAAGCACAACCGGCGCCATCTAGTTTATAAAAATAATTGAAAACATTGACTTATAAATATTTGCAGAAATAATTAATTATTATTATTATTAATTAATTACTGAAACCGAAAGCCATTTCAAAAATCAAACACTTTAGCCGAATTAACCAACAGTCTGAAAAGCATTACGGTCGTGGTCCCGTCTTTCTCGTGGCAGCTTACAAACAGACATCACAAAAGGCAATTGCGTAAAAAATAATATGCTTTTTATTCCAGACAAACCCACTCACGAAACATAGTACACCAATAAATTTCAGTACCTACTCGCGTGACAAGGGCAGATGTTTGGCGGCTTATCTCATCAAAAAAGAAAGTATACAGAACCATATGTAAGAATAGTATTACATTTCTATATAGGTCACCTACCTAGGTACCTATATTTATATGGGCATGTATGTATTTTTAAATGCAAGCCACCAATTTATATCTGAAGATATTAAGTTTGTGGAATCGTATTAAGATAGTATTTTTAGATTGTCGGCAAAATTATGAGTAGGCAATTATTTAGCTTTTGTTATTATAAGTATGTTAAAGATACTTGCGTAGTACTCATAACCGGCGCTTTGTATGACAAGATGTATGAATAAGCCTGGAAGAAGCAGGAAAGTATGGTAGCAAGTGTCAGACTCCAGAAAAAAATAATTAAAAGAGAATATATACGAAACGCCCATATGAAACGACTAATTTGGAACCGTGCACCTAGATTCGACATTTCATACGTGCCTAAGGTTTATGTGAAAATAAAACTATTTTGATTTTGATTTTTTATTTTGAGTCTGTCTCTTTCTGCCTTCCCCTGTAGGAATAAGGCGTAAGTGTATATATGTATAGAATTACACACTATATAACTCTTGGCTATAGGTCTCCTCACAGATGTAAGAGGATTAAGTCTATGATGGAACAGAAGGAGTCATTTATCCAGCAGGCAGGTTGTGCAAGACGATGACGATGAATACAGCTTGTATTGTGGGATGGCAGACATTCTATGACTTCAAGATCTTCCTCCTTTCAGATGATTTCCTCAAAAAAGTTACTTCACCATTAAAACAAGTGATAAATATATCGATCAACATCCAGGCCAACAATGTGGAAGCTACAGAATATTATGGAATATAATACAGAATAAAGTAAAGAGAAACTTCTTTCGCATTTGAATAACTGTTTCATCATGTTTTGGCTGACAAGACGTCCACTGCTGATCAAAGGCCTTCCTCCTGGAGATCCACAAGGCCGGTTCTATGCTGTCTGCATCCAACAATTCTAGCGACCTTTATCAGGACCTAAAACTGTTTAACATATTTCGTTCCCAAAACTCATTTCAATTTTCAAGCGCAGCTAAACCCAAATCACTGTGCCCGCACAGCCTAAATTGCATCCCCAATTTAGAGGACATAAGAGTCCTCTTTATACGAAGTCATATCACCAATTACGGACATAAATTGACCTGCGCTGGGCAATCCAGACGCAAAGCCAACTCTAGTAAAATAAACCTCTGGCACTTTGTCTATGTACTAGTATTAAACCCCGTTAAAGCTTGTAAGTGGTGCAAGGGGGGAGATTATGGGGGATTTAGGTCGTAACGGAAAAATGGGTAGAAAATGTAACTGCTTCCATTCTATAATCTTTAGTAGTTTCAAGAATCAATTTTACTTTAATGTTCTTCCTAGTTTTCATCTTTTATGAATCTAGCTAAAAGGATTGCATACATCAACTCACGCGTTCTCCCTTGGGAGTAGACAGAACGCCACGTGAGGCGACCCTTCCAACCCAGGTTTATTTCGTCCACAGTTCATACATGTAGTCATACACTTACACTGGATGAGAGTACTGTGCATCTAATGATTATGTAAGACTTCACCAAATTAGTGAAGTCTCTAAAAGCTAGAACATCGACTTTATTGAATAAGGTCGATGTTTTCACTTTTAGTTACCTGAAATACGATCCCATACTATGTAAGTTTTGGTAAAATTACAAGCACAAACGACACCCTTCTACTTGGTTTGTAAGATCATTCGACACCTTCACCTGCCTATCACCTAATGAACCACTGAGCTCAATATTCTCTTTAACCACGATGACCACACGGTTGCTTACTAACCGGCAAAGTAGCGTAAGCGTAGCGTAGCCAAACGTAAATCCATCATCATCATCATCATATCAGCCAAAAGAGGTCCAATGCTGAATAAAGGCCTCCCCCATTGAATTCCACAAGGATCGATTCCACAGGTCGTTATGCTGCTCGCATCCAACGACTCCCAGATACCTTTATCAGGTCGTCGGTCCACCTCGTTGGCGGCCGTCCCACGCTGCGCTTTCCGACATAAGCCATAATAGTCACCAGGACTTGTTATCAGAAGATTCTTCATATATTAAACGCTTCAGTTCATCCCTAGCGCCGTTGACAAAGAGCAACAGAGTGAGCACGCACGTTCGATACGCCGCGAGGCGATCCGACCAGGGCTGCTCCACGCCTGGTATTAAAGTGCACTATTGTTATAGGCTTCACCCAGCAGGGTAGGTAAGCTGATGATGATGATCTTTGATGAATGGAAGAACAAATGCACCTCGTTTAAACGCTTAGAGGTGATGAAGGGGTGACTAGGGGTTGTCTAAAATGTAAAACTGACGTCGAAAAGGAATATTGAAGAAATTATAAAAAAATATTATAAACTTTTCACTTTTTCTTATGGCCAAAAATCTGGTGCAGTTAGCAGGCTTCACACACTTTTAAGATCTTTATGGAGTGCTAGGAGTGTGATAGAGTTCTTCCCAATCCCGTGTTTTAAAAGCACCTTTCAAATCATAAGGCAAAATTTCAATGGCGGTTTTGCTGGGTATTTTGCTCTCAAAATGAGAAGAGTTATGGGTTAGTCCATCATACTGGACAAGTCTAGATTTGCCATCGAAGAAATCTCTCAGGCATGTAGGTTCCTCATGAATTCATAATTTGTACTTCAGTGTGCATATGGAGACTCTTTCATAGACAATCCACCTTCCATCCTGCCCCACAATAATGTTAAAACTCAAAATTAGAAAAATACAAAAATAAAAATACTCGATAAGCAACGGTCATTATTGAATTCGGTACAACAATATCGTGCCCAGTAAATTGTTAATTTATGAGAATGTGAGGACGATATAGATAATTGTGTAAATGTTAATATATGTTGATACATACGGGCTTATCAAGCTGAGGCGCGATCATCAGCTTTTACCAGGAACCGATGCAGAGAAAGATATTTAAGCTCATAAAATGTCCTACATGTTACCCTAGCAGGTGAATTGGACATGGAAATGGAAATAAGAAGCCAGCCTTTTAAAAACCATAACACATATTTATACCATTACGCCGGTATTCTCCAATAGGTCAGGCAGACGGTCCACCAGTAAGTATTTAGGTCTCATTTATTGGGGGGCGACATTTTTACCATTTAACGGGCATATATATCCAAATTCTGAGCTAATCTACTAATAATTTTGCTACAAAAAAAGACTTTTGCCAGAACCTTAACACTAAACTAAACTTAGTCTGGGAATCGAACCCAGGACATCGTGCTCAGGAGCTGCGTTTGCGACGACTAAATCAGTGAAGCAATACCACATCTGTGACACTCCATACAAACTTTCCAATACCACTGCACACTACAATACCAAATGTCAAACTTGTCAAAATTACGCTTGTACACGTGCGAATGCAAATGTGTGCGTGAGAGTGCGTAGGGATTGTTGGCAGTCAGTCCGGCAAGAACACCGTCAGAATGGGAGGGACCTGAGGTTAGGGAGGGGCGGAGAGTGGCCATTCTGTTATTATTTATTCTGTGGCAATTCTACCAAGGTATATACCCGCTTATAGCTTAAGTGTATTGTAGTAGAACAGACTGCTAATCCTACAAGCAATATAACAAGCAGATAACAGAACTTACACAATTGCTTATACCGTAAAACTCAAGCGAACTTCTACATAATGCTTCGAGTCCATTGTAAAATGTATCAACTGAAGTTATCATACAGCAGACACAGTACAATGAACTAGTTGTGATAATGCTTGAATTGCTAAACTTTTGCAATTTCTATTGTCTAAAATATATTATCTAAATATGTGTGTATGAAAGAAAGATATAATAAAACACTTGTACAATGAATGAAAATCTCTGTTCATCTGTTTTCCAAACTTGTAGACTAAGTATTCTCCTAGTAAGTTCCTAGTAAATTACTTGGCAGATAATTGCATACGAATTCTGTTCCATTTTTTATTTATCTATCGGTTAGCGGGTATCCAGAGGTGGTGAAATAGGCCCCAAGATATCGGAATAAAATTTTTCACAATGTGAAAGAGTTTTTTTTTAGCACAGATAGTGGTCTAGGTACGAGTAGTCTTAGTCAGCTAAAAGGTCAGTGCCTCGACCATGAGTTTTTCTCACTAGACTCCCTAGCGACGCCGTAAAATATTTGTATGGAAAACCCTCGCAGCGCCTCTTGCGGTTACGTAAGGAACTAAAATCTGCTATGAAATTATTGTGTTTCGATGCGTAAAAAACCTATCGAAAGCCATTCGATAGAACTCATGGTTGACGTACTAGTGGACTTAACCGTGGCGACGTAGGCTCGAACCCTGCCTGCGATCGTATCTTTCTTTTGCAAAATTTTATATTTTTAGCATTAACAGCCAAGGAGTAAAAATTATGAGGTTTTAGGAATTATGAGGGCTCGTTTTACAACCTCTGGATAGCCGTCATATCCGCTAGATACATTCAGAAATGGATCTTAATGTATATCAAATTATCTGCCAAGTAATTTAATAGGAACTTATTAGGAGATTGTGAAACAGGATCTTAGTATAAACAAAACCGTTTAAAACGACCAACCATAGTTAAGTTTCAACCATAGTTAACCAAAAGTTTACACTCGATGGTCGCTAGCGTTGTATGGTAAAACGTTTGTAAATGTGAAATGAAATGATATTTACTTCTGCAAACACTTTTACAAGTCATGTTTTAAATTCGTTTTTTTAACTAAATGGCGCCAGCATTTCCTAACTGACGACCTCTGAGAAGAAACGCCGAAACAAACTCAGAGAATCATGGTCTCTTATAAAGTCCAGACTTAATAACATTAGGTATAGAATTGTGTGTGCTTCAATCGTTTATATGCTAGTGACTATCTTGGGTATTCCCGGTAGCTCTACAGAGCATGTTAAAGTGTACTGTTTCCCTTTGAATTTCCCTAAACAATAGCACAACACAACACAGTGTGTCACAGCCGAAAGCCTATATACCACTCTATATAACCAAAGCTACCGTATGTAAATACAAACAGGGAGAAATCAGATAGTCTGTGTAACGTATTGAGATCAACAGTCAAACCAAATCCTATTTAGTATTGTAAGAAGTCATCGGATGTCTGTATTGTTGGCGGATTTATCTCTCATTGCGTAGGGTTTAAGGAGTTTCCAACTTACGTGCTAAAGAAATTTTGTAGACGTAATTATAAAACATACAATACAAGATAGAAGGGACATCGACGCACATCCGAATACCTTGAGTTCAGTACATGATTCTGGACATTATTTCATTTATTTCGGATCGTGCGCGCGATAACATTCACCGCGGAGCGTTATAATCGCGTTTTTAGCAATACTCTGCGTTCTCGAAATTGTCAAGTCAATGGTCAATGATCGGTTATTACAGATAGTAATAACCGATCATTTTCTACATGAATGACCTAGGACATTTTATTTTTGACCTTGAGTGAAACCTTGTCACGACGTTTGTGCGTCGATGTCCCTTCCACCTTGTATATAAGGAATGTGTAAAAAAGGGTTTATTCTGACAGTTTTAACTAATAAATGAAACTGGTACACACATGGGGTTGGCAGAAATACAACTCACCTTGTATTTCTGCCCATCCCATAACAAACACCGTAAGTACTACTTTATGGGGTCCACAGTCCACCTGTGCATAACACCATCGCCGCGATCATCAATCAGCCGCCAACCATGCTTCATTACGGTATTAACCCCCCGACTCGTTCATCCGAGAGCTTATGGAGTCCCGATTATCAGAGGGTTAAAGCTTCACAAGAATCGTGGAGCTCATTAAGATGAGTTTATTTACCGACATTTAATGGTAAAGACTAATGATGATGGCATAGGAAAAATTCTGGTCTTATTGTTAAAGTTATAAGGTTGAAAATTGTTCAATAAATATAGTACTTCTAATTGTACCTACTACTCAAAACGCGGCAAAAATAACTATCAAGCGAATCGTCAAAAGAATCTAAAGTGAATCGTCAATTTTTTTCCTTATAGTCATTGCTCGATAAGCCAAGAAATAAGTGCTTCCAAATTGAGAAAGGTTATGCTTTATGTCCACCACACTGGTCCAGTGCGGGTTGGTAAACTTCACATGCCGTCAAGAAAATCATTCATCTAGTTTTAATATTTTTTCGGGACAGCATGTTATGATAATAATTGTATTTCCAACTCGTGTCTCTGCCTACCCCTTTTATGCATTACAGACGTGTAAGTTACATAACCAGTAACCACCGTTCCCGACCCACAAGTCATGCACTTGAACTTATGAGCAATTTCTACTTTTCACACGTGCCCCGTAAATTTACGTCTACTGCAGATCAAATTAAAGTGTACACCATTTTCACATGGAATTACAGTGCATGCCACTAGCACACCATCAAGAGCCTTAAAAGGTGCTATATCATTGTCGAGTTATTTTGAACGCCAGTGTAATTTGGTGCGGTGCTTTATGAGAAGCCATATATGATAGTGTTACGAAGCTGTAGAATCTTTATGGTCATATTATTGTCTATATTCTATTGATAGGTGTAAGTGCAATTTTGTAACAAAAGGTTGCGGTATTTATGGTGTCTGATTTCATTTCAAATCATGTAATTTCCCGTTCGTGACATAGCTAAATGCTAAAATCTACACAATGCACACATAGCTATATGCCTGTTTCCCATAGGGGTAGGCAGAGACTATAGATTTCCACTTGCTTGCTTGCTACGATCCTGTCACACCACTTTCCCTTCATCTATGCTCATCAACCTCCCCATGCATGCTCATTCGTTCAAACATTCGCAGAGGTCTTCCAACTCTCCCATTCGCACTCGCTATGTGTACTTTGTTTCATCAATCTCCGTTCATCCATTCTCTCTATATGCCCAAATTATGTTAGCATACATACATCTTCATTAAAAGGATTATTGAAGACTGCCTCATTAGTGGTCATAAGGCCGATTCTTACGCTACGCCCTGGATTAGATTCCCAGGTAGAGTAAAAAGCGATTAATTTTACAGCTAACGATTTTCTGTTTTTTTTAAATAAGTTTAAAATCTCAAGACATCGGCTTAAAGAAAAATGATGAATGAATAGTGTTAAGGTCGCTATGACGGAAAAGGGAGAGAAGGAGGAGGTGACGGCTAACAGGGATGAAAAAAAGAAAAAATAAATAAAAAAAAACAGCATATACTCGAAGTAAGGTTAACGGGAACAGGCTCGCCCACCATTATTAGGGACGGAGAAATGTGGGTGTTCAACAGTACACCACTGCTTAACCCCTTCGGGGAATACAATATTGAATTCATAAGTATCGCAACAGAAAGACTTTCCTAAAGTGCCATTTGCAACACAACTTTACTACCAATAACATAATAAATCCAAGTAACTACACAATATTTTCCTATTTTTCTAATCCCATTAATATTCATATCCAGTGCTGAACCTAGAAATGCACAAGCGTAAACTGTTAAGAATGCACACTACTCGTAAATACTTTAAATATACGCTCTTAAAGTCAGTCGATCCGTTGAACTTGGGATTGTTGAAGTACAGGATAAGTCAAAAGTGATTGCTACTTACCAAGTTATTGACGCCGATACTCACTATGAAAATGTTATAATAGACAAATAGCTAAAAGGAGTAAGATTCTGTATTTTTTTAATTAAATTTATTAATTAAAAAAAATACAGAATAGGTAGGGAGGCCTTTACCCTGCAGCGGGACGATAACGGCTGATAATAAATAAATAATAAATAAATTTATTAATATAATCAGTGTAATGACGACAATACTGGCTTTACTTTTTAGAGCAATTTTATAGACTTCATATAGAAAGAATCATAATAATAATCCATAATCCAGAGGGCTGGATTATTTTTGGGCCAAAGAATCTGCCAGTCTTCTGGGCACGTTACCAGATGACAGCGATGAGTATGATGAGTACTTTGACGCCTAGGTGCGGAAATTTTGGTTTTTATTTTTATTTATTATTTTGTTATTATATAGAAAGTAGGTGCAGTTGGTTTGTTTACTTAGCATTTATCATTTTCACCGTCTACAATGCGATACCTACACTCTTGAAGCTTCACTTCGCATTATGAAAATTCGTATTTACAAGCAACAATTCACAAAATCTTACCCTATTCTATTACAGGCTCAATGTTCAACCTAAATTCATTGATCACACCTGCATTTCTCTAAGGAATCTAGACACGCGGCCGCGTGTCAAGCCAAGTTCAAGCAAAAGAACTGGCTAGCCAGCGCCGAGTGTAATATTACACGAACCATTTGGTGCCACTTTTGACCCTTCTTAGTTGTACTTGCTATAAACTCCTTATTTGGAATCAAAGTGTAGACGATCTAAACTTCTATTCCAAATTTCACAAATCCTAGTACAAAATGGAAGCAATCAGGGCCCATACCGGCGACCTCATAACTCGATAGGGTATAAATTTTTACAAGACGCTAAAAGCATGGCGGTGTGTGACACGTAAATTGTCATCAGAGTTTTATGTCGCCATGAAACGTGCGCGGTCATTACTTTGGAAACAGTTCATGGGGTACTGGGTTTATAAAAAATGTATATTTTGTATGGAATATGAGATAAGTGTTATGGCAAACAATTTTGGAGTCTATGTAGTGTTATGACGTCGTGGCAGGCACAAAAGGAAATGGTGGGACGAGCTTGGACTTTATTGGAAGTATTGGCCGCAGTGACTATGGAGTTTCTTGCCGGCTCTTCTCCATAAGTCCTACTTTTTTGGAACCGAGCAACTAGTTTGACTGTTCAAAAGTGCCTATTTATATGGTCTATTTGAAATAAAATATTTTGAATTTTGAGTAAAAGCTTTAAACTAAGATGACTGGAAAAAAATGGTTGTAGGTTCATGTGGTGTGCGACTATAAATCGCAGATTTCCACCGTATCTTTGTCATACGTTTAATAAATTATAACCATACACTTTACTTTTGGAAATAATGAAATCCTGCTGTTTCCCTGTGACTGTGAAATTCATAGAAAGGACAAGTTAGATAAGCAACAAAATAAGTTAGGCTAAACAGGTAAAAACTAATCGATATCCATTATTTTTGTACAAAATGAAACAATCTTCGCGCGTCTACTTTTTATCGCATCGAACACTTCGCGCATCAGTCTACACGCTTCTACCATTCGCGCATAAAACCACTACCCGTCAAAATATAATTTTCTCCTAGAAACTGTACGTGTAACTTACACCGTCAATTTGTTGCAGCAACCGATGCTTTCATTAGATTACACGTTACGCTGTCGCTAAGAAATGATCTCGGCCAATGGGACCCTATTTATCAACTTTCCTAACAACTGATTAGTGGGTGATAAGTGCCCTGATTACTGGTCCGACTGCTAATGTGTGGTTAGAATGTTTTCTCTTATGAGTTGTATAGTTAGTAGTAATAAGGATGAAATTAATAATTACTTTGATTAAAGTTGTGTAGGTATTTGATGGGTAAACTTATATTAGCTTCTCGTCTTTACGGCTATAGGAGATTGCCTTCGAATACAAATCTTTCTTTTCACATGCTGGAAAGAAATAAGTGTATTAAATATTTCTTATAGTTTGACGAGCCCCCTGATGATCAGTATTCATCGCCACAGCTTATGGAAACCTGCGTTACTGCTCCATAAGAGATCTCTATACGCGCCATTTGAAGAACCTCATATCATAGCGTAATAGGAAGACCTCAGCAGGAAGACTGTTCCATCTTAGAGGTATCAACCCAATGCTGGCCTAATAACTTACTATTAACTCTCTTCTTACTATCCAATCCATCATCACTATTTCAATAGACTTTTAGTAAATGATATACAAAAACACATAAACACGTTGCCAAAAAACATGCCATAAACATTTTAACCAAATCAGAAGCTCCCCAATAAATACTGCATCAACATTTGATTTATGATCCGATAAAAGCAACGCTAGGGATGCGAAAAACTACAATAAAATAATAATCGTTATGCAAAAAAAGTGTAATGGAATCACTCAATCGGAGTAATGTAACGAACGATTGATTTATTACTTGTCGAGTAAGAAAAATGACTATAAAATACATCGTGGCCTTTACATGGCACGGGACGGCAACGTGACGTGAACGACAAACGTGATAGTTTTTGGAAGCATTCTTGCAATGGAAATTGCTAACTGTTTTGCTATTAGAAATAGGATGGTAGTGGATTGAAAATAAGGTGTAATATGGTTCACGTTAATTTTAGTTACACCGACCTTATTGGTGTCCTTCAAAAAGGACAGGTGGACACTCGTAAAAGATGGCAATGTATGAACGTGGAGGAAGCTAAAGAAGTATGCAAAGATCGTAGTAAGTTGCGGCTTCTAATCTCCGCGTTCCCCTGGAGAAATGAGTGAGTGTAGTTTTGATGAATTTTGATGTTTTGATTTTCGGCTAACTTTCATTAAAGGCCCAGTCCATCAGTTCTTTAAACAGATGTCATTATCTTCAACATCATCTTCCTGCCCTTGTCCAAATTTGTTTGGGATCGGCGCAGCATATTCTTTTCTTCTATTCATCCCTGTTAGCCGTCACCTCCTTATTCTCGCACTTTTCCATCATATCGACCTTCACACAATCCATCCATCATTTTTCTTTAAACCGATGTCTAGATTTTTTAAACTTATTCAAAGAAACAGTAAAAAAATCGTTAGCTGTAAAATTATTTGCTTTCATTAAAATGTTAGCTCTTTAGCAGATTATAAGCTGCCGTGGCTTTTTGAAGCAAGTCCGTGCTCATCAATGAATCGGTAATGTATTTTTATGGCAAACAGAATCGGGGCCGAAGTTGATTGATGAAATTTCATGTGTATTAAGCAATTTAGGGGTCGTTAATTTCTTACATAGCATACGTGCAGGGCCTGTAAATGTATCCAGCATTAATGAGCCGTTTTGGGCAAATATGTTTACCCACGTTGGTTGAATTAGTAAATATTTATTAGTGTTATCGGTATAAATTCTAGCCGAAATGTCGAGCCCAAATGGAGTGCTTTTAGGCTTTAAAATAATTTTGTTAGCTCTGGGGTGTATGTTTTGAGAATCGATAGGACGACCCTGTAAGCTTGTGGATTGTGAAGGTCAGGGAGAAGCTGCTTTTCGTGTAAATACTTCGTCGTAGTCGAATGTCTCTATACCTATTTTGGTCTATCTGGTTTGGGGAGACACATGTATTTTTTATTTTAAGTACTCGTAATTTTAAGAAATTTCTAGATACGAAGTCTACAATTTTATCTGTAACTTCTTAAAAACTGTAATAAAGCAATAGGTTTCAATGCGCCAAGTCTCTTGTTATTTAATTTTGTTTTTTAATCTACACCTAGGAAACCTGCACGCCTGAGAGATTTTCCCAGCCTGCCCATTAGACCAGAGTGGTGTAGGTAGGTACTATAAGCCTCTCACACTGAGACGAGACCAGTGCCCACCCGTGGGACAGTTAATCGGTTGATGATAAAATGTTCTAAACTAGATTTTCTCATGTATCACAGATTTTTATCCGCACGGATTAAACCGCGACAAAGCAAGCTGATCTTAAGTGCTTTTAATGTTAAATTCAATATTGTCTTATGATTTGCTAAATAAATGATAATATTATCATAAACGTACTTAACTCAGTTTTGTTGTTTGTGACGTGGTAGATTTCTATAACCCACATCAAGTTTGATCGACTTGCAGTTCAAGCCGTAGCTTTGACCTCTTACAAACAAACGACATTCAGACAAACGAACCGTATTGTTAGTATGAATGCGAACTATAATAAATACGTAACCAGCGTTTAATCTACTCAGATTGTGCGAGATTCTGTGATAGATTATCTGACAGGAAACTACGTTGAGTGTGGACTTCGGCAAATATTGGGAGCTAAATAACTGCCTCAACCGTCTCGTGGTGACTGCTGAAAATGGGATTGTGGGTGTTGTCGACAAATCTAACGATTCTTAGAAATTCCGAGGAACCAGCAATAGCAATAGGGCTGCTCCCTATAGCATGGGCCCTAAAAGGTGGATGTAAATTAGTATATGTGTGCCTAATGCCTGTGCCTAATTTTTTTGTGTAATAGGCTTGCGTTTGACCACAACCCCAACTGATTTTAAGTGACGATGCGGTCGATGCAGTCGATAGTTAATTGATTATCATTTTAGACTGTACATAGCAGTATTTTTTGCCTCATAGTCTTGTCCATTAGGTTCGAAATTGCGTGATTTCGTTCAAACTTGGTCTATGAGAATGGTAGACCATTGGTGTGAATCCTTCATCAATTACAGTAACTCGTGAAGTCTTAGAAAGTTTACAACATATATTTGTTTTTTTTTTAAGAGTACAGGATACTACTTTGAAAATTAAAAACAATAGGCACGATAAGGGCAGTGACTCAAAAGTCAGCTTTAACGGCACAGGTCCCACCTTCAATGCTAGTGGAACAAACATTTGTGAGGTTTGTTATCCTGTGTCTGTGCTTGTGAGAATTTATATTTGTAAATGCAACTACAATACAGATATAGGAAAAAAAAGTTTGTGTGAAAGAAAAGCAAGCATTATAGTAAAAGAAAAAAAGTCTAGGTACACGGTATGTCGTCCTAAGTCCAAAGTCTTGGTGTCACTAAAAGTCCCAGTATTTCACCTAACCCTATCTATCTCGCGGGCCATTCATCATGGCTGGGTGTTTGTGGCGCTGTTTGCCGTGCACTTAACTGGCAACTCGTCCAACTATGATGAATAAGTTTTTGCCCTCATGTCCCCGATTTCTTAGATGGAACTGGAAATTAAGGAAAACAGTGTGTTTGTTACTTTAACGGTAACATGCTGGTGTTCACTTAGCTTGTGAAAACACTGTTTCGAGTTTGGTTACAATAATGGAATGGTTTGAAGTGATATTGAACTGACTGCAATAAAAGGAAGTTATGTGATTCCTTATGTGAATATGTCCCTGAGTATCTCAATCACTGTCACTGTCAAATGAATGAATTCTTTTTAAACGAAAAACAAACCGCCTTAAAAAACACCTAGGAACTAAAAAGCAAAAAATAACTGGGGCATACTTACATTATGATTTCTAACTAATTTGGAGTCGGTGCCAAAAGACAGTCAACGAATGTCATATTTATATTAAATTAGTAGTTAAGTATATATAAGTTAAGTACGTATAAGCAGTGATAGCCTAGGGGTACGACCACTGGACTGCCAAGTCAAAGGTCTCGAGTTCGAATCCAAGGCACGCACCTCTGACTTTTCGAAATCATGTGCGTAATTATCACTCGCTTTAACGGTGAAGGTAAACATCGTGAGGAAACCTGCATGCCTGAGAGATTTTCTCGACGGCATGTGAAGTCTGCCAACCCGCATTGGGCTAGCGTGGTGGACTATAGCCTAATCCCTCTCATACTGAGAGGAGACCCGTGCCCAGCAGTGGGACAGTATATGGGTTGATTATTATTATTAGTTAAGTATGTAAATATGTACCATTTCTTTTTAGTTCTTTAGTGTTTTTTGAAGGCGGTTTATCATACGGGACATACAGTCGAATTGAGAACCGCCTCCTTTTTATAATTACTAGATGTTTGTCTTACTGTAACTAGGAGGTACATTAATGTCTACCCTAAGAACATACCATACACTTATACTCGCTGAAGGGGTAGACAGAGATACACTTCAGCTGTACCTACACCCAGAGTTAGCCAGTGTTTAGGTCCCATGTAATAGGGGGCGAGTCTGTAACTAATATCCATCAACCCGGCACAAATCTATATTTTATCATGGCTATGGTTATCGCACAAAACTATTGATAAATAGCCGCTATCTTCAACTATCCTTACTAATATTATAAATCCTTATTAATACAAATAACTCTGTCTGTCTGTCGCGCCTTCACGCTAAAACCAATGAACCGATTTAACAGATAGTCTAGAGCCTGAGAAACATACTTTTTAATGCGAAAAAAGGGCTGTAAGGGGTTGAAATAGGTGATGAAAGTTATAAGAAATATGTACCCAGACCAAGCGGGCGAAGCCGCTGGCGGAAAGCTAGTCAATAAATAAATGACAGGCTAATCTGTGATATCAATGCCCTTCGATGATCGTAGGGTTACGAATTATTTATGCACTTCTGTTATCCATAAATGCGATATGTTTCAGAACAATTCTGATGTTCTTGACGATATAATTTTATAACTCTGTTGACCCCGAGCTGTATAAACAGCGTGAAGATATCGTAAGGTCACCCATAGATCATGGGCATATGTCTCAAAATAACAAATATTCAATAAACATACAATAAACGTATTTATTGCGCTATTTAGATTTTTATTTCAGATTGAGGGCAAATCAAATTGTTTAATCAGAAACCAACTTAATATCTACACTTTTTTAATTAAATATCGAGTGAAAATAACCCTTAAGGTAAAGGGATAAGAATAGTAATGACTTATTACAGCTGCTAAAGTAATTTGGTCGAAATAACAATATTTTTTTAAAGGCAAAGGCAGCAGCTACTCGGTCTACATGCGTACACGCAATTGTATTGTATTAAAACAATACAATGTTAAGGTTACGAATTGTTTTTGCTTACTCGACTTAATCGGAGGGAAGTCAGGCTTTTGGGGCTATGACGTAAGATCTCCTTAAAGATGGTTTGATAGCATCTCAGAACCTTGAAAATGTATCGTATATGAAAATTTAAATTAACGACTCCAGATAAAGGTTCTTCTTTTTTTTAAAATACGAAGCCTAGCGTCGAGGTTCTGGGTTCAATTCCAGTCAAGCAAAGTGTTATTGGGATTTTCTATTGAATTCTTAGTAACAGCTCGGAGTTGGGATTTGTGCCCGGTTATTCCTATTACATACATAGGACCATAACATACCGGCGAACTGTTGGTTACATTAGTACACTTTAGCCTAACCCTTCGAAGATTACATGCGTGATGGTGAGTACTAAGTTAAAAATAAACTGCTTGTAACAGTTTCAATAGAAAACTTACGGAAATTAAATTGTACCTAAATATAGAAATCAAATGGCGATCAGAATAGACGGACTACAAGAAAAGGAAAATAAATTGCGTAGTTTCTAAAAATAGTTTTTAGTCTGGAACATTGTAAAGAACATTTTATTTAAAAAAAATAAGCAAATGGTCTAAGACTGAAATTCGAATTCAAATTCACGGTTCCAGAAAATGGGAATTATGGAGAAGAGCTGACAAGAATCTCCATAGTCACTCTTTTAAAAAACAACATACGGTAACAGTCACGATTTGTATGTTAGTTTTGAGGATAGTGCAGTTTGATTTGTAAAATAAGAGAGAAAATAAGATAAATAAAATATAATTTACCTTTCAAATAAAAAAAGCAAAATCAAAATCGGTTCATCCGTTCGGGAGCTACGATGCCACAGACAGACACACACACACACACAACACTTATAACAACCCGTCGTTTTTGCGTCGGGGGTTAAAAATAAAAAAAATAAGCAAGAACAGTAGTCGTGTGTCCAAAACGTTCCCTAAAGGGATGAGATGAGAGGTCGACTATATAGGTATTAGTAATAGGCCTATTACATGGGACCAAAATATACCAGCGAAGTGTGTGTGTACATTTTTTACACCTCTACCTAACCCTTTGGGGAATACAGGAGTGATAGTATGTTATGTTCTATTATGTTTTCTTTTGATTCGATGTTGTCAACGCTGTTTTAAAGAGAAATGATCAATAACTTTTTAAAATGTCGTACTTAGTAACAGATTAGTGATGTTCGCCACATGAAGCCATTTACAGAATTTTTACCCAGTACCCAGTGAAGCTATAACGCGGGAACGTTGGAGCCGACATTGTTGGTTGTTAGAGGTAATATAAAATTGAAAAATGTGTTGCCGGCACGGGCGAAACGGCAAGAAATAATAATATCCTTGTGTAAGCTAACCAATCGTGACTTGAAGCTTTTGCCGACTAGTGATGTGCTTGCCTGAATATCGATAAGAATTCACAATACCATATTCTTTCAAGATTTTTTTTAGAAACGGCTATCTCTGACATCCTAGGTATGTATTATGTGTGGGTGTTACTTATGTATTATAAGTACCGATACCGATGTATTTACAAAAAAAGTATATAAGTATTATATCCATTGTCTAGTACCCATAGTACAAGCTCTGCCTAGTTTGGGACAAGATGGTGCTGTTGAAAAATGTCCCAGAATAATAATTTTTTCGCCTCGAAGGAACAGCTTTCATTCTACGATCCAGTCGCAAATGCATAAATCAATAGTAATGACACCATTGTTAACTATGAATGGATGGATCGTTTAATTATAGAACATTGTCTCCGAAAAAAAAGATGCAATCTCTGGTTTATTTAATTTACGAATCACTGTCTACCTTTACAACACTTCTAGCCCTCTAGCATAAAATGTAAATAATTTATTTAAGTAGTCTAGTGGTTAAAAAATATTTGAATACTAAACTCTGAGGCCCTGTTTCACGATCTCTGGAGAGCCGCTAACCGCCCAATAAATAAAAAAATAAAACAAAGTAATATGTATGACATTATCTGTCAAGTAATTTAACGGGAACCTTACCAGGAGTTTGTAATACAGGCCCTAAATGTAATACTATCCTTACTAATATTATAAATGCGAAAGTAACTCTGTCTATCTATCTGTCTGTCGAGCTTTCACGCCAAAACTACTGATCCGATTTAAATGAAATTTGGTACACAGATAGTGTAGAGCCTGAGAAAGGAAATAGGGTACTTTTTAATGCGAAAAAAGGACTGTAAAGGGTTGAAATAGGTGACGAAAGTTTAAAGAAATACCCAGATCACGCGGGCGAAGCCACTGGCGGTAAGCTAGTTTGTATTATATAAAAACATGTAACTATAACTGAATTTGCCATGAATGTTGATGGAAGATAGTTATAAAGAAAGGCTAACTAAAGTATCTTCTTTCAAAGTGGTCTCATTACCGGTAACAAAAGAACTTGAAATATTTCATATCCATAATATCCGTATCCTCATTACCATTGCTTCACTTAATCCGAATAGAAAACACAAAAACCCAAAGGATACACAATAAATGAGATTAATTCTATAATAGGATAACTTTCTGAACCCCTTTGTTGAACAAGGGTCACTACAATGCGGTATCTTTGGAAACCTGTACAAATCCTTTCTTATTTATTCGTGTATAAAAAGTAAGATGCTTACGTATTTACGTTACATTTCTAGTTTTTCGGGTACCAGTTTGTTTGGTTGGACAGTAATGAGTACCTATGAGTTACTCTTTTAATATTTCACTATAAAAGCGTACTTTTACACATGAATGTGTTTAAGATTATTAGCCCTTCCAGTAAGTATTTGAGTGACTTTTTTATATAATTAATGCCCGCATTGTTGCTTTTAAATGTCATCGTTGCTGATAATATTGCGTTGCGCATCTAAAGCCAAAAAAATATATTGGATTGGTTCCGTTAAAAGCTGAAAATTAATTGTAGTCTTTATAGTAGCAAGACTAGATATTATCTGCTGAAATCAGACCTCCAAGCGACAGATCATGATAATGTGATGCGGCATTATCCGGGATAACCTTCTAGCAAATTCGATGTAATCGATACATCGATAATTCAATCACCATGCACAACACTAAACCCTTGCAGCGATCAAATCGTATCCATACATTAAGAGCATTCAGCTCGTAGAGGCCCTGTCGCTTAATGCAATTCATTGTACAAGGATCCTTGCAGTACCCAGAATTACAAGACCCACCACCCCTCCCGCAAATCCCTGACATCCGTTCTACAGGAACAGGAAAAGGTTCAACATAAGAGCTCAAGCTATATTAGACATCGGATCGCTTGCATACATTTTGGCTTCTATAACCTGATCCCTCCTGCCCGTCTTGTTGCAAGTAAAAGCAGGTTTTAACGGGCGCTATAGAGAAAAAGCAGGGTTCAATACGTTATGGTCGCCGTCAGTCAGATGAAGCCTGCACAGTGCTTCGATTTACAAACTTAAAAGGATTGGCGTCGAGATTTTAAAATTTTAAGATTAAAATTTGTTTATAGAATGCTTATGGACTGTGAGTCAAATGAAGACGTCAGCCTTTCTTGTATATTTAAAAAACATTTTCTCTATTAATTCTGGTATAAATATTGGTGATCTATGTATTTGTAACTTTATTAAATTATTAAAGTCTTTGATGTCTGTCTGGTAGAAAAAGTAAAAAGATAATCTTTTCGCTTCCATAGCAACTAAGTAGTCTTAGAATCGGGATGGGGTTTCCCAATAGAAATATGACTGTTTATTTTATTTCGTCGTTTAAGTTCTTAAGATTACGTATCTTCTTCTTTTTTTAAAGACATAAAAATATAGGCAAATAAATAAACTTATTTTTATCTTGTTTACACGATAAATGTACAAAAAAGAAAATTAATAAAACCATGTCATCGTTATTCTACGATTTCAAGGTACACACTAAATTAGACGTAAAAATAAACATAAAATAACACAACGCCACAGGTAATGGGCCGTAAATAAAATAAAATAACTGCACAACACACATTGGAAATCAATAAAAAAACTACTCAATAGGTCAATAAAAAAAAAACTTATTTTGTCATATAAATCTTTTTGACGGGCTCGAATAGTACGGGCAAATGTTTTTTACCCCTGGAAAATCTTGCCAAGCAATTCTCTACTATAACATCACGATATAGAGTTGATAATTTAATCTAAAATACTTTCTGTAACTTTGTAGTAAATAGTTTTATGAAAACAGGCTGTTTTATGACCGTCAGCCGAATGTCTAGGTGGTAAGATAGTGGGCTCAAATCTCAGTCAATTTTGGACCTTCTGTCAATGCAGTAAGGTGGTGTTTTATACTGGTAATACATTATTAAGGGGTCGTTTGGTAGTCTCCATTGTCAATCAATAGATCTATTGCAAGAATGTAAGGATTCATTCAGTGACTTTGATGTTCGATAGCAAAGAACATGAACTTTAGTATAAATGTTATGTATGAATAGTTCGAAGACATAATAGATGTCTGCTCAAGGGGAACGGAAGAGCGTAGTCGTCTTTCATAGATTTTTTATTGTTGAATTGAATATGACACTAGTTTTGACTGATGGGAAAAGTCTAAATACAATTTCGGTAAAGAATAGTGTAATAATAATTGAAAAATTCAGAATCCAAGGTAATTTCGTAGTAAGCTTTCCGTGGCACTTAATCGGTACTTTGTATCTATACTTGTAAAATTATCTATAACTAGCTTTCCGCCAGCGGCTTCGCCCGCGTGGTCATATTTTGCCCCGTTTTCGCAACATTTTTCATTGCTACTCCGCTCCTATTAGTCGTAGCGTGATGATATATAGCCTATAAACTTCCCCGATAAGCTATCTAACACTGAAATAATTTTTAAAACGGTCCAGTAGTTTCGGAGCCTATTCAATACAAACAATCAATCAAATCATTCCTCTTTATAATATTAGTATAGATAATAAAACTTAACCTAAACTAGACATCAAACCTAAAAGCCTAACTACCGTTAGCTTAGCTCTTTACATCAACAATTTTTTATACCAGGATATAAAAGCCAAACTCTCCAACAACATCACATAAACATTTTTGAACGTGCCAAAAATGCATTTAATCGAGGCCAAAGGGGAGATCCTGTGGGTACCAGTCGATGGGGGGCGTCTATTTGAGTATTAGTCAATGTAGCCAGGCGGGGGGCGTCGGCAAAAAACTCACATAATAAGAACATACCTCACGATAGATAAGTGCGGTCAACATTGGGTAATGTAGGGGCAGCAAAAAATGAACGGAAAAATTTAGTTTAAATTTTCCAAAAATAAACATTTTTTTTTAATTGCCTGACTGTATGGTTTGTCTAGTGGTCCCCCAAGTCCCCAAGCGTAAATGCTTCGTTAGAGGTTCTTGGTTCGAATCCCCGGTCGAGCAGTGTTGGTGGGGTTTTCTGTGAAATTCTTAGTAGCAGTTCGGAGTCTGGATTTTTGCCAGGCTGATGGTTTAGAATAGAATAGAATAGAATATACTTTATTGTACACCAAGAAACAACGCAAAGGAAATAAATACTGAAATATAACAATAGAAGGTACAATTGGCGGTCTTATTGCTAAAAGCAATTTCTTCCAGACAACCATTGAATGGATAAAGGTCAAAGAAGAAAACAGATAACGGGCGGTTGAAGGTAATGTATCGGTAAACTGTGAGGGGGACATTAGTACTTCTCTACCTTTAGCCCTTTGGGGAATACAAGCGTGATGGTATGGTATGTCTTTCTGGGCTCTATTCCCAGGACAGCAAAAGGTTCTTTATACCGTTCTTATAATTTTTTTTTAGTAGCATCTCAAAGCTGGGTTCATGTCCATCGTGCATTTACCCTAGAAGTAGAATGAATTGAAGATGATAACTAGACGTGAAACAAATTTAAACCCATTCGATGAACCGCTTATCATAATCGTTATAATGCTTGCCAATTCAGTATGCATCATCATTATAAACCCATTAATTAGGCTATAGTATTATACATGGATAGCTGTCGCTGTAGAAATCGCTCAAGGTCCCAGCAGAATACCAGCGCCGCGTCATTTATTATAATGAAGTGGCAAATGCTGAGCTAGGTTCCATTTTTGATCTCACAAATCAGCATACCCATAGATTAGATTAAATCATTTTGTATATTCCTTTTTTTCTATTATGAAAATTTCTCGAGCATGCACCCCACGCGATGTTTTCCTTCACTGTTGTATTGCTAGTTAATTATTGGATTCGAACTCGAGACCTACAGCATAGCAGTCCAGTCATATCCTTAGGTTATCACTGCACTACTAATACAGAAAGCAAGAAAAAAGAAAGAAAGAAAATATTTATTAGTAAAGTAAAAATACACACATAAATTCTATCTTTTTTTTGCAACCAGTACGGTAAGGTCTCCGCTGACCAAGCGAAGGGCGCGATCTAAAATAAGATATGTACGGGCGACCTGCGGCCCGCATAAATACACCCAATATCAACCTTTAGCGCTATGTATATTAGGTATATCTCTCTCTTGTGCGGAAATAGGAAGTCGTGTGGAGAGAAGCCCTTCAAATTTGAAGGCAAATCTTTATTTGCTTCAAACGTTGTAACAAAAACATACATTTCAAAAACTGTTTATGTGTTCTTTCGTGTCTAATTCAATTCCTATACCTATTGTCAATTCCACAATAGAATCTACTTATAAGGTAGGTGTATGGAAAATGGATGTTGTGTTTGCGTAAGATCACACACGCACTTCTCTTCTCACACACGAACTTACCGAATTCCTGTGCAGATTATAATTATTTGTGTCTCTACTTCTAATACTACTGCTGTATGTCATTGAGTACTTATGCAAACTTCTGAAAGATTTTTGAAGGTAGAAATGCCAAGGGTCTGTTTTTTATGGATGGGTTTCCGCTTGACCACAACCTCACCTGATGATAATTATGTGCGATGTAGATGTGGTACGAGATTGACCAAGATCTTCAAATAATAATCTTGAACATTATTTTAAAGAAGTGGAACAACAATAATACAACATTATACATGTCTCAGCTTCGGCTTTTGTCTTTTTGAAGTAAGTACATGGAGTTTCCTTTGCAACTAGATTAACCTTTTAAAAAATAAAAATAATTAATAGTTTTTTTTAAATGCTTGTAAATTCTTATATTTAAAACAATAATATTTTTACTTTTATAGTGCATGGAAGATTCACTATTTATAATGATTATAATCGTCTGTTGCGATAGAGGTGGCAGAGTATATTGCTCTCGAATCGATTAAAACTTGCCAGCCCTTGGGTTATGGTCGAGCCATAGGACAGTGATCACATTCACTACGACCTCGACACAGCCTCGGTTTTACCTATTATTGTATTCAAAGAACAACCAACTTCTAATATTAATACGAAACGATTACGACACAGTCCAAATTTTCATTAAAAAGGCCTCATTCTTTACGAAAGAAATATGATAATCTATTGAACCGCGGGTCGAGTCGTGATCTCGATATAATCGCCATACATCTCGATAGATCGTATCGATTTAAGGCATCGATTCGAAATCGGTCGACCTTGATATTGATGAGTCGTAAAGATCCCGATTTTAGATTAATGTTTAACAATACTGTTTTTGGGCGCATTAAAATTCTTTTGTGGTTTTTAAATTATGGTTCTGGGACACTAATACATGACTTAATAGAATAGCTTTAAATCCATTCAAACTAGAACACAATAAATGTTAGTACATTATTGTATACTTTTAGTGAACGCCACAGCACGATCTTCAGCTCTTTTCATTCAGTCACTGCCAGCTTTTCGCAAGTCATCAGTCCACTTAATCAATTATTGCGTAGCAGCAGAATATTTAGCACTGCAGTGGTACCCCAGATGAACTAAGCAGAAGAGTTCTATCATCTTATGCTAAGTAATGTGAAGTCCGTATGTGGGCTGCAAGTGCTCGCCTCAGTCGTTTCTAAGGAAATAACAATCTCATCAAATCTAGAATACTGACATGAATAAAAAATATCTCAACTTTTTTCAAAGAATAAGAAAGCTAGAAATCTTTACCGTCCCAATCAGCAAAATTACTAACGAGGAAGCGTTTAAACTAATCAAAGTTGAAAGGTAAAAAGTTTCTCGTCAAATGGTACGGTACAATTAGTGGCAGTGTATAATTATCTTAAAAAAAGAGGCTTCAGATGACCATTACAATGGCTGGTCGTGACACGCGCTCGGCTTCGGACACGACACGACGGCGATGCGACACGCTGGCTCGAGACTCAGTGGATACAGGCACGGATTGAACGGTGGAAACAAAAATAAATTTCCGAATTAATAAGCGAGAGAAAGGCAGAAGATCCGTAGAAGAACTAAAGGTACTCCGATATAGCCCAAAGGATTAGCAAGCTAAAGAGGCCGTGGTCGAAATGATGGCCACTGGGGCAGAAATTTTCTCGGGAGGACATCACGTATCGAAAATCGCTACGTAGAACGAGATGGATAGCTTAGATGACAAGGTTGGTGGTATAGATTGGTGAGAGTCGTAGAATGCAGACGGCATATAACCGGTCCTTGTAGAAGTTTATGGGGGAGGCCCATGTTCAGCAGTGGACCTTTTTTGGCTGCTACAATGGTGATAAAGGAGAACGAGGAACGGGAAGACCTAGATACTTTGTAGAACAGTTGAAAGAAAATGTAGGAACGAGTCAAAGTCAAACCGAAGGTAGAGGATAGCGAACAGTGAAGATTGTTCCCCCGATATTAAATTTCTTACTGTGACACTGACCGTCCCACTGCTGGGCACGGGTCTCCTCTCAAAATGAAGATGGTTAGGCTATAGTCTATCCATGCTAGCCTAGTGCGGGTTGGTAGATTTTACAGTAGGTTAGTTAGGGAGGTAAGTTTCCTCACGATGTTTTCCTTAATCGTGTAATCGAGCGATAATTACGCACATAACTACGAAAAGGTAGAGGTGCTTTGCTTTGGATTTGAACTCGATACCTATGACTTGGCAGTCTAGTCAATATCCCTCGGCTATCATCACTTTTTTCACTCTTAAAAATTACATAAATGACAGAAAGGCCACCAATGAGGTAAAAATAAAATGCAAAAAGCAAAACGAAAATTATTCTACATCTAATGTCCAATCATCTTCAAAACTGTACAGTCAATAACACGAAACATTAAAACCTTGCAAGTCCGCTCCACGATACATTTATATAGATAGCATCGACTAGAGAATTATTAAGTCATTATAAGTACGTAAAGGTCACAACTTTGTATTATCAAAGAGTTCGATCGTAAATGAAGCATTGTGCTTGTAATGTGTGTCGCTAGGTGGAATTATACGGCGTACAACGCTGGGTTTGGTCATCAAAATTCTAGACTTTTTTTCAATAATGTTGGGTTCTGCTACCAGTCCAACTAGACAAGGCGAAAGAGAAGATGATGATGAGTCACCTAATAATTTATTTGACTCCAGTTCTGTGCCTGTAGACAAAAAGCATTTTGACATTCGAATCGACGAACGAAAATCTATGGAAATGACACGAGCTTTCGACATATCGGGCTGTCACTAATGTCATTTACATATATTTTGTTTCTATTCGAATCGACAAACAAAATGTATGGAAATGACACAAGCTTTCGACAAATCGGGCTGTCACTAATGTCATTTACATACATTTCGTTTGTCGATTCGAATGTCAAAATGCAAATTGTCTAGCCCCGCTGGTATATAAGACAAACAAAGCTATTAAGTAGCAATCCTGCCAGTCTTCGGGGAATGCTGTCACTACCAGGTGACAGCTATGGGAAGGAGTACTGACGCGTAGGTCCTATTTAGGGACTTTAGATTATTATTTTTCTTTATTTGTATTTTGTACATTGTGTACTTACATATTTTATTGAATAACTTTAGTTTTAATTGTAATTTGTTTATTTATTTATCCAAAATTACAACATTACTTATATTTATTTATAATTAAATTTATTTATAATTAAATATAAGTAGTGTTTTCTAAATCTAGGAAATAAACACAAACGTCGACTTATTTCGGTTGGAGATACAGGGAAACGAACCAAGGATCAAGACCAAGAAACAAGAAGAAAAATTCTAAGATATTTTACAACAAACAACAAAAAATCTCAAGGGTTTCAAAACGTTTTAATTACACGGATTCAGTGTAAGTACTCGTAATTAATTAATTTTTGATTTATAGCCGTCTGAGTGCTTTATTAATTATTCAATTAGATAAAGCGTCGTATGCCTATGAATATGATAAGATTATAACATTAATTAGGGAAATGCTTTATTAAGTATGAGCGCGACTGCTATGCTAAGGGTGATTTTGGTTAGGTAAGGTTTGATTTCCAGGTGACGAGCAAAGGGATTTTCTTTGAAATTCACTATAGCGGCTCGGAGTTTGGATTTGTGCCCGGTTAATGGCAATAGGCTCGCACCCTGGAACGTCACATGGGACCTAAACATAGCGGTGAACTGTAAATACAGAAGTAAAGAAAAAAGAGGGCCGCCACTGGAAATTTAAAAAAAAATCCAAACAACACATTTTATTCGATCCGGGAATAGAACCTATGGCCTCTTACGTAGCCTTAACAACCCCTTGTCTAATGAGGCATTAAAATTAATTATAACCTCAGGTAACATACTAAGTATGTAAAGCTGTTTGGAAATTCATAATATCATAATTATTTTTTTTATGTAGAGAATAGATAAATAATATGTTACATTACCATAATTTATAATAATAGTAATTGAATCAGTGATGGACGATGGTATCAGCTGCCCCATATAAGCTGCAAATGTCACATGAGTCATAATAATATGTTATTAGTGAGTGATATAATGGTTATATACCTTAATTAGTACGCTATAAATTACCTATAATAAATGATAAAAACTCGATATTATGACTGACAGTATCGTAGTATAGATAATTATAATTTTAATATATTTAATTAATAAGATATATGTTTAGATAAAAAATATTTTATTATATATCAAATACTTATAGTTTATAATTCATATTTATGAAAAGACCTAATTGGTGAATACAATCATAGAAATAAATAAGATACTTAAGCAAAATGGGTGATTTTCATTAATATACATACTTACATATTTCCCTACATAAATGTTCTTCTACAGTACGCGCGGTATAGCTTGGCCGGGGTGAACTTGGCCGTTTGAATGCGCAATGGATTGGTTCTTTTTTATACCACTAAGGTAGCAAACAAGCATACGGCCCGCCTGATGGTAAGCGGTTACCATAGCCTATAATAGCCTATAGACACTTGCAACATCAAGGGTATTACTCGCGCATTGCCGACCCGAAAAACCTCTTAGACTTTTATGGAGGATTCACTGCGCTGACAGTTTGAGGGAATATTCCTCTTACTGCCAGCGCAGCGCATCCTTAGAAGGAGCTCTCGCGACCTTACTCACTGTTTAGGTTATAAATCGTGTACTGCGCAACCAAACACTGACAAACAGGTAACTTCAGTAGTTCAGACTCTTAGATTTTCACCTTAAAGCGGTTTTTTGTGTGAACCCACGCCGAGAATGGATGGGGAGGTTGATGAGCATAGATGAAGCGAAAGTGGTGTAGGTACCAGTATGGTAGCAAGTTGAAATCTATAGTCTCAACCTACCCCTATGGGAAACAGGCGTGAAGCTATGTATGTATGTAATACATAATTTATTATTAAATAGCCTTGCTCGCCGTTGAAGTTGATTTTTCCCCCCGGTTTTGCAATATTTTTAATTGATACTCCGCTCCTATTGGTCGTAGCGTGGTGATATATAGCCTATAGCCTTCCTGGATAAACAGTCTATCTAAAACAGAAAGAATTTTTCAAATCGGACCAGTAGTTTCTGAGATTAGCGCGTTCAACCAAACAAACAAACAAACTCTGCAGCTTAATAATATTAGTATAGATATATATTTGTTTGGTGTGTTTATTTTATCTTAAATCTTATCTTTGTATGTATTTGTCGCTGTTATACATATAGCATTTAAATATTTTTTCTTTCTTTTCTTGCAAAACATAAGTTCCCTAAAACTTTCAATACAATAAATGCAAAAAGCAATTATTAAATTATTTTCACCACAATGCATTTTTAGCGCTTTACAAAGCTTTAAAGACCCACCGCCAGGGGACAGTACCGAACGATAAATTCACAAAAAACGTAATGATTGACAGGAAAATCGTCCCGAATTCCATGCACAATACCTCAATTTAAGATTCTCTTTCATAAATACAAATCGTTACAATTTTTGTGGAATTTTAAACGAAACAAGTACACAGTGTTTCGCTTGATTTTTTCCTGGACAAAAAGAATAACTGTTACATTTACATGAATTACGTAATTTATATCTTTTCCGCGTCCATTGTCATTCGGGGGGCGTACGATTTTAACAATGATGCCGTTTCAGTTATATAATTTCTGTTACGTTTTTTTTGAAAATTAAAGCGAGTATTTTTAAAATTTTGGCATATTTTGCACAACTTATTATATAATTTACAACAAAGTATTCAAGTTAAATGCGTTGTATGACCATAATTTGCAAGTTTTACACAATTATGTTACAAAATGTATGCAACTAGGTAATAATAATTAATTTATTTATGACATTTGCAAATTGTTCAATGGCCCTTTCGCTATAAAATTAATTAATTAATTTCATATCACGTTCGTAACCATAAACTCCGTATTCAAAGAGATTCACTATATACAAGGTGTAACGGACATCGACGCACATCCGAATACCATGAGTTCAGTAAATGATTCTGGACCCCCCTGCGTTGAAATTTTCTTAACTTAGTGTTAATTTTTTCATCAATGTTTAAATTTTTTCTACAGTATTTTTTACTGGAACGTGTAAAAAACCTTAATTCTATCTACCCAAATTATATTTTTAATAAAATTTTAAATTAATCATTATTTAATTTATTTCGGATCGCGCGCGCGATAACATTCACCGCGGAGCGTTATAATCGCGATTTTAGCAATACACTGCGCGCTCAAAAATGTTAATATCTGTAATAACCGATCATTTTCTACATGAATGACCTAGGTCATTTTTTTTTACCTTGAGTGAAACCTTGTCACGACGTTTGTGCGTCGATATCCCTTCCACCTTGTATATAAATGTACAAATCGGATAGTAATGAAATGAAATGATATTTAAAATGAAATGATATTTATTCTGCAAATAGATCTTTTCAGACACTTTTACAAGTCAATGTTTTGTTTTGCGATTTTGTGCTAGATGGCGTCGGCATTTCCTAACTGACGACCTCTGAGAAGAAACGCCGAAACAAACTCAGAGAATCATGGTCTCTTTTAAAGTCCAGACAGTTTTATTTTTTTATATATATTTTATATATATTTTATATATATAGTAATATGCTCGCTTCCTATTATATGGTATCGAAACATATCAGTGAACTGTCGGTGCACAGTAATACTCTGCTTAACCTTTAGAGGAATACAGGCGTTAATGCGTGATGGTATGTTAAGCTTACGTATAATATCTTTAACCTTAGCAACATTTTAAGCAATCATGAATAATAACATCGAGAAAAATACCAACTTTCGCTTATTATAATTACAATTTTAGATTGCTTGTCGTTGGAATATAATAATAGTTCATTAGTGCCGACAGACGTTTATTCAAACTTCGAAATATATTTAATTAAATATCAGAATTTGCTTTCGTGAATTTTCCTCTAATTTTATATTGAAATCAAATGAGAATTGTAATAATATGTAATTTGTATTTTAATAGTTTTTAATTTTGCTTTTACTTAGATTTTTTCGAATGGAACTATAAATTGTGAATTCTATATTTGTACGCGCGTAACCCTATATTATTTAAAACTAACTGCTGCCCGTGACTTCATTCGTATCTTAAAAGACTATTTTATATCCTATGTGTTATTCTGATGTATAAGCTTTATTACTATAAAGTTGCATTAACATCCATTCAGTAGTTTTTTCGTAAAAGAGTTACATCTATCTAATCATCCACAAAATTTCTAATTTCTTTTTGATTTGAATTTGTAGATTACAAATGGGTCAGACCTGACGAGTAAGAAGCTGCTGAGCTACCGGCGTCTACGTCATGCCAGTTTTCTACAGGTTGTTTCACGGGGAATGCGCACAAGAACTCCATGAACTTTTCACCATCACCATTCTTCCATCGAACCACTAGGCGTCGGAAGGGTCTCCACCGCTATATCGTGGACGTTCCACCTTGCCGCACTTAGCGTTTCGCTGTTTTCATTCCTTGTGCGCACAGCGAAGTTGTAGAATTCTCTTCCAGCGACTGTGTTCCCTGACAACTACATGGATCTTTTCAAGCCCAGAGTGAATAGGCATGAATCTTTAGGGTAAACGTGGTCCATCTTAGGCCACATCTACACTTACCATCAGGTAAGATTGTGGTCAAGCGCAAACCCATCTATGAAATAAATAAAAATGAATCACCAAAATGTTTGTACGCGCATAACTTTTGAACAACTGCACCAAATTGAACACTTAATTGTTTTTTGTTGTGTTCATTTTTCTTTATACCACTAAGGTGGCAAACAAACAATTATAGCCTATGGACGCTTGCAACACCAGGGGTATTACTCGCGCGTTGCCGAACCTAAAAACCTCTTAAGTAGAGGTTTATGGAGGATTCACTGTGCCGACAGTTTGAGGGAATATTCCTCTTGCTTCCAGCGCAGCGCATCCTTAGAAGGAGCTCTGGCGACCTTATTCACTGCAGGAACACAACACACAATAAAGTGTATTACTTGGCTGCAGTTTTCTGTAAGGTGGAGGTACTTCCCCAGATGGGCTGCTCCAGATTTGAGCCATAAATGGCTGTGCTCTAAAAAAATTACTGTTTCCTAATTACCCCTGTTGTTTACTAATTACCTCTCTTAAAGCTACTGTCAGGACAAGGTTTGTAGGTATGTTTTTTTTAAATCCACCGGATCACGCTGGCGAAGCTCCGCACTGGTCGCTATAATAGTCTATGATAAAAAAAAACTAGGGATCAACCCTAGTCAGTGGGAGACCACACGAATTCAAATATATGTTGTTGTCTGTACGTTTTACAGTGCTTCAATCATCTCCCATGAATCGGATGGGAAGCGACACGGTGGTCCGCCATAAACGGAAACCACCAAGTTTGGTTTGTTGGCCGATACATTAGATTTTAATATAATTTCCTCTTATAATTCCAGCTATGTTGGCCTGTTGGATAGAGTACCTGTCAGTCTGTGGGACGATTTGATGTTCTATGCGACATGTAACTAAGTAGTTTTTTTTTTAGATTTAGGTAAGGATGTAGAACTCTTTTGGATCTCCTGTACAGGCTATGTAGAACTTTGCTGGACCTTCTGTACAGGCGTGATGGTATGATTAATTTTATTCTTAAAGTTTTTATAACCTTTAAAAAAATGCGTAAAATCAAAACGAAAAACCAGACTTCTGCAACCCAATTTCTGGGCAATACTGATATTCGAAGGATAGACTGATTGTCAGGTTTTTGGGCTTTTGTCTACGTCTAACGATCATCATAGGTGTTCGTATGAATATCAACAACTAAAACCGACTGCTTTTTGCGCTCTAAGAGGCACGAAGGGGTCTCTATAGTATTAATAATGGTCACCCATCCACAAAATGGCCGCTGCAGATCGGATCGTTATAACTTGACCACGAGAGTCTACGTATAGACATTTATTTCTGAATAGCAAATGTCTTAGGTATAAAAGATTACAATTGCAGCAGTAATGATAGGTGGTGCGCCACGCGCGCTCTACTTACGTATAGTATGTAGTTATATCGGGTGACTTGCGTGGGAACCTATAAATGTGCACTCATTTATGCTTGCATGTACAAAAATAATGAAATTATGACGTTAGTACTGTTTGAAGGTTAAAGATATTTTGTCTTCTACAGATTAAGACTTTTTATTAATCATAAAAACCTTTACCTGAACTAGAATTGTATCCACTAAATAATAAACCCCCCGACCAGGAACAACTTGTGGACCATATTAACATTTTTTCCATGTGGGAACAGCAACCCGTAACGCTGAAGCTCATTGCTCAGCTACGGCATTGAGACAAAGTCTTCGGCGCTTTTTGCTGTCAAAATGTATAAAAAACTATTTTATAATATCCCATTAATAATAAAAGTTTATAAAACACTCAAAGCCTTGGCCGTAAAAAATAATAAATTCCGTTTTTGAAAAATGCAACATTCCAAAAACAAATAATTTGAGTAGAGCTGACACATTCTGCAAGGAATTCTCGAGTCATAAAGCTGAAAACGAAAGCTCTTTCCTAAATTAGCTGTAACGATTCACACGTGTAAAACATCTCACACTGACGATTCAATCGCTTGCAATCACACAACACCATGCAAGGACAATAAAAATAATTTTAAACGCATCATAAAATCCCGAAATCGAATTTCAAAGAAATTTTCAAACAAAGATTCCGAAAATATTATTTTTACGAGTACAAAAGTATAATACAAGTTTATACTGCGTATTCTCCTGTCGGTCATAAGGCGGTATTAGCGCGATAATTTACGATAATTTTTGGCATTTATCGTTCTATGTCAACTGCGGGTCGATGAGTTTTTATGCGCGGGCGCGCTGTGAATCATTCGCGGCACAAAGATTATTTTGCAGAGGTGCTATCATTTTTTATGAGCTTCATTTTTTATTTTACGATAACTGCTATGATACAAAATATGGCCATTTCGTGGTTTAGTTTTTGTTGGTAGCATTTATAAGCTGATTGTATGCTGGCTAAATATATAAAAAAAAAAATCAAACCTTTTACTGAGTGGTAACGTCTTGGAGTAACTCTAGAGCTCATCACAACTTCGTAAACATCAAAATACTAATTAAAAAGGTAACGTGGTATTTATCGCCGTCCATTTTAATTACTTATTCGTTTATAGGAAAAAATATTTTTTTAAAAGTACCTTGATAAATATTAAATTTTTAATAATTATGTGGAAGTAAAAATTTTAGTGAAAACTTTGAAATTATGGGGTTCACAAAGCTCATCTCAGTTACCACAGACGAATGTTCGTATCGCCTCCACAACAAATATTTTTTTACTCTGTGCCACAAGCTTTCAAAACATGAGATTAATCCATGTCAGTGTAACCTCTACATTGTACGCGGGAAACTTTACGACATGGCAGTATTCGGAAAAAGTCAAAATTATTTAAAAAATGTTGAATTTATTCGAAAAAAGTTGAATTATTCGACTTTTATGCCTAACAACCTTTGGAAGGGTACTGTAATTTTAAAGGCTTTTTTTTGTATGATATACGCACAATGTAACCTCTTTAGATTAAATAAAATTACTTAATGATAATAAAATTTAATAAGTAGGTCGCTGGAAGTCGTTGGCAGCATACGTCCGGTCCCTGTGGAAGTCAATGGGGGAGGCCTTTGTTCAGCAGTGGACCTCTTTTGGCTGACATGATGATGATGAGGAATACATCATGAACACAACACATTGTATTTTTTTTTCTTTTTATATAAACCGACTTAAACTGTTTTTAAATAAAGTTTTTTTTGTAACAACACCACAGTCATATATTTTTAACCTGTATACAATTTGCCACAAAGCAGCTGCTACCCCATAAACTTTCATTCCTCCACATTATCACTTCACGCTCGTAACTCCGCAAGTTATCCAACGCCACAACATTATCTAATTGTAAGGATCTGTTGTGTTTACATTTTTATTGTTACACATTGTACAATTTATGATGCGGCCTTATCATTACGCTTGGTGGCTGAATGTATGGTTGATGGCTGTCGTAAATTATGATTTGTCAGGTTAAGTCCAAATAAATAAAAAATAAAATAAATAAATATCCTGGGACATTTTACACAGCACCATCTAGTCCCAAACTAAGCAGAGCTTGTACTGTGGTACTAGACAATGGATGGAAAACTTACATACTTTTTTTGTAAATACATACTTATAATACATAGGAAACACCCAGACAAACACAAACATTTATATTCATCACATAAATATTTGTGTCTTGTGGGAATCGAACCCGACCTCGTGATCAGCAGTCCGGTACTCGAACCACTAGATCACAGACGTCGTCAAATGACGGTTGGGTTTGGGGAGCGTTGGTCCCGTCAGGGTCGTGGTGAATGTTCCTGATCCCATGGCCATGACGCAAAGGGAAAGTGGAGCAAGTGCGGTTTTTAGTCGGTATAAGTACGAATACGCCGCTCCTCAAAAAAAGGGATAGTTGGAGTATTTGACTGCAGATCTTAGGGTCTTTTCAATTGCAAGAAATGTTATCGATGGAGACAATGTTAGCCCAGTGATACGACCATAGAAAGTGACTCATAGGAATTGAGTTAGAATCAAAGTATGCAGGCATAATTACGTCGAAAGAAACTATCTATAATAAAACCTGCAGATTTAAAAGAAGTCAGCCAACCTGTACCAGGGTAGCGTCGTGGATTATAGCCTAACCTCTTTCATTCCGAGAAAACACCAGACCCCTGGAGTGACATATTATTGACAATCAGTGGGTTAATGATGATAAAAATTAAGAGTCTTTCTTTGAGAAACCATGGTCTCTTTTTTTTAGGTACAAAATTCTTGTTCAGACATAACACGAACATTTTAGAAAGATGTTTGGAATGGCTTTATGAGTGCCATTGCAGCTATGAGTAGACTTTCCTGACCTCATACCCTATGAGAGCTCAACGATATGTCGAACGACGGGACCTCATAAACAGAATATTTGCGAAGGTCACGTGTAATACTCCAAATGGAAATCAAGGAATTATTCACTATATGAACAGTACATATCGATGTAGTTTCTTCTCGGGTTCTTCTCTAGAACTTTTTGGAACCGTACAACTAGTATTTTACAGTTTAAAAGGTTCTTTAATGGTCCTAATGAATTTTAACATTTTGACTTTGACAATTACATGATGATCAATTGAACAATATTGCAAAAGACTTGTCGACTTTTCGCGGGACCAGAGTTTTGGTCAAGACCTGTGTTTTGGTCAAAGAATAAGCATTGTCATTCAACGTGGCAATGCTGCCAGTCTTTTGGGAACGCTACCGGATGACAGCGATAGGTAGGAGTACTTTGACGCCTAGGTGCGCATAAATAGAGGTATCTTTTTTATTATTATTATGTAGTGTGTAAATATTTTGTAGACTACTTTTAGTATTAATATTGAACAATATTGCCTTAACTTCTAAGCTTCGAGAAAACAGTTACTATTTCTGAATGCGCTCAATTTCATTATTAAACATAATAGGTCCTAAATGTTAATGTATGATTCTTCGCCCTTCGGTTCATGGTTACCAACTATAAAGACAAACATAAACATTCATTATACAATCCAATTCCAACCCTGACACTAAGATTTAAGAGTTAAAGCTGCTGCATTTAAGGCTTGTGAAAGTACGTAAACACTATGTTATCGCATGCGTGTAAATTATTCAAATTTGAACCTTATTGTATTATTATAAGTAGAAACGAAACAGCAAGAATATAGTTGGTAAACGAAGCAAGGACATTGGTATTGGCAAGAGGTATAACAAAATAATTGTTAGATTGTTTGTACTGTATGCCTATGTTGCCGGAAATGGGTACGGTTCAGGAAATTTGTATATTTCCTATAAAAGATAGGTACAACCCAAATTAAGGATATTATTTACGACATAATTATATATTGATAATTTTTCTAGCCGTATACGAATGGACAAGATTATCAACCGACTTCAAAGGAAGAGGTTCTCAATTCGTCTGTATGTTTTTTTTTATTTTTGTTACCTCAGAACCGATTTTGATGATTCTTTTTTTATTCGAAAGTTGGTGCTTTCCGTGTGGTCCCATACACATTTTATCGAAATTATTTGAGCAGTTTTAAAAAATCGACGAAACTTTATAAAGTGTATACATAGATGATATTTAGGTTTACTCCGAAACCTCGCTGTCTTATTAGGGCACTGCGTTTAGTTGGCCTTCCCATATAATATAATAGGTACAAAACAAATACATTTAAATTCCACTAAAACTTTTAATATAAATTATTTCTAAAATAAAAAACAAACAAAGGCGGCTTGTTTTTTGTTTAAAAATATTTTTTGTATGCATAAATTCACGCTTCTTTTCATGGGGGTAGGCAGAAAATACAGACCACCACTCGGTACGACCACTACAACAAAATAACAGTATTTAGATTACATACATTTCCCAGACAGTATTCAAAATGTCGTAATACACACATTTCCAGACACTTTAACATTTACACATAATAACAAATCTGTGGATTACTTCTATATTACTCTAGTTATAAACGCAGTTTGGATTATATTATCTTTTAGTGGATATCATTTACATGTTAATTGCTTATCGAGGCAGGGGATAGGCACGAATAGTAAGACTATGAAGTAATAAACCCATCATATCATCTACTGTACTAATGTACACCCACATTTCGCCGGTAGGTTTTAGGTTCCATGTAATAGGGGGCGAGCCTATTGCCATCAACCGGGTACAAATCCAGACTCCAAACTGTTATTGGGAATTTCACAGAAAACAACACTTTGCTCGACCCAAGAATCGAACCCAGGACCTCTAGCGTAGCTGTCGCGCTTGGGACCACTAAACCAACGAGGCAGACGTAATAAAATGAAGGGAAAATGCCTATATAACTTCTAAGGGGCTTCCGTGTGACATAAGGAATTTTGTCGCAAACCTTACGCCTTCAAAACGTGTGATGGCAGTCCCTATGAGCAAAACTAGCTTATCGCCAGCGGTTTCGCCTGCGAGGTATTTCTTAGAACTTTCATCCCCTATTTACAGCCCCTTACAGCCCCTTTTTCGCATTAAAAAGTAGCCTTTGTCTTTTTTCAGGCTCTAGACTATCCTAAATTCCATATAAATCAGTTCAGTAATTTTGAGTAAAACCGAGACAGACAGACAGACAGAGTTACTTCCGCATTTATAATATTAGTAAGGACACGGATACAGTCGAGACAGTCGTATCAGGTAAGGAAGACAATATCTTAGAAGATTTAACTCAAATTAACAGATTTTTACTAAAAGCACATGAAATTGTTGTCGTCACTGGACCACTTCAGTGGTTCGATTCCCACATGACACAAATATTTATGTAATGAACATAAGTGTTTGTGTGGGTGTTTCTTAAGTATTCTAAGTATTTATATTATGTATATAAATTATGTATTTATGTTTATTTATATATTTTTGGTAGTTATTTAGATATATTTTTTTTATATACATAGATCAAGCAATAACTTTTTATTTCAGTACTAAAGACAAATATTTTATATGTATAAGGTACTAATATTAACAAAATAATAAATAAAAATAAGAACCAAATCCGCACCTAGGCTTCAAAGTACTCCTCATCGCTGTCATCTGGTAACGTGCCCAGATACTGTTTTACTGTTTAGATATTGTTTTATGGAATTTAGATATCCTTTTATGTATTTATATTACGTTTCATGTACAAGTATTTTCTCTCGTTACACTACTAATGCACCTACCAATTTTTGTCTCTGCATCACCCTAAGCTCGACTGGTAGAAAATGCCTTTGGCATTAAGTCCGCCTCTGTACTATTTGTGCTTAAAGTATAAATAAATAAGTACCTAAGTATTTACAGCAAAAAAACCTAAATATGATATGTAAACATATCATATTCATTGTCTAGAAATGAGATAGACGGTGCTGTGTAAAATGTCCCAATATATTTATTTGTCCAAGGATACTATAAGTATGTTTTCACAAAAAAATATACGAGTAAGTATTATATCCATTCTCTATTATCCATAGTACAAGCTCTGCTTAGTTTGGGACTAGATGGTGTTGATGAATAAATATTAGCTTTCTTTGTAAAAAGACTTTATATCTGGTCCTATATATTACTCTAAATACCGCTGTCCCCAAAATATTTATATTTATTTATTATTTCTTGTAAGCTTGCGACCACACAGGTGTTGCAATACAACAATAATAATGATTAATGTAACATGAATATTAATTAAGCACTAGCATTGTTCCAAGTAGGTACGTGATTATTGAATTAGTCTGCATAATTTATGATAAGCTTCTAATTGACCTATGACTTAGTAATTTGATGATTGTACATTAACAATGTAGGTATTATGATTATAGGTTTTGAATTGATTTAAGGGAGGAGAGAGAGCAAAGACAGATGGAATGTGTGAGAAAGGGTATGGTTACGAATGAAGTAAAATACATACATACACTTGAAACACATAACCTTCCTTCGGTAGTCGGGTAAAAAAACATATTGTACCGCCTAAATGTTTGTGTTCGTCTGGGTGTATCTTAAGTTTTTATAAAATAAATAAAATTGAATTGTCTGTTTGTAATTTAAAATTTACAGCTTTTTACTAAAAGGACATGAAAGTGTATACCTACGGTAAATTTACATAAAAAAATCAATTTTTGTCTGTGTCTGTCTTTCTGTTTGTTCTCGCTAATCTCTGAAATGGCTGAGCAAATTGTGACGGGACTTTCACTCGCAGAGAGCTAATGTTATAAGGCTATAACTTAGGCTACATATTTATTTAAAATAATTGGATGAGTGCGGGTAACACCGCGCGGAACAGCTAGTTATAAATAAATGACAAACCCTTCCGGGAATAGAGACGTGATTGTATGCATCAACCCTAATCACAATTGTTACTCAATTAAACTAAGTTTACATTGCAATTTACAATTTTACAATATGTAAATGATAGTACCTATGCAGTGATAACTTGTGTTCGTGCAAAGAGTAAGTTCAATTTTTTAGCAGATACGACTGTGTGTTCATATGAAAGGATCCTTGTGAAAAAGTCCGTTTGAGTCAAATAACCGAATAATTTCAGTTACCATATTTTTTTCAATAGCCTTGCAGCCATCTGGATACTCTATGGCTGTTCTGCCATAGTGCAATTAATCCTCCAACACAAAAATACACAAACATACATCACAAGAACCCTTTTCAAAAATCATAACTTCGAAAAACCCTGTACACACCATCCTAAAGCTCTGCCAGACAACGCTTTTATGAAATTGGAAAATACTAGGAACGGATAGCGTCGAGGGTGTTCTACGGAATAAAAACTCGTTGATATAAATATTGGAAAATAATTCCCGGTGCCCAGCTCTACTAGCTATTGAAAATATTAAAATTATTGTCTTGTGTGTGCGTTTTTTGGATTCCTGTTACATTGTATGTTTTTATACGAAATGGAATTTGTTTTTTTTTGTATTTCAACGGATGAAAGTAATTTTATGGTATGTGTTGTCGGCTGCAGAGTTTGAATTACATGTGAACGTGATTGGAAGCCGCACAAATATGAATATTGTTTACGTATTATTAAATATTTTGTGTAGATTATCAGCAAGAATATTCTTTTCTATAACAACCCTTTACTGAGTGTGGAAATATTCGTCTTAACTCGTAACCCAAGGAAGGTTGAGAGTTAAGTCAGACTCTTAACAACTAAAATTAAGACCGCCTTTGTACACTCTTTGTATATCTATACTTCTATACTAATATTATAAAGAGGAAAGATTTGTATTTTTGTATGTAACGAATAAACTCAAAAAGTACTGGACCGATTTGAAAAATTCTTTCCATATTAGATAGCCCATTTATCGGGGAAGGCTATAGGCTATATATCATCACGCTACGACTAATAGGAGCGGAGTAGTCATGAAAAATGTTGAAAAAATTATAAGACCACGCGGGCGAAGCCGCTGGCGGGAAGCTATTATTAAATATTTTGTGTAGATTATCAGCAAGAATCTTCTTTTCTTTACTGAGTGTGGAAATATTCGTCTAAACTCGTAACCCAAGGAAGGTTGAGAGTTAAGTCAGACTCTTAACAACTAAAATTAAGACCAAACGAAAAATTAAATCACTCGAAAAATAAAGTGGGACGATAAAGGCTGATAATAAAATATATAGGAATGTCTTAGGTGGGTCATGAGCAATGCGACTCTGAAAGTCTGAACTTAATTTTGCGGCAAAACCCTTTAAAACATGAAAGGTAACTCAAGTCTTCTTATCAAAACTCGTACGACACTTTCGCTTAATATTTGTGGCTATTCTCCGTCTTAAGAAAGTATCGCAATATTAATTTAATTAAAACAATTATTTTAAAAACAAACTACGACTGAATGAATCCATTATCAAGACGTGACAATTAGCGGCCAGGTGTTGTGATATCGTGCGCGCGCGCCGATTGTGTCATGTTGATATTACACGTGCTGACCGTGCTGACGGCTCAATGTGCACGTAGGTACGGAAGTGGGGGGAGTGGGGCAGTGGGACGCGGAAGTAAAGTGCACGTGCTTAAGTTGGAACGTTTTGATTTGCGGGTGGTCAAAACTCTTGCGTGGTTTCAGCGTCATTTGAGATGAGCACGAAATCATTGGAGATGTTTTGCTTAATTTGCGTAGATACAATTCCATTTGGATTGGTGTCTGGAGTATCCATTGTTGGACTCATGGAAATCTTTGCGGCGATCAATCGGAAGATGATAACCATTAAAAAAAGTTGAAATCCTCCTATTGCTTGTGGACCAAGTTAGGCTGAGATTCAGATAGCTAAACATCAGCTAGTCCCCAACAGATTGTATATAACCTTTCGTGGAATACTGGCAGAATAAAGTAACCTAGATATGTTCACGAATGTATACCCAACAGTTTGCCTGAATGTTAAAGGACGAGCCCATTGCCGTTTAACCGGACAGAAACCAAACTCCGAGCTGCTACTGAGAATTTTATGGACTTAGGAATCAAGCGTAGCACCGTACCGCACCGTAATAGTTTTATTGCTATTGACCAGGCAAAAATTCGCACTGAGAGATGTTAGTAAGAATTTCATTCAAAAACCCATTAATTCTGCTCAACCTAAAATTGGAGCTGTCACGCTAGGCAAACGTGGAAGTACTGCTACTACTGCAACTAAAACCGCAACACAAATATTGCCACAGACTCTATATTTTTTATGGATCACTGAACACCAGGGGGCATAGACAAGCTGCAACCTATCATTTGAATTGACGAAAGAATATAAACCAAATATATGTAAAATTTACATATATATCGATAACATAATGCTTTCGACCAATCGGGCTGTCTTATATGTCATTTCCATACATCTGTTTATAAAATTCAAATATTTATTGCTGACCACAGAACATTTATTAACTCGTATTTTATTTATTTCATTTATACAAAAAACAGACGGACATGCAGATGGTCAAAACATACATGTTTTCGTCAAGTTATAAATAAATAATAAATAAATATTTGAACATGTTTACACCTAGTCCACAACTAAGCATATAGCTTGGACTATGGGTACTGGACAATGGATATAATAATTTTAAACCTACGATATTTACAATATATAAGAAACATCCAGACAAACACAAACCCACAAACTCGTGATCAGCAGTCCGGTACTCGAACCATTTCCATACAAATCATCTCACCATCATCATCTACCCATATATTGTCCCATTACTAAGCACTGGTCTCCTCTCAGTATGAGAGGGATTAGGCTATAGTCCACCACGCTAGCCAATGCGGGTTGACAGACTTCACATGCCGTCAAGAAGATCTCTCAGGCACGACCCTCACGATGTTTTCCTTCACCGTTAAAGCGAGTGATATCCAAATCATGTCTTCATCAAAATCGTATCAATCATGCCTGACGTTTGACTTGGCAGTCCAGTGGTTATCACTGTTTCAAAATTGTATACTGATAGATAGATAACTTCTTAAATAAACACTTTCTTTCTTCTTTTCTTTCTTCACACTTTCTTTACCCTTTTCTTTCTTCTTTCTCGACGAATTATACATTTAGAGTAAAGCAGTCTATCGATAGTGTTAGGCTGCGGCTTTACTCTAAATGTATAATTTTCTAGTCTGTGTATAAGTATCGGTGCCAAGGTCGACGCAGTTTGCGTATCTTGTAAACTTGCAACTTTCTAACTCCTAACCGCGTCGCGTCGCGTGTTGCCAACCTTAAGCTATTGGTTTTATCTTCGTCCCTGTCTGCTTGACTTTTTTCCTAATCCTATTGAGGTAGCTGCCTCTTTAGACCAGTACTTGTAAACTCGACTGCTACACTCTGGTTCGATTCTCAGGTCAAGTAAAGTTGTATTGGGTTTTTTTATGACATACTCAGTAGCAGATCCGAATGGATGTATGCCCAGCTAATGGGAATAGGCTCGCCTATCACATGGGACCTAAATACCGGCAAACTGTAGGTGTAGTAATCTCTAACTTACCCTTTGGGGAATACAGGTTTAAATGTTTTGTTAAACTAGTTATAATTAAATTTGAATAGAGCAGTAATAGCCTGATGATATGACCACTGGACTGCCAAATCAAGGGTCTCGAGTCGAGAGAGATCCAAGGCACGCACCTCTGACTTTTCGAAATCATGTGCGTAATTATCACTCGCTTTATGGTGGAGGCAAAACATCGTGAGGAAACCTACATGTCTGAGAGATTTTCTCGACGGCGTGTGAAGTCTGCCAACCCGCATTAGGCCAGCGTAGTGGACTATGGCCTAATCTCTCTAATACTGAGAGGAGACCCGTGCCCAGCAGTGGGACCGTTAGCGGGTTGATGATGATAATGAGACCAAATTGATTGTACCAGAGAGAAAAAAGAAGATAGACCAGGGTGCCTATCGCTGGACTCTTGCTGCGCCTGAATACAAAAGCGTGTCCTCCTTCATAAGAAAATCGCGCTTCATATTTGATCCTACGAACTACAGACTTATAACTCAAGGCCAAAGCCACTGCGCTACTGCATCAGCTTCTCATCGCCCCACGCAATTCTGGCAAACAGGTTGTTTGGCTGTAGGCGGGCACTTGGCACCTGCTAGTATATTTATACCTAATTGGTACTGTGAACTTTAGCCTTCGAATAATTATGGCGTGTTGCTATGATATCCAAATATATGCGCCGATTACCTTTTATGGGATTTAAAATGGTACCTAAAGCAGCAGCTGATACCGAGTTAGAGTTAAAGAGGTGATGATACTTAATTATGATACATATACATAACAAACAACTTTGGAACTTGGCCCAAAAATATATTAATTAAAAAGATTTCTTCTACGACGACGGCGTTCAACTAAATTGAGTCTATACCACACCTGTGACACTCCATACAAACTTTCCGATACCGCTGCACACTACAATACCAAATGTCAAACTTGTCAAAATTACGTTTGTACACGTGCAAATGCAAATGTATGCGTGAGAGTGCGTAGGGTTTGTTGGCAGTACGTCCGGCAAGAACACCGGCAGAATGCGGGGGACCTGAGGTATCTGACGTTAGGGAGGGGCGGGGAGTGGCCATTCTGTTATTATTTATTCTGTGTCTATACATTCATATAAGTACCGTTTAATTTCACACTGAAATTGAATGGACGATCTGTAAGCACAGAAAGTCAATTGCTAATCCAGTATAACAGGCAGTCAGAAATACACAAATTATTGATTAGAGAACTTTACATATCGTAAATATTCACAATTAGACCATGAGTAGGACTGAGAGTCGTTTTACACATAAAATGTACATTTCTACCAATCCCTCTATTTAAAACCAAGCGAAACCTTTGGGACCTACATAAAAAAATAGAAAAAAACTTCATCAAATATTATAGGCGATGGAAACTTTCGGGCAAAATTCCTGTCGGTTACGTAACCGAGGGTAGTTTAGCGTTGAAATTTGAAATACATATTTGTAGTAAAACGCTGGGGGCCACAAAACGGCGAACTATTCAAATATGAGCTGGCGGCCATATTTAAAAGTTTTTTTTTATCGTCGTGTTTTTGTACAGCGATATCGACGGGCCTCGTTAGCATGTGAGGTGAGTTTAAAGTATATAGGAGTGAGTTTAAAATTAATTAAACGAGGTTCATTAGCTGTTCGTGCAGTTTCAGGAAAGCTTTTGGGATTTCAGAATGATGTCGCGTTTTACTATCCTATTGCACGTACAATGGTCCAATTTTGGGACTAAGTGCGGAAACCAAACCCACCATTTGATGGATTTGTATGAATAATGAGCAACGATTTGCATGTCTAATTAATATTGTACACCGTCAAGTATAGTATGTCACAGAGATCTACATCTAATCACTCCATAGTATAAAACAAAGTCGCTTTCTCTGTCCCTATATCCCTATGTATGCTTAAATCTTTAAAACTACGCAACGGATTTTGATGCGGTTTTTTTTAATAGGTACAGTGATTGAAGAGGAAGGTTTATATTTATAGTAACATCCCACGCCGGCGAAACCGCTGGCGGAGAAATAAGACCTTTGAAGAAGAAGCTGTTTAGAAATAAGACCTTTCTGTTGCATTATATACATGTGATAACAATAAATTATTTCTATTCTATTCTCTTCTATTCACTTACAGAAGTGGGTTTCCATGAAAGTTATGCTATCCTATTGTTTGTCTAAAGTCTGACTGTATTGTGGCAAGGAAAAGGAAAGCTAAGGAAATATGGCAGGACCTGTTTCTCCACCTCTGGATAACCGCTAACCGCCAATTAATTCAATATGGAACACAACAGACTTATGAAATGATCTGCCAAATAATTTAACAGGAACTAACGAAGCAGTGGTGAAACAGGTGTTGGTTGTAGGGGGTGTTCTTCTATTTGAGAGCTACGCTCTTGTCGGTGCAAAGTCTTCCACCGCTCTCTATTGAGAGCTAACTCCTGGACCTCCTTATGTATCGCTTTCTCTTTCAAAAATGTTATGTAGCTCATTCTTAGTCTACCCCTGGCTCTCCTTCCCTCTATCTTTCATTCTATTGTCTAGTAGGAGGTATAATTTCCTTCTCCACTTATTGCTACGATTCTATAATTTCTTATTAATGCTCTTGCTTATTAAAAAAAAACTAAAGTTTTGAAGAAATCAAAGGACTTCACGTCTCAGAAGACTAGAGTCCCTAAACTATAACCCCTGTCTTTCTGAGAGGAGACCCGTGCCCAGTTGTGGGAAAGATAATGAGTTGATGATTGAGAACAGAAGGTCATATCATGGAGGACGTGGCTACCAGTCGTGGTCGAAAATGCAGTTCCTAGTGGTCACAAGTTTTGCAGTTCCCTACTTAACTATGCGCCATGCGGGAACCTTCAGTAGAACTAATTTAGCTGCAGTTTCAATTACAAACGTTCACAACGAGAGAGTCGCACCTTTATTTGCAACGTTCCGGAGTTTTTAACTATTTCAATATCACATGTTTGACTCGGTATATTTGTATTTTGAAGCGAATTGAGTGGCTTACTTAAATACGAGTACCTAATGATTTAAAAAATTGAGAAATTCCCAGGAGCAGCTCAGAGTCTGGATTTGCTCCCGGATGATGATAAGGTCGCCCCATATACATGGAACCTAAATATACTGGCAAACTAGGTCTCTGCCTAACCCTTCAGATAATACAGTCGTGATAATATGTTATTATTGTACATTGATTTTTTACAAGTTTTTATTTAATAGTAGGTTGTCTTTCTTTGACAATAACTCGAAGACGATCGAATATATTTTTTATATTTAATATAACAATCTAAGAAGGGACATGGACGCACATCCGAATACCATGAGTTCAATACATGATTCTGGACCCCCCCTGCGTTCAAATTTTCTGTTACTTTATTCATCAATTTTTTTTTTCTGCAGTTTTCATTATTTCTAACCACCCAAATTAGATTTATAATTAAAAAACATTATATCATTTATTTCGGATCGCGCGGCGACAACATTTACCACGGGGCGTTATAATCGCGTTTTTAGCAAATACACTGCGCGCTCAAAAATGCTCAATATCTGTAATAACCGATCATTTTCTACATGAATGACCTAGATCATTTTATTTTTCACCTTGAGTGAAACCTTGTCACGACGTTTGTGCGTCGATGTCCCTTCCACCTTGTATGCTTAGGGCCTGTTTCACTGCCTCAGGACAGCCACTAACCGCTGGATAAATTTAAAAATGGAACAGAATTTGTAGGAAACTATCTGCCAAGTAATTTAACGGGAATTTATGTAGAGGTGAAACGGGCTTTTAATATTATAAAGAGTAGGTTGTAGGAAGTAATCTTTGGATCTATTGAACCGATTTTGAAAATTCTTTCACTGTTAGAAAGGTACAGTTCTCGCCAAACTTATTGTCCGGGTTGAAGTTGGCACGACCTAACTTTAACCCGGCCGTAAAAATCGGAGAAAGAAAAATATTGGATTGTAATAAATAAAAACGAAAGCTCAAATCGTAGGCTGTCGTTTTAAATATAATTTTAATCCTATATTTTTCTTTCTGATTTTTTTACGGCTCGGTTAAAGTTAGCTCGTGCCAACTTCAACCCGGACAATAAGTTTGGCGAGAACTGTACATTATACCTGTCTAACTTTTTAGATAAAATTATAATAATATTAGGAACCAGAAGCGAAGCGAGAGTCTATCGTTAGTATAACATAATATTTACTTTTATACATAACAGTATCGTGTCCTTATTGCTAAGAAGGTCACAATTTTAGTACATTTTAAAAGTTGTTGTAACGGTAACGACACGGTATGAACACGACATTTCTTCAACTTTGTACTGTTTTTCTTTTGTTTATATGTTATCGCCCCGTGGCCGTTTTGTCGTGGTTACTACTAGGAATAGGGTTGGCGAAAACACAAATATTTATATCAGTAAAGACGAATTATTATACACACACGATCCTGATTGACTGACTCGTGACGTAGAACAGAATACTGAAGTTTTTTTTACTGACATTTTTCGTTCGTATGGGTTGTCCTCTACCCATAATTATTATATATAATTTTCAACGTGCGATCAGTTCTATCTCCTTTAAACAGTAGTTTTCGTAGATCAATCATTTTTTAATTTACTAATTTTTTGCTTAAATTAGACAACGTCCGCCAATACCCCATAGAAAAATATTAACGATTTCTACCTAAACTATTACAAATTTTATTTTAATTTTAACCTGTTATTTTTTAATGTTACCTTATACTGCACACGTTCAATTGCCAAATAAACAACACAATTGAGTCCAAATAATTTACTTCCAGGTTTTACAGAAACAGAACAATAAAATGCAGTTCCATTTACTCCAACTTGTTACTAATTCTCTTTAAATTCATCCCAATTGTAATTCACGGACGTGTTAACAAAACTCTTTTACTATTTCGTGCCACCCCTAATGCTCTTAGTTCATTCGGGCCTCACAAAGCTCGGGGCGTTGTACCGATGGCAAAAAAAGTTGAAACATCAACAAAAAAATATTTTTTTCTAGTACGAATGCTGAAAACAAATCCCTTGCCGGGTACACAGTGTCTCCGTATTGGGATTTTTCGGGGATTTTCCTTTCGTATAAAATTCTGTTACCGAGTGTTATATTTTACATATAGATAGTTTGGTGAAGATCAAATGTGTTTGAGGTTATGTCTGTTATTTTCGTTATTATGATTATTGTGTTGGGAACTTACATGTGTGTAGGCTTATCATTTGAAGACCAAAAATATTAAAAGGTTTTGTTGTATCATAAAAAGAGATTTATTTATTTATTATTTATTAAAACACTTTATTGTACACTTAAAATACAAAATAAATATAAAAAGAAACAAAATACAATATGTTACTTATGTACAATGGTAATTTAGGTTATATTTAAGCTTTTTTTCTGATAAGTACTGTTGAAAGAAAGAAAGAAAGAAGAAGAATGGCTCTGTGGCTGAGTGATCGGCTTCAGCACCACGGGCCAGGAGTTCAATTCTTGCACGTAATGATATTACAGTTGTTGTTACACGGAAAAAACAAGGAATTTTTCAAAACTTAGTTATATGAATAACGAAAGGAAGGATCTTAGGTAGTTCTGCAATGAGTCAAACAGGGCTTATAATAATAGGTCTCAGCTAGACCTAGTTTTTACTTAATACAAGCAATTTAATATACAAGTTTATCCAATTATCTTACTAAGCACACATCAAACGTCAACACAAGAATATCTAAAAGAACCAATTACAAAAACCCCTGTCGATCAATGAAGACGTTCTACCTTTAATAAACAGACGGACAGAAACTCTAATTAGTAGAGACCGATCGCTCCATGTACCCTGCCTTATATGGTCGCTGAACATATGAGACCAGCAGTATTTAAAGTAATTTATGGGACAAGATATAAATTTTACATTAAGTCTTTTTTCAAAGAAAGCTACAATTTATTGGGTAGCAATAAAATTAGGCGCAGGTCAAAATTTAATTAAGTTACTATAACACGTAATTACAATAATTTTTTTCCAGACCGTTAATTAGCTTTCATGTAGACGGATGGCATCCTGATTCTGAAAATAAAAATCGTTTTCATCTATCAGCTTTAGTTTTGGAGATATGACATGTATGGAATTTTGTAGAAAAATACAAAAAATTAATACCATAAAAAATATTTAATTTTCGAAAGCAGCCAAAAATGATCTTTTTAAAGATTTTCTTGCATGCGGTGCTTGTGGTAGGTCTCGTTTCAAACTCCAGCAATAATCTGCCATCAAATGCACATCCCATCTGCCCTTATATCGTTCCTCCATGGTGCGAATTTCTTGATGAAATCTTTCTCCTTGTTCATCACTAAAGTGGCCAAGATTTTTAGGAAAGTGGTCCAGATGAGAGTGTAAATAATGAAGTTTTACGCTCATGTTGCAACCAAGATCTTTCAGACATATTGACATATGTTAGACCAAGTCTTGGTAGTTTGGTGCTTTAGTATTACCAAGAAAGTTTTTCACCGATTTTCTATAATTTTTAAAAACATATTCAGCACAAATAAAGCAAAAACACTTTGGATCATTTAAACAACGTCTCCTCGATGTAGACATCGCTATAATTTTATCTTAATTGATATTAACACTGTATTCAATTTGTAAAGGCGCGCCTACCCTCACATAAAATACCAAAAAGCTATATACGGAAAATAAAAGCTGATAGATAGAAACGGCTGGTAGATTTAAATTCACTGTATCAAAAGATAAAAGAAAAGTGAAAAAAACTTCCGGAAAATTTTAAAAATTAAAATTTTGTAACCATGTGTAATTTGTCATCATTGTGGTTTATTATCGTGCATTGCTGGACTTAGGCCTCTCTTAGGGAAGACCACTAAACTAAATTTTTGGCACTTCTCATCCAGTCTTTGCCAGCTACCTTCCATTGGCCAACGGGCAGCACTACGCTCACCTAAACGCGGTCTCCACTCCAGAAATTGTTTGTTCCAGCGTTTTCCAGTTCTTAGAAAGATGTGACCGGTCCATTGCCCTTTAGCTTGCTAAGTTTTTGAGCAATGTCAGGATTCTGTCCCGCAGAAGACTCCAAGCCTCACTTTATAGCTCAGCTTTAAATAGTTTCACCGTGAGTGTCCAACTGTTCATGTATCAGCTCCTTCATCTTAGTTGGTAGCTTGGTAGGACGCATGCATTGAACACTTTCGTCTTGAGCCACTGCGGTAAGTATACGTGAAGAGAGGACTTTACAAAGTTGTTCGAAAGCTACCCATCCCAGTTGAATCTAATTATGACTACTAAAAATAAGGCAAGGCTTTACATACAATGCATGCAGGTTGTAACATGTCCCAGTAGACTAATAAATTGGCTACCCCGTTATGAGTAATAAAAATATGTAGTTTTAAATCTCTGTTTTATTCAAATCTTAGAAGACCAGACTTTACCATATATGAAGTTTGTAATATCAAAAATATTATAATCACTCAATAAAATTAATTACTACAAACTGTTTGTAAAACTTGTCTATGTCGCAAGCAAATTGCGTAGTACGCTGTATTGCAAAGTTTCTAGCAGTATTACAAATTTGCGCTGTTTTATACAATACTAGCTTTCCGCCAGCGGCTTCACCCGCTATCCCACGGGAACCATAGATTTTACCGGGATAAAAAGTAGCCTATGTGTTATTCCAGACTATAATCTATCTCTGTGCCAAATTTTATCCAGATCCGTTCAGTAGTTTTTGCGTGAAAGAGTAACAAACATCCATCCATCCATCCATCCTCACAAACTTTCACATATAATATTAGTAAGATTATAGTAAGAAGTAAGATTACACTACAAGCTGATTATTATTAATGTCAATGTTATGGTATGATAGGCAAAATATGGCTCCTGGTTACGGTCGCGGCTAATTTCGCGAATCCCATGGATGTGACGATAAGGCAAGTGAAGGCAATTGCGGTTTTTGGCCGAATTCATACCAACTAAAAACTCATGAGTCCAACATACCCAGCCTCCTTAGGCGGTGGATGATCTATGAGAATTTTTCGAACCCAAAAAACAGGTTCTGAGGTTGTTACTCATGGCATTGAGACGCAATTTTTAAAGCTTTGAGCTACTCGAATTGATTCACTGTTGCAAATGATTTAACACAGTTTGAGTATCAAAAAACATAACTAAGAAATAAAATCATATGCGATCTGTCTGCTCGTTTGTTCCCTATACCATAAAAAAGAACATAATATTTTCATCGAAAAATTTCATATTTTGGCATAATAAAGTGAAGAAATAAATAAATAAATATAAGAATCCTAAAAACACTCACCACTATATTTAATATGCCTAACATAATAGCGCTGCTTCGCAAATCCGCTAGACGATTTCCAATTATGCGTAAAGCGTAGTGTAGCTACAACATATACACAAATATAGTATAGCTTAAAACAGGAGTATATGTATGACCATATACGTCATGTCGACTACTTGAACCTTGATATGACAACAGTGTCAAAAGTGGTTCTACCCACACGATAGTGTTATTTTAATGGTAATTCAGTGTAGAATATTCTGTGCCTTTTTTGGTAGTTTTTTCTTCTGTCTATTAATTAGTGGGTCATGTTTGAGAAGCGTTTTTAGTAAGTTAAACAAGAATGTATTAAAAAAACTCTTAATCTAGGTACTGGACCCAAAAACTCATGATCCGCACCCAACCTTTCTATAATTAGCAACTAGATTATTAGCAGTTAAATACCTACTTTTACCTAATGGTCTTTGCAGATTATGTAAGAGACTGATAGAGATGATTATTCACTATGAAATAATATTGCTGTCGCATTTATCTTATAACCATACAATGGCTTAAGACGAGAAAATGCGATGACAAATTTATGTCACCATTTACAAGGCCCGAGAGACTAAAAGAAAACAAAATAAATTACATTTTCGTCCTGAAAGACTAATTAAATGCATTTAATAATAATAAAATCACTGATGACACGAACAAGAGTGATATAATTAAAAAAATACGCGTTCGTCCGTGACTGCGGTAAATGTAAACATCTCTCTACTCTACTCAACATTACTCGACGTGGCTCAACAAGTTCGGGCTCAACTCGTCTCGAGTGCCCGCTCATGGGAAAAAGTTCCCTTTGTTTTTAATTTTTAATACTTAAACGCAAAGAGGTCTTGTCAAAGAGTTGTATTAACGTTCTAGAGGGGAAAATGGATGTAATACAAGAAAATATGGTTCATGGACGTCATTTCACCGAGTCATATTTTTATGGTCCACTTGAAATAAGGAAAATTGCAGAGTTGATCTAGTGCCAATTGCCAATTGACTGCTAAGATCTGAGGTTTGATTTCCAGGTTAGGTACAATCATTGAAATGTTGTTAAGTTCTCAGTATCTGCTCGTATATTTAGATTGGTGTCCGGTAAATGGCAATAGGCTAGTGCTCTTTGTTTTATATACCGCAGAAATATATTAATAAGGGATGTAAATCAGTGCAGTTCTTTATAACGGATTAGGCGCACAATGCCACATTCGCAAAATGCCACATTGACGCAAAATGACACATTCGAAAAATGACATTTCTCAATATGCCACATTAGCAAAATGTCATTTCTCAAAATGACACATTCTCAAAATAACATATTCTTAAAATGACACATTCTTAAAAGTTAAAGCCATTTAGTGACTTCTGACAGCTCGTTGTAAAAGTGAAAATTCTCATTTTTGGGATTAAAGGACAATATTTTTCATTAAGGCGAGGCATTGACAAACTATGAATCTGAAATCGGACCCCCGCACCGCACCATTCTCTTACACCCCGCAAATACTTCGTGGTTTGCGATCGTAGGCTCGCGCTGTGGAACAGAGACGTCATAGAGTCGCGTTTACTATCTATACTATATTTATTTTTGTTGTGATAATATTGATTTGATCAATTATTTTGTGTAATGTTAAATCGATATTTTAAGAGGTTGTTCGCAGAGGTCAACGATTCTATAATAAAATAATAAGCTCCAGGACCGGATGGACAGAACAATTTTTGGTTAAAATGGCTACGTACTTTCACATGCTCGCTTGGCGTCTCAATTCCAGTCACCGAAGAATTAGAATCTGGGACGCTCCCACCTTCCTATTCCTAACTATTGAAGTCACCCGTCTAAATATGGTAGTACTGCGGAACTAATATGAATGGAGTGCGAGAACACGGAGGAGATAAATGATACGTCCGTCTAGTGTTAGGCTGGTTTATTACTAACTCAAACATGGCCGCGATAAAGAAAGCGCGCGGCGGCCGGCGGCGCGTCGTCGCGTAGATCAGGAACCCAAGAATTATGCACCCATCACTTGTTTACCGACGGTCTATAGGCTTCTTACATATATTTTGAGAGCAAAAAATATTGATAAAAATTCAATTAAGTATGTCTGCGTTTTAAAAATGGATGTAGGAACGTGGTACTAAGGAGCTAATACGTAGTAGTACGTAGTAGTTGTATGCTAGTTCCGGTAATGTCTACCCGTGTGAAGTCGGGACGGACCGCTAGGAATTAAAAAATATAATTAAATTATTATGTACTTAATGTTAAATGTATATTTTAAGATTTCTAATTAAAGGTAACATGTCAAAATAGCATGGTAATAAATTTATAAGTCAATAATATAAAATGGTTTACAATTTTCATGGTTGTCATACTGCTGCTATCTACAAAAGATTCTTAAACAAAAATTATAACATTTTAAATATGGAAACACATACAGTAGTTTTTTGAGCTCATAACTAAATTATGAGCCGTTTTGTGTGGTGATACGTGTATAATTATACTGGTAACCATTTTCAACATATAGAGACCCCTTCGTGCCTTGGTGAGCACGTAAATCCCTTGTCCCTGTTGTCAAGGGTTAGATTCACACTAGACACAAATATGTGTGATGAAAATTATGGTTTGTGTTGGTCTGGGTATTTCTTAAGTATTTATAAATACCTATATAAAAAAACTATTTAAGTATTATTTCTATTGTCTAGTGCTCTACTAAGTTTGGTACTGATGATGCTGTATAAAATGTCTCCTAACGAACGAACGAATACAGACAACTATGACAATCGTTAGTGGTAGTCAAAAGCCCAATAAAGCCTGACAACTTCGAAGATCCTTCGAATATTGGTACTGCCCAGAAATTTAGAAACATATTATATATGTCTGACTGCTGTCACTTCGTGTTCGTGTAAAATATTGGTATTCTGCGGCATTGGTTACACTGGAAGCCTACCCCTAAATAATTGAGAAAAGGCTAAGACGATGATCATTCAGTCGTTTCATGTAATCAGTCACAAAGCCAAGCTTAGGATGTACAGGAAGTAGGTAATAATTTGATGGCAAATGGTTCACCATATGGGACTTACACATACCAGCAAACTTTTAGTTACATTAGTATATCTCAGTTTATCGCCATAACCCTTGGCGAAAACAGGCGCGGACGTGATGATAATGTTAAGTAATTTCTGTATATGTATAATTGTATATGTTTTTACTACCCTTGATGATGGGTTTCTGAATTTTCAAATTTTCACTGATAACCGATTGTGGTGAAAAAGCACAGTTATGTAGTCCTAATGAGCTTACAACATAATGGACACCTAGAGGTGACCTGATGATGGAGATGAACGACAGTCGAAGAAAACCCTCAATGGTTTACAGCAGCTATCTCGGGTTTGAGCTTATTTAATTCCATGATACAACATAATGAACACCTAACGTTAACCTGATGATGGAGATGGAAGACTGTCGAAGAAAACCCTCAACGGTTTAAAGATAGACCACATTAAATAATGTAACCATTTTTTTAAACATTAAAATGGGTATAGTAAGCTATCCTTAAAAGATACACTTATAGTATCGGGAACTTTTTTATAGGCCTATCAAAAAGGAACAATTCTATCACACATATTTTTTTTATATCTCAAAGGGATAAGGCAGCATTTTCCATGAAAGTTCCCAGTCGCTTAATTTTTTAGATTTAATTTTTATTTTTTTTACGTTATTGTATTTTGATTAATGGGCCTGGTTACCTGAAATACATTGAAAATATATTAAATGTGATCATATTTTTTTATATTCGCATAAGTCCAAAGACGACTCCATTTAGCTTTGTTCTATTTTACCGATTGTCAATTTATAAAGTCCAGTCTAATAAGCATTTACATTGTATAGGCTTCCCGTACACTGAAAGGTCAGCTTATACTGGTCGTGGGAGCTCATCTGACACAGACCCGGCGCTGATAACAGTCCGTGGCGGACTGACAGGAGGCATTCTCCATACAAAAACAAGTGCAAACTAGCTTATAGTGGAAGGTCGTATGCGCCAAAACGGTTTTTCTCGTTTAAAATCGAATCTAAAATGTATTTTAAAAAATCCAATTACAAATTCAAAGACTCTGTTGAAATTTATCTATACTGAAAATTTGAAGGTTTAAATCCGTTCCGTTTCTCCATAAAATGCGAATCCATGTTTTTGAAGAGCTGTCTTCAACATTTTTTTCTCTGCAGTAAAGTTTATCCAATCGTGTTTCTGTACTACAAATTTATAGCTAAAGACATGAATGATGACATATGTAAAAATCAGATCCGTATGTTTTGTAATGGCTGAGAAATATTAAGATCCATGACGCCCAAATCTTCAATGCGTCGTCTTAAAAATGTATAATAATTCTCTTTTAATAAGCATTAATCCTCGCTATGAGAGTACGAGTATCTTTTTATCATATATCATAGTCTGTTAAGCTTCTCATTTGCGTATTCCATTGAAACATATTTCATCTGTTTATTTTTTACCACTCGCATTTCTGTTATTTTAAAGAGCTTTTAATTTTTTTGAAGTAATTTGTACACGTGTTTATATTTAACGGTATAATTAACGGAAAAAATAACTGAATACATTTTAAACAAAAACTGTAAATGAGGATTCATTACCTACCCAATGAACTTTTCATTAATGAAAAAATATTTATATGGATTCAATTTTGCAACTTAATTGAATTTTTTGAACTGAAGTGAATTTAATATTCTGAATACATTGTTTCCGAATTACATTGGTGTCAGTTTTGAGTCTCATTATATGCAGCTAAATGTTGATACCTACGAATAAATATCATTGGTCTTTATGGATGATATTCAGAAACTGGGATTAGGCTATAGTCCACCACGCTAGCCTAATGCGGGTTGGCAGACTTCACACGCCGTCGAGAATCTCTCAGGCATGCAGGTTTCGTCACGATGTTTTCCTTCACCGTTAAAGCGAGTGATAATTACGCACATGATTACGAAAAGTCAGAGGTGCGTGCCTTGGATTCGAACTTGAGACCTTTGACTTGGCACGCCAGTGGTCATACCCCTAGGCTATCACTGCTACCTTCATTAGTACAACAATTTTGAAAAGTCCCATAATATGTTGTTACTGATTGTATATTTTTAAGAAATAAGCAGGCAACAACAGTATTTAGCTATTGACAGAAAAAAATAACAATTACGACAATAATGTATTAGTAGAAAAATATCACTCCATTTGCTTTTATCCTTGGCACAGCATCGGCACGTTATTGAAGTTTAGTTTTTAAGCACAAAATACTGCAGCAACAATAATACACTCCATTGTAACCCTCACAAAAACCAACACAAAACGAATATTAAAAATTGTTCACGATCGATTTGATACACTCTTTCATTTCGCCTATATCCGGTCGCAGATCCGGATAAAAATGTTATCCGTGTATAAAACAATATGTTGCTTTTTTGTTGTTTTGCGTGCACGATGTACAAAGTATTGATTAACGCCCAGCTCTCAACGGACCCGGGTAAAAAAATAAAAAATCAACTGGACTGCATCGCCCCCGGTTATGCACTCGCACCCGTTCAAACATAGTATGGACATAATGTGTATGGGAAGCGTCTAGTTTAAACTGACCCGCCGTGATCTCACCCTTTGTATCGGACCCGGGTGAATTTCCAAAGAGCTGTCAGAATACCCGGGTTTTTGTGTATTTGGTACCTTTACATGGCCAGGAGGCATGGTAAATGGATTTTTTATTTCCATTCAACGAATCATATGCGTTTACTTTTTTATTTGTTGGGTCAACAGAACAGAGGATGTGTATTTGGCAACAATTTTTTGAGTGTATTCAGTTTTCATTTAAATAAATATTGGATTTAAAATTCAACTTACATTGAAATTTTTTCTTTATAATTTGTACAGTGCTTTTATTTTAGGGGCTGATAAATGTCATAAAAAATGTTGTTTACATAAAATAAACATTTAAAAATTGTAGTAAATATGAGTAAAGGCTAGGTCTTATCTAAATACTATGTCGCTGTAGTCGTAAAATGACTGAATAATATACTAATTAACACGCAACTTGAATAGGTTCAAAAATTTTAAGTGTAAACACGTGTAAAATGGTTTAATAATTTTCATTATCAATCTAGGTATGTGACCTACACATTACCCTTTTATCCTTTATCTAGGTAGGTAGTGAAATAAAGTTACTTTTTATGAATTATATAACTATATATTTATAATACTAGTTCCCCGCGGTGATACACGCGTTCATAAATGTTCCCCAATCTTGTGGGAATTTCCCAAAAACTCGTCATAAATTATAGCTTAAATATTATTCTGATGAATAAACAATAGTACTGTAAAGTTTCGTCAAAATCCGTTCAGTAGTTTTTGCGTGAAAGAGTAACAAATATCTAAGTATCCACCCATCCATCTTCACAAACTTTCACATTTAATTATAAAATCAGTACATTATAGGAAAAAGTCGTTTTAGTTTAATTGCTAGCTACTCTCATATAACGTCCTAAAGTTCTTTTAACCGATTTACAAAATACAAAATTCATAATTACCTAAACCTCATTAGGGTTGCTGCATAATTTAAAAGTCTAGCAAAAAAGTAGCCAACCTTCTAACCCAAGTACTTCTAAATCTAAGGCCGCCGGCCGCCATACACACAATAGGTACCTATAGATACACTCATTAGGGTTGTCGCGTGATTTTAATATATAAACCGTTGGTGGTGGGATTGCAATTAAGCGAAATGGTTTCCTCGGCGTTGGCTCAATTTACATATTTTTATTGTAGCCGGAAAGCGCTGTGTCCTCACGAAATGTCTAAAACGACTCGGCTAAATATTTTCTTCGCGTATTTTGTTGAGTATTTGTGGCTTTCAGTTTGTTGTGGTTTGTTTTTTTTTGAGTTTCTTTATGGAGTTATGTTGTTGGAGGTTTTGCTTGAGGGACTGTTTTAGACCAATAATTAATCAGCAGTTTGGGTATTCATGACAAGCTGTTGGAAAAAGGCAAAAAAAGAGGCAGATTTGAGATAAAATCATAAAAACCGAAAGCCTGATTACGATTTTTTTACCTCGAAACAAACATAAAAATAATTTTATCATTACAAAAATTAATGTGGAAGTGGTGTGTGGTGTGGATCGTACCAAGTAGAAATCTATAGTCTCTGCCTACCCCTATGGGAAACAGGTGTGAAGTTATGTATGTATTTATTTCATTTAAATTTAATTTATTTATTTATTTATGTATGTATACAAATTGAAACCCTGTAACATGGTGATTTTTTTAAAGATGAACTGCACAGTGTTTGTAACCGGTGCGTGTTTAGGATACATAAAGATTATTAAAGATTTGTTATTATTTATTATAAGTAAGCACGTGGCGTTAGGAAAAAAAGGATAATATTATATTTGACTAATATTATATTAACTGCCTCGCTAGCCCAGTGGCCATAAGCGCCAGAGCTACCATGTTTCTGGATTTGATTCCCGTGCAAAGAGTTGATGGGTATTTTCGATGAAATTCCCAATAGCAGCTCGGTGTCTGGATTCGTCCCCGGTTGATAGCAATAGGCTCGCCTCCTATTACATGGGACCTAATTATACCGGTGAACAGACCCTCCCCGTCCCTTGCTCGAGCCGGCCCGCGCCGAGCCAGTAGTTTTAAATTCGTCCCAAAATAATTTAAACCCAGATCCAGCTGTCCCTAGCTGCCCCCCCCCCCCCCCCAGCAACGCCCTAAGCCGAGGTCCGAGTCCCGTTAGCTGCGGTTGCTTAGTTTATAAGTGTCCATGGCTGGAGGCACAAAAGGTGCCTCGCCACCAAGCCCGGTTAAGGATTTTAAAGCTCCTGAGCTAGAATCTATATCCGTCATAAAAAAAAAACCGGCGAACAGTGTTTCTGTTAAACCCATTATGGTATGTTATTATTTTTGACGTTATTACATTAAGGTTTAACTAACAACTAAGGCAAACAGCAGCAACAACTGGATCGGGTTCAATTATAGAAATAACTGCAGCCGTCCTTCACTCGTGAACGAACTCATCTGTTCCCCAATCGTGGCCAATAATCGTGATTCTTTCAATTTAATCCTCAACTCGACTACAGGGTGTTGCGTCATTTTTGAGCTTCGTTGATGGGAATGACCGGAGGGTTTGACCATGGACTACCGGGTCATAGGTTTTTAGTTTCTATATAAGGTACAGCCTCTTTCTTTTTAAAAAGTATAGTAACTAGTGGCCTGTTCCGGCTTCGTATTGGTGGATGGAAAATTACCCTATACTATGTCACTCTGTGACAATTAAGCATTCTACCAGTGAAAGGGGTTTTAAAATGGTCCAGTTGTTTCAGTCTCGCGAAGGACAGACGGGAGTTTTCGAAAATGACAGCCAACCTCCAGTAATTGGAGAGGCACTTCGAAGAAGAAGAAGTTGTTTTTCATTACATTAATTACAAGTACGTGTTTAGATTAGGAGAGGTTTAGGTACATCACTCGCAAAAAAACCTACATGCCTAAGAAACTTACTCTCCTCCTCCTCCTTGAGTCGTTCTACTCGCTGCTGAGGGTCGTGATCTCTATGCAAGTTTCTGGACTAAGCTCCGCCACTTCACTCTACTCTCTGCAGCATGGATGGCGTCGCTTACTCTACGGCGTGTGAAATCTGGCAACTAGCACTTATGTGAACATGGTGGACTATAGACTAACTATTCATTCTGAGAGTCAATTTGCACCCAGTAGTAAGAGAATATACTTACGTTACTCTTTAAAGCCTTTCATTTCCCAATCGCAAGTTACTCAAAATAATTTACTTCACCCGTCATCCTGTATATCCGTCTATAGTTTCGTAAATATCAATTTAGTTAAAAGCAGTAGAAAATTGTAGGGAAACTTTATATTGTTTTGTTTTATGCTCGTAAACGCGTAGTAAACGCTCAGAGTTTAGCGTTAACCGTCACCCGGTGCGACACAGTGACAGATATGGGATTATATCACGCCATCGCTGGCGGCCGCGAAAGCTTTGGACCTCGCCACTTGATTGATGAGCAGTCGAAATAGGTTTGACGAATCAATTTTTGTGTGCGGGTAAAAAGTAGTCTTTGAAATATGGCTTCTAGTTTTTGTTAGATAAAATAAGTTAATTTTGACCTGCTGATTTTGATAAATTATTGGGATGATAGAATAGGTATTAAGAATTAATAGATATTAAGTAAAATTTATTTGATATATATAATTCAGTTCTTACTGCCTATATCTGTATTATTTTATCTTACTTAAACTCTTAAATCTAACACATCAAACTGCACTATCCTCAAAACTCACTTAAAGACTGTAACCATTTTTTCTTAAAGAGTGACTATGGAGTTTCTTGCCGGCTCTTCTTCATAAGTCCCACTTTTTGGAACCGTGCAACTAGTTTGACTTTTCAAAAGTACCTACCTACTTTTATGTACTAATTGAAATAAAATATTTGAACGTGAATACACTCACGACTTTTCCCCACAGGGGTAGCCAGAAACTAGATACTTACCGCCACTGGCTACGATTCTTGATACATCCTATCATGCACACGCGCCGGTTGCGAGTACAACGAACTTTATTTTAATTTTGCACGATACCAAACTCCATGCTGCTATTGAGAATTTTATAGAAAAAATCCAATAACACTGCTCCTGAGCTGTAAATGGAAACCAGGACTCCAAGCGTACGAGATTCATGAAATAAAATCCCTAATCTATCCTATTATGGAATGCTCTCCCACCTGAGATCAGGATGGCTAATCGGCTCTCGTTTAAATATAATCTACGAAGACACCTCCAAGGTAGCTCCTCGGCAGATTCATTATCTCGACATTGACCTATCTACTTTCTCCTCATTTTTATGTATATATTTATATAAATATGTATTGTATATATTATATTGTGTATAGTATGTATGTAGTTAGTCCCTAATTTGTATTATATGTATAATTCTTTTAGGTTTTTTGCATCTACTGTGTTTTATTATCTCTGCATCACCCTAAGGTTGTCTGGCAGAAAATGCCTAATGGTATTAAGACCGCCTTTGTACCATCCGTGCATAAAGTTTAATAAGTAAAAAAATAAATATATAATAATGTTGGAAGCACAAGCTTGACTTGAAAATAATTGATGAACAAATTAATATAGTATAAACTCGCTCAAACTATGCGAAGTCCCCACTCTACCCGGTGGCAGTGTAACGCAGATACATTAAAAAGTTTAACTGCTAATTTTGGGGTCACACCGTCATTCGTGACTGAATTGATATGAAAATGTATTGCCTTAGCTATTTCGCCATTGACATTATTTATTTGAATAATATACTCTTGTCGGTATTCACCTCGTAAGAAAATCGGTCGTTCCCGTCAAGAATGAAACTCCTTTAAAAGATAGACGTTACAGATTTATATCACATTACATTATTATAACACCATCACGCCTGTGTTCCCTGAGAGGTAAGGCAGAAGTGAACTAATTCACATTCACAGTTCGGTGATGTTTTAGGTCCCGTAATAAAGGGCGACTTTCATACATCCTCCTGGCCTTTTTCCCAACCATGTTGGGGTCGGCTTCCAGTCTAACCAGAACCAGATGCGGCTGAATATCAGTATTTTACACGAAGCGATTGCCATCAGACCTCCACAACCCAATTTCTGGGCAATACCGATATTCGAAGGATAGACTGGTTGTCAGGTTTTTAGGGCTTCTGACTACCACTAACGATTGTCATAGTTATTCGTATGACAACCGGGACCGACGGCTTTACGTGCTCTCCGAGGCATGGAGGGGTGTCGATGTGTTAAGAATGGTCTCCCATCCACAGACTGACCTCGGCAAGCGTAGCTTAACCTTGCAGATCGGTTGATTAGCGCAGTTATAACTTACGTTATTGTAAATAAATGCATAAGTTCGAGTTACTGCTACAATTTGTCCTACAAATCTCTTTACCATTTTTAAATATAGCTAAAAGTGTCCTTACATAGAATATATACATATATACGTAATATTCGCGAGTGGACCGGCATCAACAGTGCCGCTGAACTGTTCCGTCTCGCGAAGGACAGACTGGAGTTTTCGAAAATGACAGCCAACCTCCAGTAATTGGAGAGGCACTTCGAAGAAGAAGAAGATAGAATATATATTATTTGTCCCAAAAAGCACTTTGGGATGCGAATGACCCCGCGCGTAAGAACTAGTAACTTGTAAATAGAAAACCGCGGAACCCATCATAAACCCGAATTACACGGAGTCAGAGATTAGTTTAGTAGGTTTTACGATTGTCTCTATAAACTGCGAACTAATAAACTTATAACCTCCAAGAGAATCCACTACGTCGTAAACATAACGATTTCTTCAGACGAAACAAGCAGACTGACGACGTCTGTAGTCCTAGTAGACTGTGGATTGGATTCCCACAGGACACAGATATTTATGTGACGAGCATAAGTGTTTGTGTTGGTCTGGATGTGTTATAAGTATGTAAGTATTTATAAATTAGTACAAAGTGAGTATTATATTTATCCATTGTCTAGTACCCATCGTTCAAGCTCTGCTTATAACAAGAGCTGTGCATATAATTATACTTATACTCTATGATTATGACATTAGTAAATATTTTAAATTTTAAACAGGAACTTTTAAAATTAAACATTTAGGAACATGTTTAATGTTCCTAAATGTTTAATTTTTCTTTCTATTTGACCCAAAAGTTGACTGCGAGATAATGCCATTTAATGGCATTATCTCGCAAAAAATCCGCCTTGTGTACCATTTTGTACACATAAAGTTTCTTAAATAAATAAATAAATTACTTAATTTGATCCGGTTCATAAGGAAGCAATTTGATCAAGAAGTTAAAAAAACTATTTAAAATAAATTAAATAATTAACTAAACAACTATATCCGTCTGAACACACCACAATATTCACAATAAAACGAACCACGCATATAATTTGAGAATAATTTAATTTGTTAACCCTTAACCCGTTTTATGGTTAACGGTTAAACTTGGGTTAATTGCACAATAGGTACCTACGTACACAGACATATAATATGATGTGAATATTACCGTTGTATAGTTTATGCCTAGCTTTATGGATAGTGTTATTGCATTAAGATTTTGAATAACTGTAACTATGCTTAACCTATTTGATTACGTAGTATTAACATGCTTACCATCACGCCTGTATTCTCGAAAGGGTTAGACAGAGATGTGCTAAAGTACACCGGTTTAGTGCTGGCGTAATGCCATCAATCGGGCACAATTCTAAACTTCAAGCTGCTCTAACTTATACATAACGTCGTTCTGATGAACGTTGTACAATTCTCCAGATCGCTCGTACACCTGTATCTAACCTTTCGAGCCATACAGGCGATGATAGGTATGAAGAGAATATTGTCACAATGTAACGAAAAGCAAGCTTGTATGGAATTAATGAAGGATAAGCTTAAGAACTATTCAAGAAACGTAGCAAGTGAGAAATAAACGAGTGTATGTATGTAACGAATAGTACTAAATACAAAATGGCTACTCTCCGCCCTTCCCTAACTCTAGGTAGCCCCACCGGCCTCTGCACTTCTTTTCACCTTAATTATTTTTTTGCTATGAGCCTCTTATTTTCCTGAAATAGGCAGAATTATTTTTTGCTTTGCTAAACAAGGGTTTGGGGGGCTAGATAACTTGTAATTTGACATTCCAATCGACAAACGAATAAAAAGAATTGTGTGTTAGTGACAGTCTGACTTGTCAAAATTTACAAAAACTTCTGTCATTTCCTTACATTTTGTTTCTACTCGTTTGTCGATTAGATTTCGAATGTCAAATTACAACTTATTTATAGGCCCTGGACGAACAAACGCGATTCATGATTATAGCCGAACACACATTGTCTAAAATATTAGAGCATTTGTCATAAAAATATTTGATACATCGCCTATGAAACTAATTTTACGGAACATTGGCAGTGAATTTTTAGATTTGTTAGTATTGGTCATGTTTGTAGTGTTTTGACGAGATATTTTAAACAATTTGGTTTTAGTAATGCTGTGTTTAGAACATAGCTCCAATAATGTACTTATGACTTATTTTCCGCCTGCCGAAAGAGGCATACAAAAATTAAATAAAATAAGATTCAAATGTAGCGTCATTTGAATCTTATTTAATTTAATTTTTGTTTGTTTTCTGTGTCATCTGCGTTCGCAAAACATTCCGATATCGTTTATTTTATCAATATTCTGTTAGTAAGTATAAGTAGTAAGTTTTCTAATCAATCAGAACAAGGAAAGTGACAAAAAACCATTTTACAACAACTGCCCACTTATTGACTACCAATTAAGTACTTTGTAAGGTGAATTAATTGGAACTGCGATGGCAGCGTTAATTTTTTTTTTTCAATTTCCCTGTTGTAATTTCATTAATAGGTACAACCAAATATACATTGTACACTTCAGAAATACAGTCCTTCACAGTGTATGGTAAACAAACCTCTAATTCTGCTTACCCCAAAAAGGTAACAATAAAGAATCTCGCCGCGCTACAGGCAATACTTGCATTAATTTAGATCTGAGTGCAGATAGTATTAAGTAAAGGGCCCGATTAAACTGTCTGTCTTCGGCTGCTATCTCATCACTACATAGAATGCGGGTACGGTGCATAAGCGGAGCGACAAGCGGGTATATTAACTCGTGATGTAGACAACAGAACATTTATCTAGAAGTGGTAGAACTACTGTCAAACATAATGGTCTTGGTTTCTTGTTCAGAATAGGTGAAAAGTCACTGATATTTTTCTATTAAAAAAATAGTGTAATAAATTATTTTACATAGGTATTTATTAGCCTGGTAAATGATAATAATTTTAATTGGAATTATTTACCAGGCATATAAATATCTAAAATAATTTATTACACAAAATATTGCTTTTTATTACTTCAGTTTAAGAGCTTTAATAACCCTCTTTCGACTATAGGGTAAAAATCCTCTACGACTAATTGTATGACTTAGATATTAAACAGAGGTTCTTTCCAAAAATCTTTCAGTCTTATGTACTGAAAGGTATAGTAATTTTTTATTCATTTCAAATTACATCACATAAGGATTTTCTTCTGCATCATTGGAATACTTGTATATTACATACAAATACAAAACTGAAACAATGACCTGTGTCATCCACATAAAAATATTTGTTCGAAACGGGAGTCATACCCGTGACAATTGTTACTTAAGTAATTGATAAAGTCATCAATGAACTATTCAATCACTGCTATTTAATATTAGAAATCGGTCTCATACCACTAAGTGTTCACCCTTATTTGAATTTGATGTATCTACGTTACCGCTTAGAATTTAACGGAGTGCTGGGTTGGTTTACTTTCGTAATTAAATGTGGCTACCGTGGATGGATTCACTCGTGATTGTTGCTTGTAAATGACTTGCTTTTAAACTGCTTTAGAGGTAACTTACTTGTAGGACTTCAAGTCTTAACTATCTCCGCTACTTACCACAATCTTTATTTAAGAAATTAAAAATAAAGTTTTGTGATCATCGTAAAAGTATTTTAATAAGGTTATACAGATTCTTTATGTTTATCTTTTTGTATTTTTTAAGCATTTTCCATGCTAAGATTACTAGTTATTTTCAATGAAGGAAAAAATCGGCTGGCGGGCAAGATTCGAACCTGCGTCTTCTGGTTCGGTACACCAGACGCTCTGACCACTAAGCCACCGCGAGCCCCGCTCGCCAGTCGAAATCTTCGTCGAAATCTCGAAATCTTCGTCTACTTCGAAAAAAGTCGAATTGAATAGAGGACAATCTTTATGTTGGTATACTGTCAGCCAGCGGCTGTCAAACTATTAAGGCTTCGGAACACTCGAAAAAACTTCTTTATTTTATGTGGTTCTATAAAATAATATCCCAGCATCTTGACATATTATACGAGTATAACCCTCCTTCGGCAGTCGGCTAAAAGTGAAGTCGTTTCCGCTGTCTGTTCGATTACATCTTTTAAACAAAGTACTCAACGGATTTAATGCAGTTTTCAGGAATAAATAGAGTGATTTAAGGGGAAAGTATACATAAAAATATTATAGTAGGTACAGAAAAGCCGGGAAATTCACTGCCCCACGTCTACATCGAACACGTGCGAAGTTGGGACGTGTCGCTAGTAATTAATACAAGATAATGCAATTTTAAATAAGTTCCAGTACAAAAATCGATGGGATTTTTGTAAGGAACCTCGAAATTTTCTACGGAACCCACTTTAGGAATCGCTGCTTTAAACAAAAAAAATAATCGCCAAAATCGGTTATATGTACATGAACAACACAGACATCTTTAGGTCAGTTAAAAATAAACACAAACAAAGAAACGTGTTATATTTCAAACAAATCAGTTTTGACGTGCAGAAGTCGGCGCATAGTATGAATAAAGAATCCCAAGGTACGATCGCAGGTGTAATTACCCTCAACTACCAACTAGTAGCTACGGCCCACCGGCCTATTACCTGATCAAATATTTACAGGGCTTTCTTTAACTTTCAGCTAGGTAAGTAACGAACAGTAGTACTTACGGTTTTAGTACTTTTTTATGTCATTAAATGTGTTTAGCTGAATGAATAAATTCTATTTAATGCGCAATATTTGTGTATGTAAAAAGATTGTGAACTAAAACGTACCTACTGCTAGCAATTTGGCGCATTATTTTTGGTCACTGTTCTAACCAATTGTTCACAATCTATCGACAGTGCCTCGACCATGAGTTTTTGATACTAGACTGCTAGCTAGCGACTCCGTAAAATATTTGTATGGAAAACCTTCGCAGCGCCTCTAGCGGTTACGTAAGGAACTAAAATCTGTACCTCGACCATGAGTTCTATCTAATGGCTCTCGATAGGTTTCTTACGCATCGAAACGCCGTTATCTCATACCAGATTTTAGTTCCTTACGTAACCGCTAGAGGCGCTGCGATAGTTTTCCATACAAATATTTTACGGCGTCGCTAGCGAGTCAAGTGAGAAAAACTCATGGTCGGCCGTCTGATATGATGCGTTTCGCGTTTCGATGCGTAAAACATATCGAAAGCCATTCGATAGAACTCATGGTTGAGCTAAGCGGGAACACAGGCGTGACGGTATAACGACTCAGAGGACGTCGATTTAGAGGGTTGTTTTATTATAATAATTAACTAAATAAGTGTTGGCAGACTTGTAGTGAAATTATACAGAAATTATAAGAACCTAATATGATAATTATACAAAAAGTGGAGCTACGGCAGCGGGTGTAATTATCTACGAACCAACCACGGGCTATCGGTTCATTATTTGCTTCATTATTTATGAAGGCTTCATTTTGCTTTTAGCAAGGATGTTACTTTTTTTTAAAGTCAGTTCCCAGCACTTGATGGAACTATAAGCTCTGTGTCAAGGAGATTTTCACCAAAATATTTAGAATTGGTTATTCAGATTTAAGTTTAATTTATATTCGCATTTTTTAAGAACTAAATGAAACGCTTGAATCATTTTGGTTAGGAGGTAGAAATATTTTACATAGTTTGTGCCAGCGCAGAGAGCAAAATAATTTATTTTCTATCGATTTTTAATTTGTAAGTAGCATTAATGAGTCTTCGGTGTCAGTATAACCACAATTTAACAACTACACTGGTATAGAGATACTTTTACAAAAGTATTTTTTAACAATAAACGCTGGTATTTGGTTTACATTTAATACTTCCACGCATTCATGAGAAAAAGATTGGTCGCAGACAGATAGATGGACAATGAAGTGATCCTAGGAGGATTCGTTTATTCCTTTTTGAGGTACAGAACCCTAAAAATAATATAGACGTATGTATTAATATAAAATCATGCGAAGTTGTCTTGGCTAAGAGGACTAGGTGCGTGGTTTATCATTGCGTGAATCATTTCTCTTATCGACTGGTTCGCGTCACTGTTTATTGTATTGATAGAATATCGCACGCTGCAGCTGTCTGTTTGATGACGAAAATGGTCATAAAATTTATAATGGACACACTTGGAAGCGTAAAATGAATCTTACCTTCTACAAACGAAAATTAACACTGGACTTTACGTTGTGACTTCTTAACACCGTGAATGAATGCAGCCGTGTTAAGACGAGTAGGCACGATTTTTTTTAAACCGTTTGGCCGATTTCAATTAAATGTATATGGGACCACTTTAGGGAGTATACTCTTTCAAACAAAAAAGAAATAAGAATTTCAAAATCATTCCACAATTGACTGAGAAATCGCTTAACATACATACAAAAATAATAAAAACAAACGGTCGAATTGAGAACCTCCTCCTTTTTTGAAGTCGGTTAAAAATATTGTTGTTTCGACATCACTCGCATTGCGACTGAGACAGTTAGCCACACTACAAAAATTTGTTAAAGTACTCGTCCCCTCTTGAGGTACACTCCTGTTAAGTCTGGAGCCCTTTAACTCCTCGTTGTGACGTCAAAGGGCGCCGCTATGATGCAATAAACATCTGCTTTAATATGTAGCGTTTAATATCCTCTCCTTTCCATTCCACAAGTAAACATTTCATTCGGAGTTAAACAAAACTTCGTATTATGTACCAACCAATTTTTGTTTGATGAAACTGTTACGTACAGGGATGAAATTATATAATACTAGCTTCCCGCCAGCGGCTTCGCCCGCGTGGTCTTATAATTTTTTCCCCGTTTTTGCTACATTGTTCATTACTACTCCGCTCCTATTAGTCGTAGCGTGATGATATATAGCCTATGTTACTCGGGGATAATGTAGCTTTCCAAAGGTGAAAGAATTTTTGAAATCGGTCCAGTAGTTTCGGAGCCTATTCATTACAAACAAACAAACAAACAAACAAATCTTTCCTCTTTATAATATTAGTATAGATTTTGAAGCTGTGTTTTATAATATTATGCTATTCTGATAATATATAAACTATAAATACTGTATAGTTTAATAATCAAAATATGTTAAGTAGTTTTTGCGTGAAAGAGTAATAAAAAATCCTTATAAAATTTCACATTTATAATACTAGTAGGATCTGGGATCTATAAAAAAATATTATTAATATAATGCCTATTAAAATCAAATTAATTAAAACAATACCTTTACCTGACAAAGTCGTTAGTAATCCCAAAGCTTTTAACACACACGACACAGGTTCCGTCAACGACCTTATGACCTCGTTTACAGGAAAACTGAGCAGGTCCTGAGTGAGAGTCCTAATGAGGACACACATCGCAGATGATCTTATGACCTGGCTTACAGAAAGACTGAACAGGTCTTCTGCACCAACCGTCGAACAGGGTGGAACATTCCACGTTTCAAACTCCACGTTGCACCTTACACGCAAAGCTCCACCAGCGACACAAACCAAAATCCCGAACACGAGCACACGCGGGTGAAGCTTAACAGTAGATCAGAATTGGCTGAACGTTCTAAGATTTGTATTGTTTACTGTATCAACATCCTCCTGCGCGCCTGCTCTTATCTCAATTCACTTGGGGTTGCGCAATACGCAGGTGTCTTTTTCTTCCATTAGAAGGTTGGTAACTCATATGTATACTAGATGTTTAACATAAATGATCAGTGAAACCTATTGACTGTGAAGCATGTTTCTAATACGTAATATGATGATATTCAAGATATTCGGATACACAGACCGTATTAGATACATGTTTCGAGACTAGAATCTACGGATTAATTTCACCTGCTAAACCAAATTGACAGACGACCTGATAAAGATGGCCGGAGATCGTTTGATGCAGGCCCTCAGTGACCGATCTTTGAGGAAGTCTTTGGAAGAGGTCATTGTTCAGCAGTGGAACTCTTTTATTTAGTTGATAATAAGATGATGGGTATATTGATGAGCACTGGCATTAAATTTCATATCTGATTTTAATTTATAAAAACAATACTATGATGATTATCTCAGATTCCGTGATAGGTGTATCAGTAAACGATACAGAGACAGAAACGTACAGGTTCGCGGAAACGCAGAAAGGTACTGGGGGTCGTTGGATGCAGGCGGCATAAAATAAAACCTTCCTTTTTGAAAATCAATGGAAGAAGCCTTTAGCTAATATGATGAGGATGTAAAGAAGATACTTTATTAGTCCTATATAAATATTTTACCTCAGTGATCGTGCCGAAGACTATAAAAGGGACCTAGACATGCTGCATTTAGACATTCGAATCGACAAATGAATAGAATCAAAATGTATGGAAATGACACAAGCTTTCGACAAATCGGGCTGTCACTAAATATAATTTCCATATATTTTGTTTGTTTGTTACGTTTGTCGATTCGAATGTCAAAATGCAACTTGTCTTGTGTGACGAATTTTGCTAAGTGGTAAATTATTGACATATTTCATAAAAAAAACGCTTAGATTTTTCACCACATTCGTAACTAACATTTTGTTCGTGCCAAACGGCAGCATTCTCCAGCATTTTTTCATACATGTTACATCTTTATTTTCCCCACGTTGCCGCACCCGAGAAAATCTACATTTAGCGGCTACCTAATATTTTTTTCACACCGTCGAAGGTACTTTTTCTAAAAACAAAAAAGTTCGCCAAACAGACCCCTTGTGGCGTGTGAAAACCGGATCACGCCGGATTAGACCAGTTTTGGCCGCGCTGTTTATTTTTTTATAACACAACGCAATAGAGAGGTAAAGGTAGACTAAAATAGAATAGATTTAAGTTAATGACTTAATGTTAATAAAATTAGTAAATAAAATAATAAGCTTTCCAAAACAATATACAGTGTTATTTGTAATTTAAGTGAATTTTAGGGCCTGTTTCACAACCTCTGGATAGCCGCTAACTGCCAAATAAATTAAAAAATAGAACATTTGTATGATATTATGTGCCAGCTAATTTAACGGGAAATTATAGGTAAGCTGTGAAACAGGACATCATGAAAATAGGGTTTATGTGTGTATTTGATTTTTGTGGTGTCTATGTTAAAAATAAATCTTATTAAGGCTGACAAATTGAACCTTATATCGGCTTATTTACCAAATTGTTAAAACAATAATTATCTTAAAAAGATACCCCTTATATCGCTATCAACGCTATTACTGGATAAACTTTAAACGCAACTTTAATCAATTATCTCAAAGCCTATCCCCATATTGTCACCCACAAAGTTTAGCGGGCAAAATGATTAGATCTCCAAATTGACCAAGCAACAGCCTGGTACGAAATAGGACCATAATTGTTATCTGGACGTGAGTCACCGGCTTGGCAATCGAGAAATCACATAAATGCCTTTATTGCAACAGCTTTAAGTTTCAATTTGTTGGGTTGCTAATCAGGATTGTAGGGTATAAGCTATAAACTGTTGGCATGTACTTTAATATGAGTAATTATATTTTTTTTAAACGTCTTATGCCAATGTATGGTCTTTTAAGACTTATTTCACAGAATAAACAATAATAGAATGGCCACTCTCCGCCCCTCCCTAACGTCAGATGAGATACCTCAGGTCCCCCGCATCCTGCCGGTGTTCTTGCCGGACTGCCAACAAACCCTACGTACCTTCACGCACACATTTGCACGGGTACTACAAACGTAATTTTGACAAGTTTGACATTTGGTATTGTAGTGTGCAGCGGTATCGGAAAGTTTGTATGGAGTGTCACAGGCGGCTTCTTTGTTGATTACGTGACTGCTACGCTAGAGCAGTTTTATTGGGTTTTTCTATAAAATTCCAGCAATAACAGTTTGGAGTCTGCCTTTGTGCCCGGTTGACGGCAAATTGGGAAAAGGCCCGCCACTACATGGGATTTAAACGTACCGGCGAACTGAGGGTGTATATTAGTAAACCTCTGCCTAACCCTTTGGGGAACACAGGCATGATGATGGTATGTATTGATTAATTTATGTGTTAGAATAAATGTTTTTCATTTTCATTGTTATTGGCCAAATAAACGAGTTCTTCTTTCTCTCTTAGAGTATATTCTTCTTATTTGTAAACTGAATCACTCATAGAGTCATATTTTCCGAACCACATTATCTTTTACTTCTACTTCGATATCCTCTTCTGCATACTCATCACATTATAAGTCATCATTGCTCCACGATCAGCAGGCAATTTTAATCTCCAAGCTGCTAAAACTTGTACCAGCAACTAACGGTCTCAGAGTTAGTCATATTGGCTTATCGGCACGTACGGAGCAGCCTTATCAAATGTGGGCCGCAGATCTGGTCCCTGGGCCACGGCTATCGGCCTTAACTGGTGTCAGACCGTTTTGTCTGGGCGTGGTGTTAGAAAGTTTAAAATAAACAACAAACCTAGCGGCTCATCAAAGTTTCTGCTTTTGAAACATTGTTTCAATTTGTCGTCATTCGCCAATAGCTATTACAGGTTTCCACTCTCCTATTAAATATTGTTTTGCTTAATAATCCCATTATTAACTGCCTCTAACTGTCTCATTGTTCTAATAATCGTAAATGCAGCTGCTGAGGGTTTGATTCTCGAACTGTTAGTGGGTTTTTCTTCAAAATTCTCAGCAGCAGCTTAGAGTTTCGATTTGTGCCCAGATAACAGGGAACGCCTCGCCCTCTATGACACGGTGAACCGTAAGAACATCGGTATACCTCTGCCTGAATCTTTGAGGATACAGGCAGAGTGCAGCAGCAAATGATGATTGTTTGATATATGGTACTGTTTGTTTATTGAACACGGAAATAATCAGTAGTACCTCTATAGCTTTTTCTGAAATCCTGTATCTTGATTAAAACAAGAAACTGATAGAAGTTCATTATCATCCTTATCATTAACATTGGGTGCCGTCTTCATATTGAAGTTTTGAGATCAGTAGGGAGGTTGATAAGCTTTAAATTCTTTTACATTTTGAAGAACTTATTATCAAGCACAGATCCTTCTCTTTTGAAAATGTCACCAATTCAAACTATCAGGTCTGACATATTCTGTATACCATTATATCCTAGGTTTATTCATTAATAATTTTGTGGCTACGTGTCATGTGTAAAATTAGGTCTAAAATTCACGAAATTCTGAATCTAGATCTGACAGGAGGCGTTAAAACCGCGATAACCATGAAGCGTCTTCATCGAAATTCCAATTTTCAACTCCCTAAAATATTAACTGTCTAACATTTTAGAAAAGGGTTGTTTGGGTTAGGTAGGGCTGCCACGTATCGTATAACGTGTTTAGAATAATTGTAACTACAGATTTTGAAGTGCTTACGTGTTCAGGGTTTTGGAGGCTCTATTTTCTTGGACCTAGAAAGCCGCTAGTTTCTCAAGGTCACTGTACGTGGTAGCAGGATCTCATAATCCCACGGCATGGTCATGGTTAATGCTTTAGATCCCATGGGCATGACACATAGGGTAAGAAAAGGCAAATGTGGCTGCCGCCTGGGTGGCAGGGATTCGTGAGGATTTTCCGCATTTAAAAAAAGGACATAAAGCTTAGTGCAGTATACCTATCTACAATTCAAAATATCAATATAATAAAATACTAGGTTTCCTGTTAATTTCAGACTAAAATACAACACTAACAACTTTCAATCCTTCATACTAAGTTCAAGCTGACACGAAAATAATAGTGTTAGAAATAATATTGGATTTCATCCCCGAAGCTACCCCTGTGAGGGCTCGTTACGCAACCCCCGGCGGATTTGATATATTATGTATAACAGTGGTATTTCACAGACAAATTTTCACGCCACTTTTGACACTAATTATACGTACCAGAATATTTTGGAGTTGCGCGGTCGGAAATTTTTGAGAGAAAACCTTTGGACTTTGATTTTGGAAGTTGAAGGCTCTAATATGTAATATACGCATATCTAATAGGTAACAGAAATGTGGAAAATGTGAAATTTTCTGGTAGAAAGAACTAGTATAACGCATAAGAACTAATTTAAATTAATTCATACATAAATACATACATATAGGCCTCGCCTTTTTCCAATAGGGGTAAGCAGAAAGTACAGAACGCTACCTGCTACGATTCTCCCATACTTCCTTACTTATTCCACATTCAAACATCTAGTCATTAAAATGAAATGAATTCAATTCAAGAGAATGATGTTAATACTTCAATAGCTTCACGAAAATGTTGACCATTCTTTGTTTCTTTTTACCTTCTCAGGTACATTTTTGACGATTTATGAAGATTTTAGTACTCATGTGATAAGCTAAATGGCAAGAACCAGCACCGGTATGTTTTTAGGTCCCAAAAGAAAAATCAGACTGAGACAAATCGTAATAACAGACATTTACGAAATTTGTAAGCCCGAAGCTATTCCAACTACTGTTTTCTTCATTCCGTAACAATTTAGTAGGCTTTTGTTTCCATATATAAATCATATAAAATATTAGTTAACATTAACATTGGTGATATACGACGGGCACTTAACATGCAGAAATAAATCACATTAGGGTTATTTTGGGCCACATTTGGAAACATGTCCTTCGAGATATTATTATGCAGGACGGCTTACGGAGGACTTTGTACGTAATTGTATAATAGGCTCATAACTTTAACGGTGACGTCATAGAACATACGACGGTACGAGGTTCTAGGAGCCTCTTTGATCTGAATATCAGCATCATATCAGCAGAGGTGTACACCAGAGATGCGATTTATTTGAAATAATTCTATTTAAAATGCAAATACAAAATGCAAAATACCTATTTTTTGGCTAGAGATTTGATCAAAAGGTATTTTATTTTGAAAAAGTATTTTGAAAATACCTATTTTGCATTTATCATTTAAAATACAAAATGCAGAACTATTTGGTATTTTTGTATTTGAAATAGTAAATCTAAAAAGTGTTTTGCATTTTGTATTTAAATGCTTTTTTAAAACCATTTTGTACGTCGCTGATGTACACCCACAGTTCGTCGATATGTTAAGGTCCCATGTAATAGGGGGCGAGCCTATTGCCATCAACCGAGCACAAATCCAAACTCCGAGCTGCTACTAGGAATTTCACAAAAAACAACTACAACACTACTCGAGCCGGGCACCGAACTCAGAGCCCATAGCGTTGCAGTCGCGCTTGAGACCACTAGACCAACAAGGCAGTCTGATGATCAAATGATTAACGGAAAATTAGGACACAATTTTAAGCTATCCGAAGGAATAACCTGGATGAAATACTGTAGGTAGCAGAAAAGAAAGATTTATGGAACTAGAAAGTAACAAGTACTTAGAAAGAATTATGTGTACAAAGTAGGTATTTTAAGAAAGATATTTGTATATGAGAGTCAAGAGTCTACAACGTCTGTGGTCTATAGGTTCAATTACCGGACTGCTGACCACGTCGTCGTGGTCGACAAATATTTATGTGATGAACTTAAGTAATTGTGTTTTTCATGGTGTTTCTTATATTATTATGTATGCATTTACAAAAAAAAGTATATGAGTATGCTATCCATTGCCTAGTACCCATAGTACAAGCTCCGCTTATATAGGACAGGACTAGGATATTTATTTATATTTGAGTGCCAGTGCTAGTAAAATCAATTATTTATTATCAGCCAATATTTCTCTTCATAATCCTCTCCAAGATAAACACTTTACCCAATAACGACCACCAATAAGAACAGTACGTCAACCATGAGTTCTATCGAATGGCTTTCGATAGGTTTTTTACGCATCGAAACGCTGTAATCTCATAGCAGATTTTAGTTCCTTACGTAACCGCCAGAGGCGCTGCGAGGGTTTTCCATACAAATATTTTACGGCGTCGCTAGCGAGTCTAGTCAGAAAAACTCATGGTCGAGGCACTGAACTCAAGAGGTATTTGGAATAACGGATCGGATAGTTTGAGCACAATTTGAACTAACACTAACAATGTACGATAACTATTCCAAGTTCTGAATGACAATAGCCAGCGTCAGCTTCCACTTAGACCTGACTGTTGGCTGTCGATCCTGATGTTACGAGTACTAAAGTTTGTAACTAGTAATTGTAACTACTACGGTTAATTCTGAATGTAGCCTGCTTGACCCTAGACATTTTCTTCTCCTTTAACGTTTATAAAAAATCATAAGTTATGTTTTACGGGGCCATAATTGCCTATCATTATGGCCCCGTAAAACAGTTGACCATAAATAGAGACGATTATCAAAAACAAAATTAACATCGGTTAACAAATAAGGAAATTATAAGAATTTTAATACGTATAATTAGTTGTTTTAGAAAGCAAGCAAGACAAAGCAGTCTTGGAAATTTGATTGCTGCTAAAATCTACCGACTTACAAACGAACCGACCGTAAAATCTACCGACGTTAAGCTGCGCTTGCACCAGTCATTGTATGGATGGGTGACTATTTTTATCACGTTAAGCTGCCTCCATGCTGGTTGTCATACGCATAGCTATGACAATAATTAGATGGTAGTAAGAAGCCTGACAACCAGTCTATGCTCGAATATCGATATTACCCAGAAATTGAGTTTGATAAGCCTAAAGGCTAATATTCAGACACATCAGAATCTGGTTATATTGGAAGCTGACTGCAAAGAAAAATAGAAAAATGAGGATGATAGATCGCTGCGTTCAAAATATTCTAACTGAAAAATACTACGGAACCATCAAAGCGTGTCATGCACGGCGGTAGTTTTAGCTTTAAATGTCACACCCACTGTAAGTGTCGCCGAGTGGACACGTAATAGTTGTGAATATTTTACGAGGTGCCATCGATCGATCTGATCGTAACGGCCTGGTGGAATAATTGACGGTTATGAAGAACCTCGCTACAGTATTCCGATGCAGTTATTGCATTTAATTTTGATGACTAAGTGGCATGGTATATGTTTTATATTCCGTTGATATTTCAATAAATCATCTCACGAGGTAATCCTTGCCTTTTTGGTTTTTGAGTCGGTTAACAGTCTAACCAGATGCGGTAGAATATCAGTATTTTACACAAATCGATCTGCCCTGGTGGCAGCCGACTGCAATCAGACCTCCACCTCCTACGACCAGTACATCAACCATGAGTTCTATCGAATGGCTTTCGATAGGTTTTTTACGCATCGAAACACTGTAATCTCATAGCAGACTTTAGTTCCTTACGTAACCCCACAGGCGCTGCGAGGGTTTTCCATACAAATATTTTACGGCGTCGCTAGCGAGTCTAGTCAGAAAAACTCATGGTCTCTGTGCACAAACAGTGCCTCTGTTTGGATTAGTGGATTTAATAAGTTTAACGCACTGGAACGGAAAGACAGTGTTCTAAACTATAATTTTACTAATCCACAGTAGGCTAGCGTTGTGGACTAAAGCCTAACCATAACTAAATATATAAAAGAACACTAAAACTGCATACCTATTTACAATCAGTGAATCGGTATTGTTAAAGCCAACTTCTAAATACTATGGAATATAAATTCGTTCGCCACTTATGACTAGGCTAGAGCGAAGATTATATTCTATTTTGTCGATTCTCATTTTAAGAGTACCTATGATCTTATGAGAAAATAGAGTTCTTTAAATCCATATGTACTCGTTGGGTTTAAATAACTTAAGATCCGTGTTTAGAAGACAGACAGTAGACGGGTTGATGATGAAGGTAAATATGTATTTGCACTACGCATTTTATATTGCGTTTAAACTTTCTAAGAAATAATATTTATTTCAACGACTGGCATTATTGTTATTTTATTTATAAAACAAATCAGTATTCCTTTTTGCGTCTTTTAAAAAGTACAAAGAGATAATTAAAAGAAACATAACGTCCCACACAATAGTTATTTACAAACTTAATAAAATACGTCGAATTAAAAGGTTTTGAGGTAAAACAATACGAATCGAAGTGCGTGTAAACTAAGTACTAGTTGTAATAACGTAAACTAAACATGTGCAGACAATGGATTATTGTATCATGGGATATCAACAATAAGTGGGTAGATGAAAGCTTTTGTATTACCATTGGTAGTCATTCAACTGTCGCTTCGAGTGAGAAAGTAGTGAGATATAAAATCGATGATCGATTATTGGCTCATTGTCTCTTCAGATCTGACTGCCTCGTTGGTCTAGTGGTCCCAAGCACGACTGTTACGCTTGAGGTCCTGGGTTCGATGCTGGGTCGAGCAAAATTTTGCGATGTTTGAATTCGTGTCTGAATCTTAGCCGTAAGTGCGTCTACTGGGCGTATGGTGCCGAGTCCGTTAGGTTAAAGTAAATTATTTGATGTATTCTACCACGACATAATTTTCTCGGCACATTATCTCTACCACGTCCTTATCGAGACAAAATGACGAAATGATTTTGGCATTATTCAGCGCCACTGGACTCCTAAATCATAGGTCTCGTTGAATCCAAGGACTCTAGACTTCATATATTTTTAACTAGCGATCCGCCCCGGCTTCGCATGGATTTGAATTTCTTCTTTTCTCTACTATAATATGCATGTATGCTATAAGTATAAACCTTCCTCTTAAATGTTTAGAATGCTGTTGGGTTTGCCAAGGTACTGTAGTGCTTCGACCATGTTTGCTCATGCGCATACTGATGGGTTTCATGCCATACTTAGGAAGAGAGTAGCATCATTAATGCACCGAATCCGAACAAGCAACAACAGTATTCTGAAGACACTGGCGGGCAAACTAGATAGTCCAATTTTGAAACACTGGATCTCACTCCATGTGTCCGTGTGTGGGCAGACTCAATTGTAATTAATTAATTTAATATCATCACTAATATAGTTTATAAGAAAATGTACTAACAATCTATGGATCAATTTATCTGAATTAAAATGATTATTATTATTATTATTAAATCACTGTATCTACTGCTGAAAACTGCATTCAATTTAAGAGCACAACCAGCGGGAACGACTTTGTTTTATAATATGTGATAAAATAATACAAATAATACCTACTCGCTTACAACGGTGAAGGAAAAAACTCGCGAGGAAATATAAACAATTTAAATATTGTACAAATTCCAGTGGTAGGGGCTCCGATATCACAACACAGTCACTTGTACGCAGTTGTCCGCCGTGTCGAGTTACTATCGTAATAACATAATGTTAATATAAACATACACTATTTATGTTTAAATCAATTTTTTGCTTAGTTATAACTAAACAGCTGGCCAGTGTCAAGTTTACAAAACAGTAGCACGCTTTGTATGAAGTCACTATTAAGTTAAGCTTTTTATTATACGTAGTTGTTGATATTAATACTCGTAGTAAGAGTTTTGACTTGTATTTTAGTCACCCGTGACCATGGGCGCTGTAAAAGGGTCCGAAACGTCGGGATTAAAATAAGATCAATATAACGCGATAAAATCCGTAAAAAGGAGTTTTATTATTTCAATTGTATTTTAATGTTCAAAATAGTATTGGCTGTATTTAGATAGTTACATAAATTGGATTGTAATTGTAATTTACGCTAGAGGTATTAGGTTCAATTGTGAGGTCGGCAAAGTATTACAAATTGGCGTTTTTATATGACCTAACTAAACTAAAATAAACTTATTTTTCCTAGGTATGAGTTTGGTTTGGTACCCAATTAATGGGACCTAAAAAATACCTAAAAATTAAGTGATGGCTATAGGGGGTGAGGTTAATTTCAACAACTGAGCACAATTACCTACAAACTTGAAGCTACTGTTAATATCATAGAAAAAATAACACTGCTCAACCTGGGAATGCAAGAGCACCTTTTTACTAAACTTAATAAACCGATTTCACAATAAAACTATAAAAACAATATGAAAACACTATACATCCTACAAAATCACCATCAAAAGAATCATGCACTATAAACGGAATAAAAAATACAAATTTATGATCCCACACTGCACAAATGTTGACTGCCCCTAACGCGGTTTGCGGTTCTCTACGCCTTACCCCACCAACACAACCAGACCTTCCCACCCTCCCAAAACACCAACAAGCTAAGCTAAGCACCTACACATCGGGGAAATAGCTATCGTCTGCAAAGTTCAAGTTAGTCTGGCGGATGGCCAGACTTTGACGATTTAGTATCCACTTTGATTTACTTTTAATGGGGGAATAGTAAATTTACATGTGCCATAAATCAATATGGTTGCGTTCAGAAAAACTGTGCTCTTTGAGTTTAATTCGGGATTTTTATTTAACGTTTTCCGGCTGTGAATTGATTAGTTTTACGGAGTAATTGAGAAACTTATAGTTGAGTTTGTTGCAATACTTGCAATAAAACATGGCTCTCATGGTGGAAAACATAGCTAAACGTAAGGAACTGGGTTTGATTTTTTAGATGGCAAAATGTTATTGGATAGTTAGCAAATCTCAAAAGTATAAGTAAACGTACTTCTCTATCCAAACAAATTCCCTGGCGGAGTCTGTCTGTCTGAACGGGATTAACTCAAAAACTACCGAATGGATTTTCGTACGATTTTTAGTAATAGATAGAGTGATTTATGAGGAAGGTTTATGTGTAAAATTCATTAAAGTTTTGTGTAAATTGGCTTAGATAATGACGATGAATGTGAAAGATGTCGCTCCGAGCGAAGTATCCGAGCGAAGTAGAGGAAGAGTCGCTAGATAGTAATATTTAAAAGTCTTTAGGCCTGATTCACAACATCTAGATAACTTTTAACCGCTTACCTGGCAGATAACTTCATACTAATTTTGTTCTATTTTGAATTTATCTGGTGGTTACTGGCTATCCAGTGGTGAAACGGGCCCTAGCATTCTAACTAACCATTCTGGTAAATTATACTTCATAAAGATATAAATTATTTTAAAAAGGATTTTTTAAATGATTAATTATAATTTTGGACCACACAGACGCACATCTCCCTTCAAGCTGCCAACATTGTGCCGCAGGCCATCGCTGTAAATCAGACATTAACAATAAAACCCAATCAACACTGCGATAACGGCGCTTTATTTGAAAATTGACCTGTCCCGAGCAGAGTGTGTCTTGTTCTACCCTGTCTGGCGTTAAATGAAGACATGTTTGTTTCCTTCGAGTAGTCTGGATACCAGTTCACGAGGACGTAGAGTTTGTTGGAGAAAAGGTTATTGATCTATCTTGAAATGGAGATGTTGTTTTCGATGTTAGTCTAGAATGTTGATATTATGTCTGATTTTCTTAAATAACCGTTACGCACATTTTCTGAATCCATTCCTTCATGCAAAAGTATACAAGAATTTGAAGATTTCCATCAACACAATTTAGTATGAACCGTTTCGCTGTTTATTATATTAGGACCAGCAATGAGACTATAACGACATTAGGACCTCTTTTTTTAGCACCAAGAATTTTCAGAATCGAATCGGTGGCGGTGGTTCCATTGATTACCTCATTTAGATTTTTCTTCAGGAACCTTAAATACATGAAAAAGGTCAAGTGTGTAGTACTCACAACCGGCGCGTGTGTATGACAAGATGTATGGATATGGAATAATTAAAATACGTATCCAAGAATGAATGAGGAGGGGCTCGTTGCTAAGTTATAGCAACGCTGATCAACCGATCTGCAAGGTTAAGCTACACTTGCCGAGGTCAGTCTGTGGATGGGTGACCATTCTTAATTCATCGAGACCCCTCCGTGCCTCGGAGAGCACGTAAAGCCGTCGGTCCCGGTTGTCATACAACACCTATGACAATCGTTAGTGGTAGTCAGAAGTCAAAAAGTCTGACGACCAGTCTATCCTTCAAATATCGGTATTGCCCAGAAATTGGGTTGCGGAGGTCTGATGGCAGTCGCTTCGTGTAAAATACTGATATTCAGCCGCATCTGGTTAGACTGGAAGCCGACCCCAACATGGTTAGGAAGATGATGATCCAAGAATCGTAGTCAGTGGCTAATTTCTGCCTACCCTTGGGGGAAAAAGGTGTGACTGTATTTCAGGTATTTCCTTATAATAGCAATAATTTATAATAAACTCTAAAAGTTCCACAATTTGCTGTATTTATTTAAATACTCTATCAAAGGATTTATTATTTATTCTGGTTCTTAACTTAAATTTAATCCCTCTGCTCGCGTTAGCAAATCTGCCTTCATACGACCGTACACTAAAGTTTAAGTGCACTGTATAGTTAACAGGATGAGCACTAAATTCAACACTTCACAGAATTTAATCTAGGACATAGCATCAGCAGCTTTAGCGATGGCACGTGTTTAGGGAAAAATTTAGACAAAAGCTAAAAATTTAAATTTTCTTACCGACGTTGAAAATGAATATATAATAATAAATAAATATCCTGGGACATTTTACACAGCACCATCTAGTCCCAAACTAAGCAGAGCTTGTACTATGTGTACGAGACAATGGATATAATACTTAGATACTTTTTTTTTTGTAAATACATACTTATAATACATAGGAAATACCCAGACAAACACAAACATTTATTATTCATCACATAAATATTTGTGTCTTGTGGGAATCGAACCCACGACCTCATGATCAGCAGTCCGGTACTCGAACCACTAGACCACAGACGTCGTCAAAATATATATATAGGTAATATAATTATATATAATAATATATATAGGTAATATATATTATATATAGGTAACTAGCTTTCCGCTAGCGGCTTCGCCCGCGTGGCCTGGATATTTCTTATAATTTTCATCCCCTATTTCAACCCGCAGCGCTGTGTGGACGACATCCGACGATACGGAGGTCGAGACTGGATGAGTCGGGCGCAATCGACAGGAGTGGAAGAAAAGGGAAGAGGCCTACATACAAAATTGGATAACAAAAAGGCCACCATTATGATGATGATTTCAACCCTTGCAGCCCGTTTTTCGCATTAAAAATTAGCCCATATCCTGCCTCAGGCTCTACACGATCTGTATACCAAATTTCATTTAAATCGGTTTAGTAGTTTTGGCGTGAAAGCGCGACAGACAGACAGAGTTGCTTTTGCATTTATAATATTAGTAAGTAAGGATATTTAATGCTAGGTATTACCGGGACCAAAGAATCACTAATCGAAGTTAAAAAGTGCCTTCTTCTTCTTAGTCGCTACACTCTTGACAGTGGTCGTGGTCGTCACAGCAGGGGTGGTGGCACGCTTCTCAATTCGTCGCCATTCCTCTCGCACCGCAGCTTTTCTGGTGCACTCATGCAGTGGACCATTCAATGCAGCTTTAATCTGGTCTGTCCAGCGCATTGGTGATCTGCCACGAGCTCTTGTGCAGTCAACTTTCCCTTTCCTTGAAAAGTGCCTTAAAAAGTTCCTTAGTGATCTAGTAATCGTAATGAGTTTTTAAGTGAAATTCTCAGGTAGCAACACGAAGTCTATATCTAACATCTGTGTCTGGTTGATGGCAAAACTTCGAACAAATGGCGAACGGTAAGTGTACAGCAGACCTCTGCCTCACCTTTTGCGAAATACAGACGTGATGGTATGATGGTTTTGTTAACAAGTTCAATATGTTCCTATATTTTCTCAATATTTGCCAACCATACTCTAAATATCAATGCGACAGCATATCTACTTCAAAAACTAAAGTTATTGTTTATAAATTCCACTGAAATTACAATTGAAAACTTGGCACTAATTCTCTGGCATTGCAGCAGGTAACGGAGACGGGGGTTAATTGAAAATAGCTGTCAAGTGGTGTACCTGTCGGAAATGAGCGGCGGATCGCTACTTAGTGCCTCTACGTGCAATTTGCATTGTTACGGGCTGAGCAGAGGTGCTGGTAATTTGTGAAGCAATTTTATCTGACTGGAGAGATTTCGTATGCTGTTTGCAATTCAGGAAATCAGTTAAAAGAGATTTATACTTTTTGCTTCTGGATAAGATGATATCTTCCATTTAAATAGGATGCTAGGGGCTCAAAGGTCAGGTATTGCAACTTGCTTTGACAAATCTCTCTATAAAGGACCAATGTTCCTTTCGACTCCAAGGACCACATTTAAAATGAGTAAATTTAAAAAAATACTTATTAGTCTAATGGCAATAAGCTGGACTGCTATGCTAGATGGTGAGGTTCGATTTGTTTTGTGTTTTGTTCAAGTTTTTCTATCATTTTACAGAAACAACTTGAAGTTTCAATTTGTGTCCGGTTAACGAGAATAGGGTTCTAATCACACCTAGGAACTGTGAGTATACGTATACCTCTGAACAACCCTTCTATAGATATACGCGTCATTGTATGTAAAAAAAAAATATTTTTTTAAACCCAGCATGAAATTCTCTAGTACTGAAAGATTTCCAATTGTAAAGTAGTAGTAGCAAGTTTATTAAAATTCAGCCGGCGTCGAAAACTTACGTCCCTGCAAACGTCGTATTTCACCGTGTTTTAAACATGATAAGAACTCGTAATTTCCTGAGTTATGTTAGATGGTATCTGGTTGAAGCATTTGCTGTAAGTTTATAAAAAAACTGTATGTTTTTTGGTTGTGTGTGGACGCTTAAGAAGGTGAGGAACCTGTTACGACGAGGGTGTTACCTTTTTTATAAAACCTATTCAAATTAGTCGGTATAATAGGAAAATAGTTTAATATTGTCCGTAGTTTACATTAATGCATGCGGTCATTTTTATAGCCCAGTAGTCCATGCTATTAGTTCAGACATGGATTTTTTTGTTTTAGATTATGTTAATTTTTATACACTAATTTTTAAAAGTTTAATTTATTATTGCGCAATTACTACCCTACCTATATTGTAGACTCAACATTTGTACAAAAATGTGTTAGAATTGGACCAGCGAGCGAGCGCCTTGATCTCATATTTAAAGTTAAACACAAGATCTTTCTGATATTCTGCCTCATTACTTCATACCACAACAAAATATATCAATTCCCGTTACTCTAGGAGATCCTCGTGCCAATATTAATTCCTTCTATCTCCATATCAAAATCTTCGACGCATCAGTCACCCCTTTGATCGTACGTAAACTTCATAACCTGGATGCTGCAAACATTTGCTGGCTGTAGGGCTGATACTTGAGACATTGCGTCAGCTCTTTGTAAGTTATTAAGACCATAAGACTTTATAAGCTTCAATGTAGAAGGTGTATTGTCAAGTCAAATTCTTGAAACATTTTTTATATGAGGGTTACAATAAATAATGTTTAGATAATTAAAAAATAGCCTTACTAACCTTATTTATCAATCAACTCGGTCTACCTAGAATTCAAAATTCAAAATTATAGTAGGTAAGTAGTATAAACTAAATCTAAGGTAACTAAAATATTATTTCTATAAAACTTAATCCTTGCATAAAAACGACAGTAGAATAAGTAATTGGTTACTTCAGAAGCAACTTTACAATTTGTCAACGGTGACAGCCCTAGTGGGAGGCAAGTTTGCGGAATCGATATCAGTACACACGTAGCTATCAAAGAGATATATACAAACAGATAAACACTGTGTATATATAGCTTTGATGTTACGCTCAACAATCATGTACATACGGTATTTATACAATTCATTTTTATCGAATATTCTTCTTAAGTTATTATAAATATATATTTGAGGTTGTTATTTTAGGGTGGATAAATATGTACCAAGGCCTTAGCTTCATTCATTTTTGTCAATTTTATCTACGATATGATCTATCAACCCTTTAGCTATTCAGTCATTTGACGATCATTCAGATACAATTTAGACAGCAGACTTGGACCAGGTTACTGTATTGATACTGTCGGTCAAAAACGTTTATTAATATCCACTCGAATTATTCAGTGTTTTTACGTTTCCGTTCCGACAAATAAATAAATATATATTTGGGGACATTTTATACAGCAAAGTTTAGCCCTAAACTAAACAGAACTGGTACGATGGATACTGAACATCCTTATAAAACACTAGCTTCCCGCCAGCGGCTTCGCCCGCGTGGTCTTATAATTTTTTCCCCGTTTTTGCTACATTTTTCATTACTACTCCGCTCCTATTAGTCGTAGCGTGATGATATATAGCCTATGTTACTCGGGGATAATGTAGCTTTCCAAAGGTGAAAGAATTTTTGAAATCGGTCCAGTAGTTTCGGAGCCTATTCATTACAAACAAACAAACAAACAAACAAACAAACAAACAAACAAACAAACAAATCTTTCCTCTTTATAATATTAGTATAGATTAGAAACACACACCCATACAAACACAAACACTTATATGTATAGTTTTATACTCTTAAATCAGAATACATGCTAATGGTCTCTGTCTGTCTAACTCTTAGGACATCAAAACACAATAAGATTTTTTATGTTAAATGATTGTGATTGGTACTTTTAACAATTCAAGGAACCTTTAACTGGTCGATAAAATCTAAGGCGCCTTAGTTTCTCAGTTTGTAAACCTCATACAAAATTGATGATGGAAAAATGAATTAAAACACAACAGTTAAGGTTGTTTTCGACATCCAGTTTGATGTCGAAAACAACCTTAACTGTTGTGTTTTCAAGCACATCAAGCATAGTTCTATTCCAAACGAGTCTTTAAATTATTTGCAACTGTACTTTGGATTCAAAGTAATCTATTACCAAGGCAACTTGTACCATAACATCAATGATCAATTGCAATAGAAAAGCCGCCACCACTCCTAAATCCTTATTGAAATTAATGGTCCTTAGAAACTTCGAAAGGACCATCTAACCCTTAAGTTCCTGTTCACCGATGATTAACGCGGTGGGATGAAAGATCATTTGTGATCATAATTACTTATAGCGACTTACAAATTACTACTCCCATTAGAAGAGAAAATACAAAGTTTCTTATCGGCTCGTCTTCACGGGAAATCATTACATACTTTAAAAGTACTTAATTCCAAACTATTTAAAATGAAACTGTACGAATGGCTTAATAAAAATCACTTCTACTGTATTAAAGACTTTTTTGAACATAAATGTACTTAAATTGATTTCGTCAAAAACTTTTGCATGCTTTATTTTTAAGCAAAACATGTATGTGCCTATATTTTTCTTTGTAACACCTTTATATACCATGTTTTTACGCAAATAAAGATATTATTATTATTATTATTAAAAGGAATTACCTACATAACTGCCAAATGTTTTTATGTTTTGCTGATATGAAATAACTTTCCAGAATATATCAATTTGCTGAATTTATTTTTTTAAAGTTGATTCCAACTATCCACACCAATATTTATAAACATTTATTAAGTTTATCTGTTTCTTTTTCACACCTAAACAGAAAAAGATTTCCATTAAATTTGACGGATTGAGGAAGGACAGGGTATTACTTAAACCTTTTGTCTCAAAAGATACTTTGAGATGCGAGTAAAACTGCAGGCAATAGCTACTCACTCTCAATGGCTCCTTAGTGAATTTAAATCCCTTTAAATAAAAAAAATATGCTGGTTCTTTAGGCTTCCTACAAACGCCTTATATAATAAAAACACTTATCCAGTACGATCATAAACAAACCTACTAGATTAATTCCTAGAAAGCACCTCTTGTATGCAATAATTAATCAGGTGCGTCCTCTATTCACAGGACCGAATCAAAAGACCAAACCATACACAAAGGCCGCATAGTCACACACGTAAGCTCACATCAAAGGGTAAAATCTTCGTTCGGCAAACAATCTCTATAGAGGAGCGAGCAATCCGTATTAAGTACAAATTTCCAAGAGCATTGGTAGCCGTCAAAGCAGAAGAGAAGCCAGCGTAGCATAGAAGCCGGTATGGCAGAGAAGCCGATATGGCATTTGTTTATTAAACTGGATTGGGTCAAAAGCAATTTCTCTATACTAATTGTGCAGGCAGAGGCGTTCTATTGTAAAGGGTATTGTTTTACACGAGTGGTATCTAACCCTGTGTTTGGGGGTGTGACAGAATTCATAAGAGGGTGGAGGACTTGTGATTATATAGAAGGAACAAAGATGTTACGTTATTGAAATATTAAAGCTATTAATCTTCTTTTTTATTTAAGTAAACCTTTTTAAGCGTAATAATTTTGTTAATAAATTTAAAAGTTTGTACGTGTATTGCTGACTTCGAATATCAATTAATACATGAACATACATAAAATAAAGAGAAAAAATTACACAAAAAAAAAACAGAAAATTGAGCACATAACTTACTGATTGCTTATTCTAATTCTTAGTGCTTATTTTGCGCAATACAGTGTTTTAAAACGTCGCTTAAATTTCGTAATAAATAAATCAAAATAGTGCGTAAGTATTACTTAAAAATGTTATCAGGCTTAGGAATAAATACTGCAAACAATCAAATCGCAAAGCACCATACTCAAAATACCCAAGTTTTGAAAAAACAATGCAGAATAGTAAGTTTAGACTGCGACACTAAACACCGTACATCGAGCGTTTATGATTTATTGCTTATAAACCTGTGCTCACACAGAGACACTGTGTATACACTGAAAGTACGCTGTATAGTACAGTACGCACGTTATAACTTGGCCGGACTGAAGTTAGCCGTTTGAATGCGCAATGGATTGTTTAGGTAATATATTGTATACTGCGCAGCTAAACGGCCAACTTCAGTCGGGCCAAGTTATATTGCGCGTACTGCACTATACAACATCACGATTAAACCGCTGCTTACTGATTTCTGACACTTACGCGAATACTAGACATTGATATAAAACTACTTTTTACGGATTTTATATTGTTATATTGATATTATGTTAATCCCGACGTTTTGGACCGTTTAACCGCTGCTTTGAAGTCACTTCAAGTACGAAAACTTATTTCACTATTCCACAGTCGCCGTTGCCTTATCCCACACTACAATACGAGTTCATTATCATTTCATGGCATGTGTCGGCATGAATATTTCTGTGTGACTAATTCTCGCGGCTACGACGCTCAGCGTTTATTAGTTAGTGAGCGTATATTGGTACGTCGCGTATACGCTTGTAGTCTTTGAGCTTATTAAATACATACCAGTCTGGTGTGTGCCCGGTTGATGGTGATAGGCTCGCCCCTTATTACATGGGACCTAAAACATACCGGCGAAATGTGGGTGTACATGTACGCCTCTGTAGTACGCGTGGTGTTTACTCATTTTTGATATCAATAAAATTGTTATACAGATTTTGATAAGAGATGATATGATTTTATTCATTTTATTGTTTATTTTCAATCCCGTATAATAAAGCCTATACAGAACTTGAACAATATAGGTTCTATAAATATGTATATACCTCTAACATTATTCGTGTTTAATTTATTGTTTTAAAAAGCAAACCTCTTTACTGATGACTTGAATTAAAAATAAATATTTATTTAAGTGGTTTTATTTAAATTGCTGCATAATGTAAGCACCTACTAATACGCAATCGATATTAAAAAAAACTACACAAGAGGCGTTTTCATCAGCATTTATTTTAGTCGTCTTACCAATAGAAAATACCAAGCAAAAATAAATAGAGTTTACTTACATAAAGCCTAAGTATAATGACATCAAATTCTCATTCTATATCCCAATATAACCTGTATGTTTTGTAAGCACCGTTTTACTGTGTCACAAAACGGAACACCACAGCAACACAACATAAAACAATTCCCTTCGTCCCATATCTTATCGGGATACAATCTCACCATGACTTGCTATTCCATTGAATCATAATTCATCATCATTATCCGCACATTTGGCGATGCCTTCGCCTCTCCACTCCCGAATTCATTTAGCTACAATATGTTTTTATATTGTAAGGATAACAGATGGAGTTTCTTTAATTTTGGGATTGTTATGCTCCTATTGTAATAATAGCAAGATTGGAAATTGTTCTTCTGTGATTCATATTTTTGTAAGTACGTGTAGGTACCTATCTAAACATAAATTATTTTTGGAGTTAGATTAGAGATTTTTCACAATAATTTCTCCCCTTAGGGATTTCTATAGGTATCTATATAAACTAATATTATAAAGCTGAATAGTTTGTTTGTTTGTTTGGTTGAACGTGCTAATCTCAGGAACTACTGCTCCGATTTGAAAAATTCAATGTCAGATAGCCTGTTTAATGAGGAAGGCTATAGGCTATATATCATCAAGCTACGACCAATAGGAACTTCCTCCTAGCCTTTTTCCCAACCATGTTGGGGTCGGCTTCCAGTCTAACCAGGATGCGGCTGAATATCAGTATTTTACACGAAGCGACTGCCATCAGACCTCCGCAACTCAATTTCTAGGCAATACCGATATTCGAAGAAAAGACTGGTTGTCAGGCTTTTTAGGCTTCTGACTACCACTAACGATTGTCATAGGTGTTCGTATAATAACCGGGACCGACGGCTTCATATTCTGAACTTACGTCTTAAGGTTACGTAGCGACATCTATTGTGAAAATGCTTCACAACCGAGACGACTAACTTTATAGGTAGTTCGATGTCGTATGATGCCACTTTACCTAATTACTATCTTTTTGTATTTTTTTAGGCATTTTCCATGCTAAGAGCAGACTTACAAGTTATTTTTATTTTTTTAAATAACTTAATATAACTTGTACTCAGTGAGTGACTCAACCCACATCCAACCCTCTAAACAGAACCCCTAACCCTCCAAGAGAAATCGAAGCTACAGCACAGCAGCAGCATCTAATCCATTTTAATTTAGCATCGAGTGTGCCATTAGTTTAGGTCTCCTTAACTGGTCTAAACTACATCTTAAACCTTACATTAATTGTAAATTAGTGGTACACTGCAATACGGCTATTTGTTACAAGTTGTTGTTTAGATTTGTCGGTCCTTTAGCAATTTGTCGTTGTCTCTTATCTTTAATTGTAGAGTTTTAACTGCTCTTTGGTATTTATGTACCGTTTTTATGTGGTTTGTTATTGTCTGGGTTGTAAATTAGTACGTTATCGTGGAGTCAATTGGGAAACAGTTCAACTAGATATACAGTTCGCGAAATTATTTTGTTTCTGATTGGGATAGATTTTTGCTACAGATTATTGGTTATTTAGGTTCTATCTCCTATGTTACTTTTAATATACTTAACATACTTATACTTGTAATATACTAACTTTCTTTGTATGCTTACATTAAAAGCATTAAGAGAGTTTCAGAGATTCCTTTATAACCAATTCAATTGATTTTCGCGGACACCTTCGTTTGTAATATAGGTAAGCTTTTTTATTGATTGACTGATTACTTATCTATGTCTGCTGCAACTACTGGAAACATCTGTATTATCATAGTGAAGCAACCAGCTGCTGGTGCGAAAGGTCTTGGGTTTGAACCCCGTATGATTCAAAGTAAAATAACTGCCCAAAGGCTATCATCGATCCTGATGAATAAATAATTATTATTTATTTTATTCTCAATCTCTCTTCAACTAAAGACCTTAAATTATCTGTCAATGTCTTTGCATTAGTACCCTTCACATTGGAACATAACCATACTTCTTACTTCACTAAATCATTTATCTACAAGATACCAACAGTCACGTTCATCGTATACACAATTCATTGCAAGTAAAACCCATACTATTTCGCTAACCAAAGTACGTCTAAAACTAACATGTGACATGAAAAGGTAATTAACAACCAATGCACTTAAACATTCAAAGACAACTCTATGCATTAATGAGCCACAATGCACAGTTCTGTGCAAATTGCGCAATTAAGCCAGAGTGCACAAGCGGCGCAATGCGTCGTTAAGTTGACAATAATTTAAATTGGTTCTTACAGTCGATACGTACTTGTAAATGAGCGAGGATACATGTATACACAGTTGTAAAGCAGTTCTACTCTAGACATCAGTTATGTGAGCTACGAAAGCTTTTGGAGGAACTATTTTGAAATATACATAACATACTACCATGCCTGTATTCCCCAAAGTTCCAGTGTTAAGTTCCATGTGGGGGCGAACTTACTGCCATCAACCGGGCACAAAACTAAACTGCCAGCTGCTTCTGAGAATCACAGAAAGGTCGACATGGCAATCGAAACCAAGGCCTCAAAATATGTAGCAGTCGCGCTTACCACATTAGATAAATGAGGCCTTGACAAAGGGCGTAAAGATTTGTACCAGGTTAATTCCAATAGGCTTGCACCCTATTATATGAGACTTAAACGTGTCAGTGAACTGTAAGAAAGTAAGAAAGAAAGAAACATTCATTCAGCTGCAAAAGAGAGACGTACATAACTTACTTACTAAGAGAAAACTAGATAAGATACCAAAATAGAAGTTAAATGTACTATGCCTCACAGCTGCGCTGGAAGGGATCTGGTTCAGCATATGCCAGACAGATTGCCTGGCGCTGGTTTTCAACCAGAACTTGGCTGTAGGTCGTAGTCGTAAACCACTACTTAACCCATCGAGAAATACGGGAAATACGCGTGTTGTTAAGTTGTTGTTTTGATTCGACTTGTCTAGTAATGTCTACAGGTCTAGCCGGTCAGAGAAGGACTATAGAGTCCGGCAAAGTTTAATGAAAGCGACTATCGGATTTCAGAAATTAATATTTCAAATACTTTATCCCCATCATTCGTAGCTCAACCCCCGCGACACTAGCGCTTGCCCGGAAAGTCCCCCAATTAATTGGCGTGCCGTTCCCCCGATTTAACTTGTAAACGAGTGCTGCGAGTACAGGCTCTGCCAGTGCTCCGCCAATTAGAGGCCAGATTAATTGTTAATGCGACTGATTTGTTCGTGTACGGATGTGTGGGAAGGTGCACGCGGGAAAGTACTTGCAATTATGCTTACTTGTGCTGAAAGGCGGCTGCGGAAGGGGGGTTAGTTTTTTTATTTATTTCTAAAGCTGATGGCAAATGTTTGTTGAGTCTTCTTACACATAACATATGGTTATTGGTAGCTGTATTTTTTTGTCAGATCCAAATAAATTATTTTAAATTTATAATCTTTGAGGTTGGTTACATAGGTACCTACCTAGACACCAGCAACACCAGAGGAATTGCCGATGAGTTACCGGTTCGTTGGAAGAACCCCATGTTTTCGCACAATTAAAAACTTCAACAGGAAGACCTTTCCCAATTTTGGAGGAACTGATAATCTACCGTAATTTTAGTCACAGTAAACAAAATGAAGTTACAGCAGTAGGACAGATAGCGACATCTCTTGTAATTCTGATGACTTATTTTATGAAAGCCTTCATGTTATATTATTTCTAGGCGATCTTCTCTCAAAACTGGTTATTTCTCATTCATATCTATTTTACTTCGTGGGTTATAAAAACCCTATTTACGCTCAACTAACTTTCAAAGCTTCGGACAAAAAGTCCCACTGAAGTTCTCATAGTGTCGTTGCATTCCCAGATCATTAAAATGATTCCAAATTTCAATAAAAGGATTAAACATCCAAAATTATTCATTCCCATTCAAATATATACCCCTTTATTTTTATGAACAAGCTTCTAGCCGGAGTACAAAACCAACGCAAGCGGGGACTGCAGCACCAAGCTGGTAAACTAGGGAAAAGCGACGTTACTGCTTGAATTTAAGGTTTGAGAGGACTGCAGATGTAAGTTTGTCCGGCTGTCCATACAACAGATGTTACAAACACTTTATAGAAGACTAGTTGAAGAAGTTGCCTCAACTTTCTCAGTTCGTGAGATGAAATTTTATTTGGCAAACCTTTTTTGAATATTCGCAAAAGTTTTGCGCTCTCAGTGGCTCTACGGAGCGTCTGATTTGGTCCAAGTTTGCAACTCGACTGAATTTTTGGCAGTCAATGACTTTTATTGGTTTCCGGGGGTATTTCGCTTTTATACTTTTTAATATTTATACTAGAAATAGCTGTGTTGGTAACTTCTACATTATTATTATAGTAAGCAAGCAAGAACTAGTCATGTTAGACTATAAGGACTTCGTTAAATTACATACTCACGAATTTTATAAGTCCAGAAAACAGCGGATTATCTACATATACAAAATAATTATCTCTTTCGTTAGATAATCTAACTCCAAAACATAGCCGAACATGTATGTTCTTCTTAGGGTTCAGTACCTCAATAAGAAAAAACGTCACACAACGTCACTTAATTAATTAACCGTTCGTTTGGCTGTCTGTCTGTTATCATTGCACCAAGATGGAAAACAAGACATACTGCTCTCAGATGGTAAACGGCATAGTAGGTAATGTCATCTAGAGACGTCAACTCCAATTTACCCTATTACTCGTATTTGACTTACCTTTTTTCCTTCAAACTAAGAAACAACAAATTTACCATAACATTGCTTATTGCTTAGCGACAGAATATTTAGCAATGTGGAAAACAAAGATCAATTTAGAATGTAAGAGAAATTTTCGACCTGGCGGGAGGGGCTCGCGATGGCTTAGTGGTCATAGCGCCTAGACGCGGGTTCGAATCCTGCCCGCAGTCGATTTTTTTCTTCATTATAATAACTAATTGTCATCAATCCATCATCCCATTGCTGGGCGCGGGTTTCCTCTCAGAATGAGAGGGGTGAAGCTACTTTGCGGGTTGGCAGACTTCAAACACCCCCGAGAAAATCTTTCAGGCATGCTATTTTTCGCACGATGTTTTCCTTCAGCTTTGTAAGCGAGTGATAATTTAATTATTAATACGCACATGATTACGAAAAATCAGATGTGCGTACCTTGAATTTGAACTCGAGACCTACGACTTGGCAGGCCAGTGTTTATATCCCTAGGCTATCACTGCTTCACTAAGCAACTAAAATAACTAATAACACACAGGTGTTATTTTTTAGCTCCCAGATTGTATAAAAACTTGTTCCATCTTTTATTTCTATATCTAATTCGTCGTAAATATTTTATTTTTTCAAAGGCTCAGTCGCCTCGCCCGCAGCATCTTTCTCCTATAACACCCATTATTATTATTTAGTTGTTCGATTCATTATTGATTTATGGGTCCCAGACCCTGTGATCTTTACTTTTGTTTCACATCTTTCTATATTTTTTGTAACTACCCTCATCTTACAAAAAATCGTTTTAATTTACAAATCACTAATTTGACCTCTAGTACCTGGAAATACGGCCTTATGGAGTTGCAAAGTTACTTTGGTGTTAAGTAAAATAAGAGCATAAAAACGCTTTTGAGTATTAGCAGGTAGTTCCAAGAATTTCTCGTTCGTTTCTTGGAAGATTTTTAAGAGAGGATTTCCTTGTTTTGTACAGTTTTTTTTACATTATTATTTATATGGCTATTCTAGGTAATAATAAGGCTACTGTTAACGACCTATTTCAATCCAAGGATTAAAATGAAGTCCTACCCAATAGTCACAATAAATAATTTGATTAAGTATATAGATATTGATTTATCCAACTTTTGTGAGGCCCTTTTTTCGAATTTCATTTTGAAAAAAAATGTTTTTGGTCACTTAATTTCTCAGTTCGCAGATTGTATTTATGCCCAAGAAGCAAGTATATGTAGATACATTAGAACGCCTCTGCCTAACCTATCAGGGATACAAGTGCGATTATAATTATGTTATTGCTATTTCTTTTGTTGTTATTATTATTTTTGTTATATTTTTCCTCTGCCTCTTCAACCAAATAAAAGTTAAAATTCTATGAAATTTGAGGCAAAACAAAACTGTGACCCAATGAACTTGACTAGTTAAAATCACGTATTTCATTTCAAAGTTATAATTAAGAAGGTTTTACTATAAAAACACAGGGCAATGCCAACAGATCCTTCGCAAAATATTTCCCTGCTTACTTAAATTTTTGGCCTTTTCGTCAACATGTCGTCAAAAAGGTACTTATTCCGATTTTAATTTAAACTTCTCAAGTTTCTTGATCAAATTCGAAATGATTGTTGGTAGGTGTAAAGTGTATGTCAAGAATATTATTTGTCCGACTTTGCTCGCCGGTTTGGTTGTTTTATGACCACGGCTCGTATTAAACACGTGATGCCTGCACGTGGTATTAAGACCAAGTTGTTTTGCGCGAGCACCTTAAAATATCCGACGATATATACCTTCATTTTGGAGAAATGAAGAGATGAATCGTCGTCTTTTAACAAATTTATTACTAAATAATTATTCCAATTTGTTTCAATTTTATTGAATACAAGTATCGTTCTACAGCAATAGAGTAATAGTAACAGAATAGTTGTAGAAAAAAATTATATTAAAAATTTATGACATTTGTCACATTTGACATTATTTGATTTTATCTGTTCTTGTTGATGGCAAAATAATTAAATTCGCCTACTTTGCAATACCATGTCATAAACAAATTAGAAATTGTACCCATACAGTATGCCTTTTACGCATTCTGTGATAAGTTTTGTAGTACCTACCTATAATGTTAATTCAAACTTGCGTTTAGCCCGTATACCTTCAACGATATTCGTCATTAAACAACCCAGTCCTTACAAAACACGTGGCCATTGCCTCCCTACCGAAACAGAGCAAACAATAGCCCCTTTAATACTCGCCTTACACCATACACCATTATTTGTGGCTGTCTCGAAGGTACCACGCTGCGTCGATTGTACCGGTTCGCAACTTATGCAAATCGAGTGGCCACTCTTTGATGCGTACTCTTTGATGGCAGGGAAATAATACAATAGTATAATGCACAATAATCTCTATACGAAAATACAATGTGTGTAGTTCTATAAAGGAATTAATGGTGTGGAGTTTCTGTGGGTCAGTTTTGATGTGTTCGTAAATTTTGAGTTTTATTTCCTTAGGGTTGTTTCCCTTGGTGTTGATATTTAGTTTTTCTATGATATAATAGATTCTGTATGCAAGGGTTTTATATTGGTAATATTAATAATCCCTCGTCCCATTTCAACCCAACACAAGGAGTCCGTTGGAATAAAATGAAATCGTTCATAATAATTTCATTATACAAACGTATTTATTCAATACTTTATTAAAAAAATACGTTATTGGCCCACAAAATTTATAAACAGGGAGCAATATTTTCAGATAAATAATAACTACTTATAAAACAGTTAAAATAGGCTGCTTTTTCGGGATGTCATCCGAGATACACAACACAATACGTTTACCATCATACCATCCACTGCTCCAACAAGCTAGTACCGATCAAATTACAAAGTAAGATCGATGAGTCGTGCATTTCCATGTTACAGGTGTCCATAGACAGCGGTAACCACTTCCCAGTACCCGAGCTGTTGGATCCACATAAAAAAAGTTGCTTATGAGTAATAACTTACACTTATAACGTTCTACCTGTATGCGTCATACCAAGGGCATGCATTGGAGCATACGGAGTTCCGGAATCCATCTTTTGCTCTCAGATCAAGGAAAGTGGCCGTAAGGTCCTTAAACATTATGGATGGGTTTTAAAAAGCAAAGTAGGTTGCAAATCAAGTAAACCGGTCTGGATTGGTTCATTTTGAAATAGTATCATTTCATTAAAGTATATCTACATTCTCTCATATCGCATTCGTAGAATATAGAACTTGTTTTCAAGCCAAAAATAATAGGCTATCTATGTTTCTACTTTGATCCTGTATCGGATCGATCCTATTCATCTGCCGCATACCTGGACAATTACAACCAAACGAGAGATAACGAAAACAAGATTTGGAACCAGACCACAATAGAACTATAATAAAATCCAAGACGGATTGTCCAAAAACGTACAAAACGGACAAATGAAAACAATACCTCTAACTTATGCAAGTAATGCGGTGTAGTATTTGTATGCCCACCCTTTCTTAGAGGACTAGTGAGGCCAGAAAATAGAAAAAAGCGAAGGGCGAACACACACAGGCAAACATCTCACACGTGAGAGAGCAAAAATAAACGATGTTGGGTACGAGAGAGCGCGTAAAACAATTCCGACCCTAACTTTTACGTATAGAGTAGAATTTTCAATGGCGGTACTAAATATTGTTTATGTTAAAACATCAGCTGTTTAGAGTAGCTGCAAAGGGAATATGTTGCAGATAAATTAGTGTGCGCATTTGGTAACTGTCACGTATATTAAGGGGATAAAATTACTGGAAACGAGCGATGAAGGACTGCTTATGTGTTGAGCTAAATTGTATTATATTCATACTGTTTTTACGTTAAGGGGGAGTTGTATTCCCAGTAGTAATTACACGAGAAGCGTTACTGGCAGTTACGCATTGCGTCGATCACAAATCGTCTACCCACTTTATTATTTCTGCTCATGCATATTTTTTCTTATAAAGAAAATATTCTCGTACGCTTTCATACATTACTTTCTGTAAAGTTACTTCAGTGCTACTTTCTAAATTGCTTTTGATACAGCTTTCTGTCTAATTGTATATATTGCAGGAATTCAAACTGCAGAGGTCTTTGTAAACGGTAAAAGATAAACAGAACCAATTTGTCAATTTTATACAGGTTGTAACTAATATAATTTATGCAATATCCACAATCTTTTTCGCTTATATAATTTTAACAATTGTCGGTATTCCTATAGAAACTCAATAATCACGCATTTGAATGGAATGTCAAATTGTTTTGTATTTCAATTAAAATGTACCTATGTAATTTGTGACCGATATAAATAGCACTAATTGTTTAAACTATTGTATGCCTAACATGGTGGAGCAGTGCAGAAGCACACCAAAATAACTCAACAACAACTTTGTAACCACTGTCACACAATAAAGATCTTTGACTGTGACTTTAAAGGGCATTTTTTTTAAACTACGTATAATACGAAAATCATCCACCAACTAAATGATGTCCTCATAGGGAACCAACTTTGTTTAGGCTTTTTTTTACAGAATGAATACCTGCCTCATTGGCCTAGTGATCCTAGGCGCGACTGCTACGCTTGGTCCTGGGTTCGTTACCCAGGAAGAGTAGTGTTGTTGGGGTTTTCTCTGCAGCAGCTCAGGGTATGGTTTTCTGCCCGGTTAATGGCAATAGGTTTGCCCTCTGTTACGTGGGAACTAAACAAACAGGCACACAGTAGGTATACAGGCGTGATAGTATTGTTTAATAAGGATAAGTTCATGCCAAAATCAATATCTCAACTATTTTAATGGTCACATTAGTTTAAAAAGTGTATAGATTGCTTAAGGTCTTTAAAATTTTATGGACTTTCGAGGATTTGCCTGATTTGCCAATGCCTTTTTTTCATTTAAGCGTTCAATCTTTCAACGCAATTATCTATGCTTATTCTTAAGGTTGATCACCATAATAATATGAGCTTAGGCCTTATTATGAGACTTACCACTCTTACATCTACAGCCCAAGGTTCAAAATAGAACCTCAAGCTATCTCTAAAGAGTTCAAAAAAAGTCTACCTGTCTCGCCTATTTTATGTTTAAAGTTTGCAAGTTTCTTGTAGTTTTTTGCAGTACATCCTCAAGTTTCTTCAACTTTCTCGATACGCACATTATTCTTGGCTAGCTTATTCTTGAATTCTCAGAATATTGTACTCAGAAATAGAGGCTATAACTGTCTGTCAGCTGATCAGATTACTATTTCTTGTAAAATTGAATGAAGGATTTGTTCAACAGATTATTTATAAAATTTCTTCTATTACGTCGGTATAAGGTTATTGCCTAGAAATTGGGTTGCGGAGGTCTGATGGCAGTCGCTCTATGTAAAATACTTTTTAGCCTTATGTACCATTTTGTGCATAGAAGTTTAAATAAATAAATAAATATTCAGCCCCATTTGGTTAGACTGGAAGCCGACCCCAACATGCTTGGGAAAAAGGCTAGGAGGAAGTCGTCGGTATAAGCTAACAATTCGGTTATCATTATCACATCTATATTCCCCAAAGGGTTAGACAGATGTTGACTAAATTGTCTATTCCACGATTATGTTTAAGTCTCATGTAATAGGAGGCGAGCTTAGATCTAAGGGTGCGAGCTATAGCCATTAACCGGGCATAAATCCGATTTTTATTCCGATATTAAATTCTGTAGATTTGACAAAATGTATTGTAGGGAAAACGTCAAATCATTCTGCAGTTGGTTCTGGCTTATTGTAAATATATTTTGACTGATTACTGTTTGCCGTAGTTGTTGGGTCCCTATAGAGTGATTAATCTAAGGCAATTATTTCGTAGATCCTAGCCCGGTTTTCAATAGAAATTTTGTTGTATTGACACTTTTTGCGACTGAAAAAATTACGAGTAAATTATACGTAAAATTGTGTTACTGTTTATGAGAATCTTTGTAAGTATGGTTGCAAATATTGGGAACGAGTGTTTTGGTAATACTTTTTATATTATGGTGATACTTTGTCTCGTCATATAATATTGTATTGCCAAACCAATTGATATTAAAATTTTATAATGCGAGCACAAATCTAAGAACGTGTTAGTTTATAACATTTGAACCTGTTTTACCAACTCTGGAGAGCCGCTAACTGTCAGATAAATCCAAAAATGGAACGAAATTTGTATAAAATTATCTGTCAAGTAATTTAACGACAACTTACCAGAAGGTGGCGAAACAAGCCCATAATGTCTTTATCAGGCAAAACATATAGAACACAGGTCATTTTATGCTAATATCTGTTAGGTAAGAAAATATATTTAAAATTGTATTCAATATTCTTACAAAAATGTTGGTAATCACCACTTTAGCCCTTTGACTCTGTACCTATACCTAAAATTAGTGTAACGCCTGTTCCTTCATGATATTTTGATTTAATTATTTGTTAAAAAGGAAAAGAAAAGAAAGTATCTTTCTTAAAAGTGTACCTTAACCTCTTCACTTGAGTAGGTAAATATATTTCACCTACGATCAGCTTCATGAAATTATTTAGAAACTTACCTAATGTAAGGACAAACTTTCTAAAACTCAATCTGTATCACACTACCTTAATAAGCTTTAAGAACTTACACTATGACACTATTCTTCGTAAATTATCTTCTGTGGGAGCTTTACACAAACATGCACGTATCCACGTTGACCTACGTCACTTAATAAGTGAAAACAGAAGGTTCACTATTACGACGTTATTATCAACGGGTCGAATACCAGGGGGGCTAGACAAATTGCATTCTGACATTCGAATCGACAAACAAAATGTATGGAAATGACACAAGCTTTCGACAAATCGGACTGTCACTAATGTCATTTCCATACATTTTGTTTGTCGATTCAAATGTCAAATGCAACTTGTCTAGCCCCCCTGAGCAATTATTGGCTTTTGAATTTACAATACGACTGCTACACAGATCAAAAATATATCAATAGTCTGGTTGACGAATATTTGGTACTATAAGTATGTAAAGAGACGAAAAGAAGAGTAAATAATACGCGATGCATTAATACTAATGCTTGAGTTTTTCCTCGATTCTTTTAATTTTAGCTTTCGCAATTTTGCGGTTTGCTCATCATTAAAGTTTAACCAGTACTCATAAAGTACTAATCACAAACAAATCTTACCATAATCCCCTTAATAATGAATGCAAAACGTGTGGCAAGTCGAGAGGTATAATAGAGGTAGATATAATAGGGACTGATGTTTTTTTATATGGGCTAAGATAATATTCTCCAAAGTTCTGGAAAAACTGAAACTGAGACCTCAAACGTATCGCCGTAAGTCCAAAATAAAGCAAAGATTTACCAGGTCTCCTAGAAATCTCTTACGAAAGATCGTTACGAAAGGGTCTTCTAAATTTTTTATTAAGCCCTTTTAAACTGTTCCTCGAAAATGATCTGGCGAAGCTACGCAAGGCACGCATACGCAGACACACCCTCACTATGATAGTAATGTGTGGGTGTTGTATATTAGTGTGTGTGCCGTCAGTGTCAGGTAACATCAGCTGTTGCGCCGGCGCAGCCCATATGACTTCAAGGACATCTTGTGGTACTTTTTTTATTCACTGGAAACGCCGATACAAGATAAGCAAGTAATTTGACGGTAATTTTTAGTATTCTATCCTTAAAATGATAAGGTTTTGTATTGGAGGCTTTGATTTAGTTTTAACCCATTTAAAATAAACAGTAATAAGGATAAGGTAGGTTTCATGACTAATTTATAATAGTAATGTCATTCGGATGAAGCGGGATGAATGTCAACTGTACATGTGTATAGGTTATAGCGGCACATAGGCATATTACAGTTTTGGATTTTCACATTTTACATTCTTGCATGGTAAATAATAATTAAAACGTTTAAATTCTCAGTGGTTTTCATGTTCAGTGTAAAAATATTTATAACATTTTCAAAGCTTGTTGACTAAACTAAATGTAAATGAAATGCCTAAGGAATAACGAGTACTTATAAAGATACCTAAATAAACATCTCTCTCGGTTAGCTCTCCTATGAGCTAGAAAAGCGATACTATTGTCAAAAGTCCGATGGAAAAACTGTGACTATACTTGTACATAATTAGTAGCTTAGTGATTAATTTTACAATAAAAGTTCTGTATAAAAACATTGGGTAGTAAATCCGTGATTATTGTCCTCACTATTTCGATATTTTGGCACAAAATCACTTGTGTATACGCCTTTACCCGTGCCGTCTTAAAAAAGAGCTATTTCAAAAGGTTATGGACCTGTTTCACCACCTCCGTATAGCCTCTAACTGCCGGATGAATTCAAAAATGGAACAAATTTAGTATGAAATTATCTGCCAAGTAATTTAACGGAAACTTATCAGGAGGTTATGAAACAGGCTCTATATATTCGAAACTTTACTTGAGATAGATAAAAAAGTCATGAAATAACTCACTGAAGAAAACTGCCATGATGCCATCGTCACAGCCTAGGTACTGGCGTCTTCATGCCGCTCACAGTCTCCAATCACAATCGCTATCAAGTTTAATAAGTAAATCGTCTTATCACTCAAACACCCACCACATATGGTCCATGTTACAGTGAAAGCACACGGCAATCAAGAAAATACAGATTTAATTCTATGCTGTCAAAAAATGGCCGCGATGCGCGAACTACCAACCAACTAAAAACACGTTCGGAAACGACAATAATAAATTGCCAACTTTTTTAAATGACGAATTTGTTTTATTAGCACAAGTATAGTTTTTTTTCTAACTTACTAATGTGAACACTTTGAGGATTTTCACAAAGGTAGATTAAATGATAGAATAAAAAAATATGCATGATTTATTACTAGTTATACAAAAAACTTATATGATGGTATTAAAATATGAGAAGCATTTGGTCATTGCAAATATCATGATTTTCTACATGAGACTCTAAAAACATACATTGATAAATAATTTGTTGAAGTAAGTACTAAGTACCTACACAGCTTACATGAAAAAAAAACAGATTATTGTCATAACCACAAACAAATTCCTTTGAATGTACAAACTTCAAAGCTTAGAGATCTTGTGAAAAATCATCTAAAATTACATCTTCCCATCCTGTACACTTCGACACCTAAACAATTCACACACTCACACATACAAAACACGTGTTGCTTTGCTTGAAGGATTTACTCAGCTGACTACACACACATGGAAACCAACACAACACAAATAAACAAACACCATGTGTTTACACAACTTAACTGAGCTTGTAGTTGTGAGTAGTCCGTATAGTAATGAGAGGGTTTCGAAAAAAGTACAAGAGATATGGGGTGGAGTGACAGAGATGGACCAAGCATGTGATATAGAAAGTTGCCTTACGTGGGAAAGGGATAGCGAAGTTTTATTTGTGTGCTGTCAAAACGTTCCTTTTTTGTAAAACTCGCCGGGAGGCAAGGTGCACGAATGCATTCGATTTTTAAATTGTGACCTGAGTGATGTGTGACGTTCAGTCATTTCTATGATCAATAGACACGTAGACGCACTATTACTAGGAATGCATTTAAATTACTTTTCTAGGACAAAGGTAACTAATTCCAGAATTGCATAATATAATTACAACTTATCTGTCAAGTTTGGCCTAATATTGATTATAGAAAATTGTAAAGGCATTGTTAAATTACTAATTGATAAATTATGGCTACAAATATAACCTTAATAACAAGTTTATAAATTAAAAGGTACAAATTGATGAATCGAAAATGTGGCAAAGCAAAACATGTGCACGAAAAAGTAGGCACAGGAAAAAAATGTACACAGCCTAGTATTTATATTGAATATATTTTCACTGTGACAGTACGGCAATGTACTTAAAATTGTTACCACAATTACATTAATTGAAAATTAATTCAAGCTATTCCGTTACTTACCATATTTTATAAACACCTTTCACCTTTCGCCATTTCAATTAAAAGTATCACCTGCGAACTAACGAGTTAAGTCAACTGAAATTAATAACTATTGTAACAATAGAATATTGAATAATATCTTACTATTACTTACTCTTACTTAACTTTTTATAACTTCAAATATAATTTATTTAACTGGAGATGTAAGGCAGCGCCATCTATTGGACGGATAACGTAACTTGATACTATCATTCGTATTTTAGAAATTGTGAAAATTAATTGGTGTTTGGTATGAATACTTATTACCGTGACCCTCCAAAGGGTCGGGACAATTATTGTTTTTCTATTGTCTCTGCCAATTGTTTCTTATAAGGCGAAAAATATAATTTTTTTTCAACACGTTTTTAGGTTGGTAACATTTTAGTGATTCGAAATTTGAATTTCAATTAGCGCTGTCAAAGGTTCAAAAGCCTGCCTAAAATGTAATTGTTATTTAAAGTATTCTATAAATTGACACAATATATCAGATATATTACTTATGGAGTCAGCAGCTGGTTCTCATAAATGGATTTCCAGGAATGGCATAACCCTAAACTGGTCATTTCTTCATCGTAAATGGGTAAATTGTTATGACTTGATGGTGGCAATGGTGTTAGAGTTTATTAGTGTTGTAATCACATTTAAGTTATTGGACCTGATATAAAATATTGTTACGAAATTATGATTATTACACTATTGCAGATTACATTAATGTGAGTCGGATTCCTTAAAAAAAGACGAAGAAGAAGAGGAAATATTATAATGGGCAGGCATTCGCTTTACGGTAAGACTACAGATTTTTAATATATTATATTATACTTAAAATATTTTAGCATCTGTATCCCCAAAAGTCACAATGTCGCGTGTTCATGGAAAAGTATGTTCAAAAAATAATCTGCAAAACTTGGCCGAGTTTAGCTAGTAATAAAAACTAGATAAATTGCAGTTTACTCAACAGTAGGTTTAATTGAAACTAAGAAGGCACTGTTTAAATATATACAATATAATTAGCTGATTTTGCTACATATTTTCTCAACGTAACGTAGGGACAAAGTAGCGGCAGAGTGTATGATGACTTGTTTTTTCCTAACGATAAGTACTTAGGTAGTAGGTACTTACAGTCAACCAACACATTTATAAATATTAAGTTGCTTTATAATTTATTATCGGTATTTACTAAAATCCCGTGTCTAAACCAACATAAGAAATTTTAGTTTATTCAAGTTTATTCATCAGGGACGATTATTTTATTTATTAATTCGTTAAATCGATTTCGCAATTATCGATTTAGATATCGAATTTAAAAATTCCCATATCCAAAACGCTTGACCAGCTGATCTGTGATAACCATTTCTTGGTAACAACAGTTAACAGACACTTCTTCCTAACAAATCCTTTAGAAACTAACAAATTCCATTAATTCTTCCAATCACACAAAAAGGTGGAACATCGATTAGATACCCGAATTCCGTCTACCCTTTAATGTTACCTTCCTAAATACCGGCGTTGCCTCGCATGCCAGCACTACGCATTTAAACCGATTGATCACACTACAGCTGTTCCCATCAGCTGATCGCGCACACAGGCGCAAGAGCACGCACACAGTGCGCGCGCACGTGTGTGTGGGTCCGAGGCCGTGGGGGCAAAAAAAGTGGGAACCAGTCTGACGGGCCCGCTTTTGTGCATCCGCTGGTGAGTGCATAGAGTATAATGCAGATGCGTCAACGTATTCGAAAGTACAACGACGACAAAAATACTGCAGTTCTTTTTTTTCACAGATAATAAATAAATATGAAAATGTTATCTTTCAAATAACTTACTTACTGCTGTATTTATATCTAACGTACATAAAATATCATCACACATAGGTAGAGCAGTAATTATATACACTTACAGTTCGCAATGTAACCGAGAAGTAAAGGCCAAAATTATTTTAAGATAAATTCTGTAGGTACTAAAATTTTTCAAAACCAGACGAGACTCTCAGTAGGCGACTGTACAATCGTGTTTTATCTAAAAATTTTATTTCAAATTAAGCTTGACATGTGGCTAGTTAAAGTACCACCTAGGTACCCTTTAGAGAGCTTATCACGTACAATAACAAAGCTCTCCTATTTTTCGCCTAATCCCTCGGCTCAAAAATCTTATCGAATCAGTAAAACACAGACTTAATCTTTGGCAGTGTACCATTTTTTTAGTTTTCAGGCCCTCTGTGAATGTTTTACGACGTATGTCCGAGCTATAGTGATTTCGGGTACCTGCTCAACACCCGTACGATGAAGCGTGAAGTTCACCCAAGTGAGACTACGCGAAATCCTGCCCAACAATACTACCTAGTTCAGGGACCTGTCGGTAACACCGTTTCTTGAAAAAAGGTCCAGTATTATGCAACAAATTCCGTGTTGCCGAGGACTTTACAACAAATCCTGTGTTGCTGACGACTTTAAAACAAATCCTGTGTTGCACAGGACTCTAAAACAAATCCTGTGTGGCAGAGTATTATGCAACAAATCCTGTATTGCAGAATATTACGTAAGAAATCCTGTGTTGCAGAGGACTTTACAACAAATCCTGTGTTGCAGAGGACTTAACAACAAATACTTTCCTCAACTCAGGAATCTATCGAACTCAGGTCTTTTAAGAATTGTAATTGTGACCATTAGATTACCGAACTAGTCCAATTCATCTTCGCCAGGGCTTATTATTATATTCAAACCCAGGATCTCGTTTCTTGTCCAAAGTCGGTTCTTCTCCATTTAAAAAATAAGGTGATGGTTCGATCAGAAACAATACCTTAACATCCACTCAATTGATTTTGGTAAAAACAGTCTTGTTTCTATATCATCTAAGTACATAACCCCATTACATGTCAAGGGAATTCGATGGACGTTTTGATGTCAAACGAGTTTAAATTGAACCCGAGCCCAATTACTAGATGGAGGCAAATTGTTATCGTATTACTTAATAACATCGAGAATCGAGCTATAACAGGCTTCTTGCTGACATTTTAATCCTGGCTAAGCCCTGGAGACGGATGTCAGAAGATACCGAGTGCTTGGAGGGTAAGGGTCAATGAACTAGAGAGCGTTGCAATAGCTTGAACTAATGCTATTGCAATTGCAACTATGTAGATTTTCACCTTAAATGCAATGAGACTTTTATACCTTAATCTACATAGACATATTTTGTCTATACTAACATTTTAAAGAGGTAAAGTTTTGGAGTATATGATAATGTAGGGGGTAATCTCTGGATCTATTGAACCGATTTTGAAAATTCTTTCACTTTTTTTTTTAATTGGCGCCTCGTTCATTTCCTACAAAGGAGAATGCGTAAGAATATGACAAGAAAAAAAAAAGAGCTGAACTACGGCCCTAACCAAGTTTTTAACTAACGTTCGGATCGACGAACGAATAGAAACAAAATGTATGGCATTTGACATTTGTAAACGTCAGATTTTTCAAAAGCTTATGCCATTCCCATAGATTTTTTTCTATTCGTTTGTCGATCTGTGCCTCGACCATGAGTTTTTCTCACTAGAGTCGCTAGCGACACCGTAAAATATTTTTATGGAAAACCCTCGTTGCGTCTCTAGCGGTTACGTAAGGAACTAAAATCTGCTATGAGACAGCGTTTCGATGCGTAAAAAACCTATTGAAAGTCATTCGATAGAACTCATGGTTGAGGGGCTGAACGTTTAACTTGCAACTTGGCTAGGCCCCCTGGGCCTCTGGCGCAGCCGTGGGGCACACAATAATTAACGTTTATTTTTTATTATTTGTGTCCTTTGTGACTGTCTTTCTTCTTAGGATAAAAAATGTAATAAAAAAAATACCACTAAGGTGGCAAACAAGCGTACGGCCCGCCTGATGGTAAGCGGTTACCATAGCCTATGGACGCTTGCAACACCAGGAGTATCACTCGCGCGTTGCTGACCCGAAAAACCTCATAGAGGTTTATGGAGGATTCACTGCGCCGACAGTTTGAGGGAATATTTCTCTTACTGCCAGCGCAGCGATTCCTTAGAAGGAGCTCTGGCGACCTTACTCACTGCAGGAACACAACACACAATAAAGTGTGTTATTTGGCTGCAGTTTTCTGTAAGGTGGAGGTACTTCCCCAGATGGGCTGCTCCAGATTTGAGCCATAAATGGCTGTGCCCTACCTCTCTTAAAATTTATTCTGCCACATCCACAATGCGCTCTGACATCGGCGTCCTATACGCGACACACTCGTCCGTAGTACTTACATATTTCATAGCGCACGCGATCCCCGTATCATTGCTAACTATAAACCTGTACTTATTGTGAATGTTTATCGATTTTTAAACTACTTTTATGCAACCGTTTTTGCATGTATAATGTCGAATACCTACTCGAACTACGGTACAGTAAAAAGCTCGTAGCTAAGCAACATCAATCAAAGCTGTGCTTCGCGCGGTCAGTCTTTTGATGGGTGACCAGTCTTGTCTCATTGAGACATCAAATTGAATAGTGTTATTCAGAACAGAAAGTTAAGACAACGTCTGTGGTCTAGTGGTTCGAGTACCGGACTGTTGATCACGGGGTCGTGGGTTCGATTCCCACAAGACACAAATATTTATGTAATGACGAATATAAGTATTTCTGGGTGTTTTCTATGTATAATAAGTATGTATTTACAACAAAAAAAATATATAAGTATTATATCCATGGTCTAGTACCCATAGTACAAGCTTTGCTTAGTTTGGGACTAGATGGTGCTGTGTAAAAATGTCCCCAAAAATATTTATTATTATTTATTTATTATTATAGTGTTATTGAGTTTTTTTATGAAATTCTCAGTAGGAACTTGGGGTTAGGATTCGTAGGCTCGCCCCATATTACTTGTTTACCTCTGTCTAACCCTTTAGGGAATACAGGCATGCTGACATATTATTATCCATTATAAATATTATGATTCACAAAGCAGACCCTTTTCTAGCTTGTAGCAATATTAATTGAGCTGGTTATCGCAATAATGTATAAACCTCTTACATATATTAAAAAACCCAACAACATAATTAATAAAAATGTTACATCTTCACGCTTTTAGATGGTATCACAGGCCATTAATATGGCAACACAAAGCCATAACAATTCACCGCACCTAGCTTCCTGCTTACCCCTAAAAAAACTTCAACAATTAAAATTATGATAACTTTAAACAATACATATGGTACAGTTATAACGTTATTACATTGGTTTAAACGTCAGAATAATTAGTTTTTACTTTAATTAGTCAAATGGTTGCTATATTTTTAAGTTAATGGGTTTATAAACACTTTAAAATGCACATTCGTAATAAAAAGTAGTGCTGCGCGTGAATATAGTGTCTGTTTTTGATTTAATTATAGAACAGACTGTTTTATTCTGTTGCTAGGCCACTTTAAGATTAATAACATTGTGTAAGACAATGTTTGAGATTCGAATTTTATTTTTCTTTAAAAATAAACTACTTTTCACAGGTTTTTATTGCGTTAAGTATTATTTTAATCGTTTTATTGCGTTTGGATTTAATTGTGAAGTAATATATTTTTTAAATCGTAAAAGTAGTTTTCTTTTACTTTGTAATATTCTCGAAAATGTCAAAAATCTTTTGTTTTTCAGTTTGTACTGTCAGATTGTCACTGTTCTTTTTTCAAACTTAATATTTAAAATAGCCAACGCAGGTTAAAATAATTTTGTTTTAACATACATAGGTACCATCACCCCTGTATAAGAGAGACATAGGTGGGGTGTATTAAAGTGTATTCTTCATCTTTATGACGATATTACAATTAAAAAAAAAATTGATACATGAAGTACATTTAGGTTCAATGTTCGTTCATTGCTTTTAATTTGAACATTAATTTGAACTCTTAAATTTATTTTATCTACAAAAATATTAAGTAGGTTCTATATTAAGGGCCTGTTTGACCACCTCCTAGTAAATTCCTAATAAATTACTCGGTAGATAACTTCATACAAAATTTGTTTCATTTTTTTATTTATCCGGCAGTTAACAGCTATCTAGAGGTTTCGAAACAAACCCTAAATATTGCTTTTGTCAATGTTAACTTCCGAAATATATTTTTTTGGCTAAAAATTATACTTTTAAAACAATTAATTTGGACAAATATATTAAGTTGGTGCCCTCATTATGTCACAGTAATTATTTACGACTGTCAGCTTGGTTTTGATTACGTTATTTAGCTTCGTTTCGCGTGTTACACTTATACGTATTTACAATAGGTCGACAACACAGCTGAATATGAATTTATCAACATAAATAATTATGTTTTCCTAATGTTGGTGTAACTTTGTTGGTTTGTCTGTAAAAAATTGTGATCCCAATCATAGAATTTTCCAAAATCTTTCTGAGCGAATGTCGACGTCATAAGAACCATCTGTGCGTCAAATTCCAGCACAATTCGTTCAGTGATTTGAGTGTAGTTGATAAACCAGTTAGTCAGACCTTTTCCATAAACAAATTGATAACGATCAGAAAAATAATTTCGGAAGAGTTTTCTTAAAAATTCTACCTTAGAGTTACGATCTTCACTTGTATATTTATTTGTTAAAATAGCAATACCGCGACAACAACAAAAAAACTGCACCTCATTCAAATTACCAATTCGGTTCCAAATTCGAAAAATTATTGGTTGCTAACTTAACTTTGTACCTGCGTCCTTTGGTTCTAGTGATAGGTGAATTTTTGCAGGTAACACTTGAACTCCCTTAGTTTATCACAGTGTAATTACTTAAATATACAATGGAAGCACAAACATAGCCGCGTGTATGGCTAGTATAATTAAACGTAAGGTAAACGTCCCACGTCGTCACGCAATGTGCATAAAAACGTAAATTATTAATGACCGTTTGAAGGCGATATCATTAATCCTGTGGCTTTAGCGGTGTGGCTGCGAAGTCAGCGGTTTTAGTAGGCTTTTATAAACTTCCGTATTGCTATCATAAAATATTATAAAATTCAGAATTCTTTTGATTAATTCATTAAAAAGTCCGTGACTTTCCAGGAGATGAAGCACTTGTTTTTTTTTATCTGCTAAAAGATCCGAGATTGGGTCAAAAACTTTACGATTAAGTAACTATCTTGATTTAAATATTTATTAATATTCATGGTGATGATTCCTTATAATGTCTTATAATATGTCGATCACATTAATTATTTAATTTTCTAAAGATTAAGATCATAACATGGCAAATAATAGCATTTTACTGTACAATAATCTTTATAATTATTTCATTCTAATTTAGTAGATAATGTACTTTTATGATATTTTAATGGTTATACGTGATTTATTGTAATTTTAAAAAACCTATAGATACAAAAAAATAATTAAAATAGCTTTGTTTTGTTTTTTTTTTATAATATCAATTTTAATTTTTAAATTGTCTGTTAGATGGAGTGTTCAAGCAACACAGATTCTATTTTGTTCATTTTTGCTGCTATTATTTTTTATAAGTAGATATGATACTGTATAACAATGTGCCACAGGCCACAGTCTAGTGACATAATCGCTGTTCTAATGGCTTCGCGTCGACAATGCTAAAAATCAGTTAAGATGAGGTGTACGATAACAAAACGATGACTGGGAGAAGTGGGACCGGCGGAAACACACCACATTTATCATCTTACTAATGATCCTACTTAGTTTCTGGTATTAACCAGAAACTGCAGAAAAACTTATGTTTATTGTAGTCAGGTACTAAAATGACAAACTGGTATACGGACTGCGTCTTTAGTCTAGTGGACCTAAGCGCAACGGCTATGCTCAAGGTTCCGGATTGGATACCCAGATCGAGCATTTAGCTATCAAATTATCAGGAGCCGTTCGAAGTTTGAATTTGTGCCCGGTTATATATAAAATATATGTGCTATATTATATATAGGACTTAAAAACATACAAATATACAGTAATCAATCAAGTTTATAAAAAAGATTCTTCATTTTTAGTGTCAATTTAAAACGCAACATATTTTTACTACATAACAGATACTATTTTAAGAATATTATCTCCGTTTCTTTAAAATATATTCTGGAAACTAGTTTTTATAACGATAGAACTTGTTCAGGAACGTGTCTGCCATAGCGAAGAGTAGCCAGAAAGCTAACATTACAGGCAATTACTATTCTAACAAAGCTTAAGATCGCTGTCATTATCTAAAACTAGTTCTTAAGCGTCTTCGTTAACCCGAGTACACCAAGAACCTTAAAAATTTGTATCTAAGAAAATCTAAAACATTTAAGTTTGCAAGGTGAAAGCACCAACTATCGTCCCTAACATATTTACTTTCACACCAACACGAACCGCCACTATAAACACGATACATTGTTTACGCACAGACAAACAAATTAACTACTAACAATATGGTAGTAACATATCGCTATTATTAACAATCTATTTTTTTTTCTTTTATATGTATACGGTAATCTGAGACATGTGGCTTACCGAAATAGGTCGAATATGGTCGTAGGGTGACGGCACCTATTATGAGATAGTAGTTTTTTATGGTAATTTCAGATAAGAGGAGCCATAAAAAATATGTTCCCTTGTTATTCAAATGTAATGTATCACAAAAATGATATCGTTTGGAAAATTACTTTCAGTAAATAATGTTGAGTATAGGAAAATAATTATTTTCAAAGTAAATTAAGCAATGGTATTATCGGCTACCTTAGAGGCCCTGGCTAAACCCCGGCTGGGTTTGATTCCCAGGGCAAGCAAAATGTATTGGGTTTTTATTTTTAACAACTCAGAGTCGGATTCCAGATTCCATAGGCTTGCATGAGGGTCTCCCATGTACCTAATATATGTAGGGACATAAAAAATATTAGGTACATGGGACAAACAAAACATACCCGTGGACTGTGGGTGTACATTAATACACCTCTGCTGTACCCTTTTTGGCATACAGACGTGATGGTATGTTTTAATATTGTTTCAGTGTTGTAACGTTAACTTAATATACGCGTATTACTTCACCTCAACTCCGTACTTGTACTCAAATCTAATATCCAAACGCAATCATAAATCACTCACCATATTTAATCACAAACTAACTTCAAAGCGAAACTTAATTAAAAACAAATCACGGCCGACAACTGTCCCGCTCACCCCACATCTCAGCATAGGGTCAAAGCCCTTAGCTGTTTTGTCAGTTAAACAGATTAGGTTATTTTTTACTGTTTACTGTAACGAGGTTACGCGATCATTTTAGTTTAATGGAGACTGTATTGCACTGGTGTCTTTACGATTTTGATAAAAAAAGTAATTTGCATTTGCTAATTTTTACAAAAAAAAACATCTTATAGGGGCGCCGTTAACTGCTGAAGGCTGAACCCTGGACCACTTATTAACCTTCGCAAGTAAAAATAGTATGTAAGATACACTACAAAGAATATACAATACTAACATATAGAAGACGACGTCTGTGGTCTAGTGGTTCGAGTACCGGACTGCTGATCACGTGGTCGTGGGTTCGATTCCCACAAGACACAAACATTTATGTGATGAACTTAGGTGTTTGTGTTTGTCTGGGTTTTTCTTATATATTATAAGTATATATTTACAAAAAAAAGTATATATGTATTATATCCATTGTCTAGTAGCCATAGTACAAGCCCTGCTTAGTTTGGGACTAGATGGTGCCGTGTAAAAAAAATGTCCCAAAATATTTATTTATTTATTATTTATTTATCATTACTTAGGTCTTTAAAACTAAACGCTTAGATCTTTAAAACTACGCAACGGATTTTGATGCGGCTTTTTTTAATAGATAGAGTGATTCTTAAGGAAGGTTTATATGTATAATAACATACCACGCGGGCGAAGCCGCTGGCGGGAATCCTTAATAATATTAAAAATGCGAAAGTAGCTCTGTCTGTCTGTCGCGCTTTCACGCCAAAACTACTGAACCCATTTAAATGAAATTTGGTACTGGGATAGTTTACAGCCTAAGAAAGGACTTATTGCGAAAAAAATGCTGTAAGGGGTTGAAATAGGGGATGAAAGTTATAGACCACGCGGGCGGAGCCGCTGGCGGAAAGCTAGTTTATTTATATGGCAATAAGCTCGCCCAACAAACAAAAACACGAATACAAATCCAAGCTGCTACTGATAATTTTACAATTCGAATCGAATTTGGGAATCGAACCCGAAAGATCAATAACTGTGTCGTTAGCAGTTATTGATTAAAAGACGTTTGCATCTTCCCATACAGTTTCATTTCCTTGCTACATTCTGAATAAGCCTTATTTATATGGAAAATCTATTTTGTGCTTTTAAAAGGACAAAGGAGGGTTCTATAAGGTACGTTGGCATGGCGATGGGCCGGTCACGTCTAACACGTGTCAAAGGTATTGAATGGGAAAGAGGGGGAAAGATAAGTGAGTTGTAGTGAGCATGCATTTTTTGGACTTGGTTGGGTAAGAAAGCTGAAAAATGCTTTGCAAACTTTCTGAAAAACAAAAACCGGTCGGGTGAGAGTACCATTTTTAATTAGTGTCAACAAAATTTGTATTTGTCGTTTTAGTGGCAATATAAATAGAAGCTCTGTGAAAATTTCAACCCTCTACCTATTACGATTTATGAGATCCAGCCCGCTGAGAGACAGGCGGACGAACGGATAGACGGACGGACAGCGGAAGATTAGTACCCGTTGATACCCTGCGGTTATGGTACCGTAAAATTTTTTTTTTTTCTGTCAATTGATATTTAATTAACTTATTTACTTTACCAACTTATATTTTTGTAACTGCAGCATAATCTAGACCTTCCATTGCCTGCACTAGCAGTGGCATAGGTATATCCTATTGTAAGCATCTCGCTTACAGTTCGCGCCAAACTTATTGTCCGGGTTGAAATTGTAGTGAAGTAAAAATCGGAGAAAGAAACATTGATTTTCGTTTATATTAATAAATATAAACGAAAGCTTAAGTCATAGTCTGTCGTTTTGAATTATTCTAACCCAATATTTTTCTTTCTCCGATTTTTAAGGCCGGGTTAAAGTTAGCTCGTGCCAACTTCAGCCCGGACAATAAGTTTGGCGCGAACTGTACCTTGATTTCTGATTAGATGTACATATCTATGTACTTAGTATCTAACAGATCATTTGAAGGTAACAAGCCTTATAGATTGACTCCTAATTTCAAGTCAATAAATACACTAATACATACACCGCCAATAACTGTCGCCCTAATTTAATTACCATACTTGATAGACAGGCACATTGTTATTGTCTAATAACTATTGTGTTTGATTAATCATAATTATATCAATAGCTTTGCAAACACACTATCTAATAATATCGTAACATCAATACCATGTATATTATCATGTACCTACATTGGTTTAAATCACACTCGACTTCGAATTTAAGGTAACTTTGAATTTCCTAAATTACTCTATATGCTGAGTAACAATAAAAGGTAATCATTCTCAGGAAACCTAGTTAGCCTGAAACCCAACCCAAACGTTCTGGAGTATTATTATTGTTAAGTTGCAATGTTAAAAAGGGTTTATATGTAGTTTAATTCATTTATTACGTATGGTAACACTAAAATGACGCTCTCTCTTGTTACATTGCAACATTGCTTTTTGTGTGAAATGTAAACCATCTAAATTTTTGAGCCAAATAACAACTAAGACAGTGATAAAGATTTAATCCTTTCATTTCTCTCGTTGCTGTGCACCCTGCCCACAACAATTATAGCAAGATTATTTTGAGAGAATGTTGAAAAAAAACAAATTTCTAAATATTTTCAACATTTATAACACATAACAACACAGCCCACACGCTTCATTCAACTCTTTACAACATCATATTCTCAGCATGATTAATTTTTCGGGGTGTTTCTTAAAAATTTAGGGGTAGTTAAATCATAACTCAGAATTAATTGCCCCATATTTCATGGGAAACAATAGTGGGGCTTGACGGCAAATGACTGTAGGCCTGTAGGCCCCACACAATACTGTCTCAGAAACAATTAGAAGATTTAGATGATTTCACAAGGAAATTTATTAATATATCGGGTTTGGTTTACGAGAACTTTCGTTTTAACCCGTTTGGGGGTCGGTAGGTAGTAAGATTTTTATAGATAATGTGTAACGCATTTAATTAATCAAATCTTATATCTTGGGTATATACACGTACAAGTCTGCTAAACCTTTTTGAGTTTACAAGCGTTATAGTATGTTATGTTTAATGTTGATATCTTGTTTGGGGATTTTTAATGTATCTGTAAATGAAACCTCACAACAAAGAATAAAATTATCCTAGCAATGACTTCATATTCCTATTGTCATAGGAATTTCTCCGATATTATTTTTTGCTCGCAGTTTCCGAAAACCTAGGTAAGCAACATAAAGTTGAAATAAAGACATATTCAGTCACAACAATATATACTTACGTGTGTGATTTAGTTTTTACACAATAATCATTACGATGACATAAAATAGGTCAAATAAAAATATCTTCAGAGACGAGTGCGAAAATGTGAGGATGGAAGGTCATTGGGAGTAAGAACCAATCTATCACGATCAAATGGGCGTGTACCGAAAGAGCCTTAGACCTTTACAAATAACGTGCTTATTCATGTAAGTAGCTCCTAAAAAAAGTAAAAAGGAAAGGTCCTAGAAACCTAAAATATTACAGCGTTGAAGGTCGCAAAGATCTAACTCGTGTTCACGATAAGATTTTCTACGTAATACCATATTACAATACATTTTCATACCCATTCAGACTTTTTTTTATTTGGGGATATAATATTTTTACACAAAAATATTACTTTATTTTGTTTCTAGTTTATTACCTTTAGGTAAAATTTGCAAACAAAAAAATAAATTACAACCAAACTAATTTAACAAACACGAAATTTATTTCACAAACCGCAAAATATGACAAACTACCGCCAAATCCGAACATCAAAAACAAATTATCCGAAAAATCAATTATACCCACAGGAAATTGTCTAATTCCCCTAATGTTGATCATTTTGCGGGTACACCACCGTAATTAATTAATAATTAAACGTGTTTAAACAGTTTTATACACAATTCGACATCAAAAACAAACAGAAATGGCGGATCGCGGATAAATCGATACGCCTCGGTATTATTGGTAGCGGAAAAGCGGAAATCAGTGATTGCCGACCCGTGGCAATATCCGCTTAATACTGCTTTTATCCGCCGCGCCTCTGTAGGCATTGGGCCTACAACTGGGTGTTTTACCCTACTATTTTATTTATAGATATTGCTGGGTAATTAGGATAGAGCTTCGCTGTGGATTTATTTGTACTTGCGTCTGGCATAGCGCGGATTTGAACTTGTATTATGTATACATATTGATATCGGTTTGTTATCATTAATTCAGATAGTTGATAGAACATCATTTTGGGGAAATCAGTATAATTATTTGCTTTGTTTTATTTTTATATGTGGATGCTTGTGATGCTTGTATAAGCCAAACCCTTACCTATTTAATGTTACTTAAAAATGTCTTCAAATTAATCTTTCTAATTAGTCTGTATACTTTCTGTAAAACAAATTTAATAAATAAATGCAATTTAGCGTAATCATTACATCTTGAATGCTTTTCATTAATAATTAACTTTAATAAATAAATACAGTTTAGCGTAATCGTTACAGCTTGAATGCATTTCATTAATAATTAACTGTGTTTAATAACTGTGTCAATATAACTAACAAAAGACATATAAAGTGATGTAGACTTTTATCAACTTTAAACGTATAGAAACAAAAAGCTTAGACGAAAACTTAAGTCATTATAAATTGTCTTGTTCTCAGCTTTATAGATACGTACATAACTAAATTATCTATAGTTCAACACAGAACTTACTTACAAATGACATGATTGAACGCTTCTAGTAGGTATTAACAGTTAATATTTGAATTATTAAGTTCAAAGATCAGCAGTAGTAGTAGCCACGACAAGGTTTATATTAAAGTCGTACACAGATTAACAAATAAATGGAGTGACAGTATGCAGGAGAAATTTTAAGGATCATTAATTTAAATGCCGACTGCCTCGTTGGTCTAGTGGTCCCAAGCGTGACTGCTACGCTAGAGATCCTGGGTTTGATCCCCGGGTTGAGCAGTGTTGTTGGGTTTTCTGCGAAATTCCCAGTAGCAGCTCGGAGTTTGGATTGGTGCCCGGTTGATGACAATAGGCTCACCCCTATTACATGGGACTTAAACAGACCGGCGAAATGTGGGTGTACATTAGTACGCCTCTGCCTACCCCTTCAGGTAATACGTGATGCGCGTGATGGTATGTTATGTAATTAATTTAAATTAAATAATAGTTTGTCTAAATATTTATTTTAAAATGGGTTATTTAATAAAAGATTGAATATGTGCAATGCAGTATTTATAGAATAAAATGGTATTGTATTTTGCGTATTTTATCAGAATCTTTTAAGCCGCTTATCAAATCGAAAATGTGTGAGCTTTTCGCAAAATATTATTTTAAATGTATTCTATTACGAATACGATAGTTATTGATGTAATGTGGATTGAGTTGATATCGAACTTTTTACAATACCTACTCGTATAATGAAATTGATTACCTATACATGAGCAATTCATTTGTTCATTGGTTGATATTACTCTTTTTTTAACCCCCGACGCAAAAACGACGGGGTGTTATAAGTTTGACGTGTCTGTGTGTGTATGTGTGTGTGTGTGTGTGTGTCTGTCTGTGGCATCGTAGCTCTCGATCGGATGAACCGATTTTGATTTTGTTTTTTTTATTTGAAAGGTGAATTAGTCGGGAGTGTTCTTAGCTATGTTTGATGAAAATCGATCCGAGATGGCCGCCGCCACAAAATAACGAATTATATATTTTTTCACAACTCCCTCAATATGGGCTTAACTAGGAGAATACTATCACTTAAATCCAACATGGCGACCACCACAAAATGGAAAAATATTTTTCATGTCGGGGGTTTTCTAAATTTTTAATTTAGGTTAGGTTATTTATTAAATATTTTCTTTACTTTGATGCACTTAAATTTGGGATAGATTATATTAAAGGTGTTTATTTTATTTCTCTAAGCCTGTTTAGTGGTCGTAGACGTGACTTAAGTTATATCCTGGGTTCAATTCCGAGGATAAGCAATGTGTTAATGGGGTCTTTTTGAAATTCCCAATAGCAGCTTTTAGTTTGGATAAAGGATAATTGGATAATAGATCGCGCTCTGATACATAGGATCTAAACATAGTGAATATATAAACACTATAATATATAAACAGTAAACACTTACAATAGTGTTAAAGCGATTTTTTCATGAATAAACGTTTGCAACTTTGATATAACACCAACGTCATTATAATATTGGTTTGTAAATACTATGTTCGTAATACCACTTCTATAAGTACTTTAGGAGAAAATCGCTTTCGAATTTTGCTTAGCGTGTGTGTAGTTTTTGCTCGTGACTGTATAGCAATACCTGTGCCTACAGACATGATGGTATCTTTAATTTGATTACTCCTTTTACTCATTACTCCATGAAGTAAATAGAACATAAATAGTATAGAAAGCCTCTCGCTATCGACACGGGGTACAGACAGACTTGTAACTATTGAGTTATTTATTATAACTAAGCTAGATCTGTTAGATAGCCACCACCTGCCGCAGGGTAAAGTTACGCCTTGTTAGGGCAAATACACTAAGTGTGGAGCGCTTTACGCATAAAATACACAGAATCGCTAAAATATAAAATGTTATTTCTTGTGATATTTTTGTATCGCCTCAGGTTTAAGTATGTTGTACGAGTAGGGTAAGTTGCAAAAATGCTTTGAAATATACAGGCCATTATTTTATTCGTAATAGGCTTCGTGTTCGTATTTGTTAGGGTTGTTGACAATTTCACGACTAATTAAATTATTTTAAACTGTATTATTTTTTTGACAGGAAACTCAACAATACTGTTTGACCTGGAAATTGAACCGAAGAGCTCTAGCTCAGCAGTCGCGTCTAATGCCACTAGACTAAAGAGGTAACATTTTTTAAATTAAATACGAACATCACTAACACAGCCATAGGATTTTCTATTGTACGTATATAAACGATTTTTTACACAGAAATAAGTACTTGTTCAAAATTCTATCCAGAACAAGTGAACTTTAAAATTAATTTCTTCATTACGAGACTGATGATGTCATGTTAGTAGTTTTAAATCATTCTTCAGGAGCCAAGGACAAACCATGACTGTCATATGAAACAAAATACCAAGTAACAAGGTCAAATATTACTGAGATTATAAATTGATATTCAGATTCATAATCACTTCATTCGAATGGTAAATGAAAATATTTGATTTGTAACTTAAATGTAAATGTACTCTTACGGTATACTATTCTGTACCAGGGAGCTAAAGTATATTTTAGTCTGTGTTTAAACAGAATGTAGTTACTAAACAATTTCTTTTTCAAAAATAGAATGCTACACAAATTATTTACACTACATTTAAATTTAAATAAAAGGGATGTAAAAAAAAAAAAAAAGTAAAGATTGCCAGGCTATTTGATCCAAAATTAGTTAGTGCAAAACGGAACGACGATGGCACTTTCTTCATTAGTACGGATTATCCCTACACGTTTTTTAAAACGTGGTCCTTTGAGCCATAATATTATTAATATACTAAAGTGTTATAAGTTATTAATAACCAGTTATGATAATTAATAAGACCAATCATTCTCAGAATTATGATTATGGAGACAAATGTTAGTCATTCCACTTAAATATTAGACTCTACATCTAGCTCGCTACTCACTTTTCAATATACAGCGCAGTCATCAGTTTAAAAATGGTCCTTTCTCCCACACTACCCGATCAAAGAAAATATAATCACAAAGGCAAAATCGATATTCTTTCAATTTCACATATAATAGACTTGAAAATGCCATTTAAAATAAAAATAGACCTTAATCTCGGTACGAAGGGCGCGGGTATTACATGTTAAGTATTGTGCGATACGCGGGGGGTTGAAAGGACCGACTTATTAATATCGCCTCCCTTGAATAGAAATGTCGGCATCATTATTGAGGGTTGTGGACTGGGCATCCTGATAATGTGTTCAAATTTGGAGGTTTGGTATTTCAGGGTTGAATTTAGTTGGTTTGGGCAATAAGGATTAACAGCCACATGGAACTTTTGTACGTTGTTACAATGCTGTTGTAGTTACAATAAGTATTTTAAACCTTTATTTAATTAGTCGAGTGTGATATCTTTCTTTATCGGTTAAAAAATATAATTTTAATATTTTTACACAATTAGCCATTGATTAATTTTATTCCACGGGTGAAAGCTAATTTTTATAATGTTGTAAACCAATATGTTGTTAAGTAACAATTCATACTTATTTTATTATAACTCGGAGAGCACGTAAAACCGTCGGTCCCGGTTGTCATACGAACACCTCACAATCATTAGTGGTAGTCAGACAACCAGTATTTCCTTCGAATATCGGTAGTGCTCAGAAATTGGGTTGCGGTGGTCTGATGGCAGTCATTCAGTGTAAAATACTGATATTAAGCCGCATCCTGGTTATACTGGAGACCGACCCCAACATGGTTGGGAAAAGTCTAGGAGGAAGAGTAGTATCTACTACCTATGTAAAAGGCAAAATATATTCTTAAAGCCGCAGTAGATGAGAAAATCTATAATTTTTCTGTAAGCGTATCGACTCACACATGGTTCGAAGTAGCACACATTTCCCTTTGAGCCTTAGATTACAATAAAACAAACACTCCAAGTACACGGAGTTTGTGTAATAGTCGCCATGTGACCAACAGCTGGGTCGATTTATTAATAGAATAAAATCGGCGCTGGAAAATAATATGGTGTAAACAACTTAAGATTGTAATGATCTCAAAGGTACATAGTATTTTTTAAGCAGCATAGGTTTATCAATGTGACTATGTGCATCGAGTGTATTTGGTATCTAATTTAGGTAAGGTGGACTGGTGATATGGATTCCTGACAGAAAATATTCTTACATATTTTAGGTATGTATTTACAAAAAAAAAGAATATAAGTATTATATCCATTGTCAAGTACCCATAGTACAAGCTTTGCTTAGTTTGGGACTAGATGGTGCTGTGTAAAATGTCCCAGAATATTTAAATTTTTATTTAAAAACCTTAGTTACAATTATGCCGAATGGAAGTTCCAGCCCTGCGTATGACTAAAGTTAATTTAGTCATACGCAGGGCTGGAACTTCATAAATATTGCTAAATTAAATACATACAAAGAAAATAAACTAACTTCTAATTTAGAAATAGATTTGGAAACTGTTGATTTTATAAAATGAACTTTCAACAACCAAAAGTTTCGTTTTTTTTTCAGTAAAAATACTCAAAGCTATTTAAAGCCTAGACCTCACAATGTGAACACTGCGAACTAAGTCACGTTACAAATCCGAGTGTGAAAGCGTACGGAGGCGCGAGCCCTTCAATTTGTGATCGATGAGTCCATCGCTCTTGAGTCTCACAGGACCCGCCCGATACACGCAGGTTAGAGGGTCAGCAGAAATGTAGACCTAATTCTGGTAGGTATAAGTATGTTAGAATGTAATGTATGTTTGCCAGAAACATGATATAGGGTTCACAGTGATGTGAGTGAGTTCATCATAAATAATATAATTATATAAACATTAGTTTCAGCACAAATATCGCTATATTTTTTGGTCTTTATTTAGTACTAGCTTTCCACCAGCGGCTTCGCACGCGTGATTTGGGTATTTCTTATAACTTTCATAGCCCTTTTCTGCAAGAAAAAGTAGCTTATGTCCTTTCTCAGGCTCTAGACTATCTGATTCTCTGTACCAAATCGGTTCAGCAGTTTTGACATGGAAGCGCGACAGATATGCAGACATACAGAATTACTTTTGCATTTATAATATTAATTAAGGAGTAAGGATTAATAAGACCATGCAAAAACCTGTTTTGAAAATCATTTGAATATCATTTCATATCGCTGTATTGGTAAAAAAATATGTAATATTCTCTGAAATTTCTCAATGTGATATTTGATGATGATGATTGATTGATAAAACTCATCAACATCACACAATAATGACGTACTCTAGCAAGCATCATCACTAACACGATAATAATACTGCGTCTAAAATAATAACAACTTGTAATATATGAGAAAAAAAAATTAATCCAGCGCTATGAAGTCTTGTAGGATCTAACCAATAGTATACAGGCTTGAAGATCTCCAGAAATATGAACTCGCTGTGCAGAAATATTAATTTATCAGAATTTGATTTTATGGTCCTTTGGTACCACGGATCAAGCCCTGTCAGTTTCTCCTTTCTTTCACATTAGAATAACTTCTTAGTCTTATGCCAGTAGTACGCTAGGCTTGTATCACCTGTACCGAAGGGTATACTTACTTGCTTATTAGCATAAAACGTTGGTAAGTTTACGTCCCAGTAGATTATAGACGCGTTAGAAATATCGCACAGGTGTTTGTTACAAAAACATTGTTGCAGGCAAATCGACGGCTATCTAATATAAACACCACTTACGGACAGAATAGGCAGAATATCGGTAAATATTAATGTGATCTTTTAGATATGCATCTATACCATAATATTATTGTAAAACACTAAATACATAATATTATTTAAAATATGCTCACAGTGTTTGTAGTCTTGGGTAATGATAGGCCAGGTACTCTTCAGCGTCTTTTTCTTTATAAATGCGGTTTGATTCATTAACGTCTAGAAGTCAATCAATACCTGGCTAATACCTATGTTTTAAGAGATGAATGAACGTTGTTAATACACGTAAATCTGAATAATAGACTCAAAAAAAGTTTATCTGATAGATTCTTTATGCATTAAATTTTTAGACAGTAGCATTTATGGCATAGGTATATTATTTTTAAGGATACTTATCAGCCGTAACAAAAGGTAATTGACTTGAATACCATTAAAATACACTAATGTTTGATATATTTCACTGATCTTAGTCACAGTCATAAGCAAATTGAAATTATCTCCCCGAATTGAAAATCTACCATTCTATTAAGCAATAATCAAGATCGTAAGCATAATAAAAATCATTCGAACATAACATCTTGTTGTCCCACAAGCTCAGGCACCTTCACGCGCTTAGATTAGTATCAAAATATTTTAGCATAAATAGATACTTCTGTGCCTGCTTGTGCCTTAAGGAATAGCAGCGCAATGTTTAAAGTTAAGTTAAGCTACATTTAACTTGCTAAGCTTTATGTTATCTCGATAAATGGCGCAGGTGGCGTGTTAGAAATAGATACTGTGTTTTAGAGGTCCGTAAAGTCGTCCGAAAAATTCTAGTTACGTACTGTATACAGAAAGTTATATCTTCAAGGGTAATACTATATTATCATTTACATACAAGGCTCCTAAATACTGGTGGTAGGAATGCTCCATAATTCAATGAACTAAGGATCCAATAGAACTTTGAAACGGTCTTAAAAATCACTCATAGGTAGATATATCCAGCTGTTTGCGTATTTCCTAAACTGATTTTTATCAATAAGCAATAAGGTAAGGGCTTTATCTTAATATTAGAACAAAATAGTAGGGAATGTTCTAGACAAAATAACAATATTTTTTGAAAAATTACTTTGATGTTCTGTGAGCGTGAAAATGATTGTGTGTGTTTACGAAATAAATTACTTAGCACTTGTTTAATATTTGTTAGTCCTTATACACGTCTTAATAAACTGTTGCCAGTATTAACTCTAAATGATGACAAGACGATTTTACACACTATTTACTTCTTAATAAAATACCGTTTTCTGTCATACGCTCCTTTCTATAAATATTGTAAATTGAAAACTGTTGGGCTATAAATTACAAGTGGTATCAAAGGACCAAGTTTATAACTCTTCTTAAGCCGACAGCGTAATTTTCGCACTTACCCACTTTTTATAGCCTTTTAATGTCAGATATAAATTGTGGTATGTGCACACATATCTGACTGACACGCCTCTGCGCATCCAATTATCGTAAACGATAATCATTGATATAAAGACATTTTGTTCGTTCAGATCTTGGCATGAAAAAGCTATTAAAATTAACATGACTAAAATATCTAGTATGTAATTTAAAAACTTTAAATTATGTATCTACATGAAAATGGCTCAACTTATTGAGTATTGCATGTCTTCGACATTTATAATAAATTATTTTCACTTCTGATAGATTCGTTATAATAACGTTGGTTTTAAAAAACATCAAAACTTTTTATACGACAGGCGACTCGACTTTTCTTTTTTTCTTTACAAAGAAGGCAAAAAACATTTAACACAAAGCTTTCAATTTACTATACAAATTTTTGGTCCTTAGGGGTAAGAATTTCAATTCAAGTCTGACCCAGAATCTGATCGTGATCACTTCTCGCTTGTTTATCGCTATATACTATCATTCGCTATACTATTCCGTAAGATTGTGATGATATGTAGACAAGGCTATAGTTTAAAAAAAATGTATGACATATTTTAATGATAAAAGCTTTTTCTACGAGCTTCTAGTGAATAATGTTACTTTAACGCAAGCAAGTTTCAACGTCAACGGCATAATCATCATCTTAACCTCTGGTGGGAAAGTGATCAAACGTGGCTACGAAATAGTCTTATTAGTAACATGGATTTTGAATTTGCTCATAATAAATACCAATATAGCAATGGACTGACCCCATTACAGCTTGAAAAATATTCGCAAACTGTTAATATACACCCAACAACACAAATTATGCTTTACTGTTTGCTTTTTGGTCCTTTGGACCGATTGTCGTTACCATCAACCCATATACTGTCCCAGTGATGGGCACGGGTCTCCTCTCAGTATGAGAGGGATTAGGCTATAGTCCACCACGCTGGCCTAATGCAGGTTGGTAGACTTTACATACCGTCGAGAAAATCTCTCAGGCATGTTTCCTCACGATGTTTTCCTTCGTGCCTTGGATTCGAACTCGAGACCTTTGACTTGGCAGTCCAGTGGTCATACTTCTAACCGCTTACCCTATTGCAATTGGATTTTTTGTAATGCGACTATGTAGCTTCATATATTCTTGTGTGTACATCACCTATCTTTAGGGAATACGGAAAAGATTTAATGTTATTATAATCATAATAACTACTTATTATTTGATATAATGACGCTATTAACTGGCTCGCGCTCATAGAACTCCACGTGTTGGCAGTAGTCGGGAACCAAATCTGTCACTGTTACACAACCGACGCGGACGGCTTGCACGCGAAGAGCTACTGGGTACACGAGTTGTGGAATAACTATTGCGTAGCTTATTTTAAACCCTGGTACATCATATATAAATACGATTGTTGTTTGTAGACGAAGTTCAAAAATGTATTTTTTATATCACAAGAGTGGCGCAGTATGCGGCCCGGTTATGGTAGGCGGATACCACAGCCTATGGACGTTTACAATAAATACCGAAGCATCACTCACGCGTTGCCGACCCTGCAGAAACCTCTTTTCCACCTCTTTTTCCTCCAAACTCCTTTTTTTATGAACTCCATGCTGTAGTTTCCAAGGTAAAACAAGGTTTCCGTACTTATAGGTTTGTAGAATTGTTTGTCAAATTACTGTTTGTGAGACTTGACTGATTTCTCCAGATGACAAATTGCTAGTCATACTATTAACGTTGCTGGCCTCTTTATGCTGTGGTTGCTTGTAACGAATAAACTCAAAAACTACTAAACCGATTTCAAAAATTCATTCACCATTAGAATGCTACATTATCCCTGAGTAACATAGGCTACATGTTATATAATAGTAGTAACCAGAGCGGAGTGGGAACGGGTCGATAGTTTTAAATAACAATAAAAAAAGTAGATTATATTCAGCTCATTATTGACAGACCCGCATCACTACTCATAACAGCATTATCACAACAGTAGAGATTGAGAATTAAGAATTTTGGAGTTTAATATTCTGGCATTACTTTTAGTTGTATTGTTCGAAGAAGGTTCATTGCTGAACCAAAGCCTCTTATAGCATTCCACAAGCTTCACTTCGCTTCCCCTTGCATTCTATTCAATGTTCATATTAAAAACCCCATGCAAAATCTATTCGACCAAACGCACTTGACTGAATAAACAATTTTCTCGAAAAGTCTCAATAAAGCTTAAAATTCGACGCAGTTAACTGCCCAGTGAGTTCCCGGTGGCATCCGTTCACGAGCATGACGCATACATCAAATCGCATCCTAAAATATCACATAATTAATTAGACGTAGTAGTGTACCGCGTAGTAGTGTACAATACGCGTATAAGCTCGGTTTACCTAAACTGGTTGTGAGTCACCGGGATGCGTCAGCGCAGCGAAATAAACACCATGTATCATGTAGGGCTGCCTATTAATAAATTACGTCTCAGTTAGGCGCTTCCAGAATCTGTGTGTATTGTGTTGTGTCTTTAAAACAGTAAAGGGATATGGAAATATATTTCTCGTAAATTTTCTTGTATTATAAAAGTGTGGTTATATTGTCTAAAAAGACAATTGTGTAGTGTCCCTTACCATATTTATTTCACACCTAATGTCATTTCTCTTTTTACTAGATATCTAAATAGTATAATAGTAGGTAACACGGTCTTTACTATTTCCTCTTCACTATTGCCGAATAAGATGTCTTATGAAAAAATATTGACCTAATTTTCTTTTAGGAAACAAAAACAAAACTTATATAATTATTTAGCTCATATTTTCCTATCAAAGTTTCGCAACTTTTTGCCACGACGACGAATTTGTCAAAAACCACAAAAAAACTTATACTAACTGCCAGCCCTGAAATATGTCACGCACTATCACTCCACATCTATGTTCTGAAGCCGAATATTTTCCTACCTCGTCACCTTTAGATTTGAACACAGTTCCGTAAACCATATGACGAAAAATAACCCTTACTACCTTAGTTTAGAGTCCACTAAAAGTGCAGCAATATATTTGCAAGAATTAACGCATTCGGATTACAAAATTAATAATGCGGCTGAAGCTAAAAATTTTACTTTTAAATCGTTCGATTTTCAAATGTTTCGGCCAGCAATATAAAGTTGGCCACTCATAAGTTATTAGGCCACATATTTTATAGTGATGCATCGATCTTTTGCCGTCAGCTTTGAATAGGACATTTTAAATTGAAAGAGTAATACATTTCTTTTTATAATCTACGCGTGATATATTGTTGTATGATGCAACGCTTTTGTTCCTTTGTATGTACTTCATACATTTCGTATACATTTTGAGGAGAGTTAAGAATACCTCTTGCAATGTTGACCCTTACTGTATACTTAAGGTTATTGGGTGTTAATTATACGTAGTGGTAAGCAAAATTATAGGTGAAGGAAAAATATAATGTACAACCAATATTTACGCTGATGGAGTTAATTGCTTATTGTCCTTTAAACAAAATTATGGGTTAACTTAGAAGGTACTTTCATATTTCATACGAAATTATTTTCATACAAATTGGAAATATAATTATTTTACTATATCTCATGTCAGTCAAGAAAATAAAATAATAAAGCAAAAAACTTTCCTAACTTTGTTATTAATTACGTAAGTAGGTACGAGAGAAAGGCGTTCACACCTCGACGCGACAGTTCCACTCAAGCCCATCCCTAATGCCAGGGCTATCACATCTTTTCAACACATGTCATGTCTATTTAAATTATTCAGAAATAAACCTTGCGTACAAAAAGAATGTTCTAACAAATTGTCGGACAGTATCACTTTTGGGGCCATTACGGTTGAGAAACCACTTAAAAACCAACAAAACTTGGATGAAACGCTCGAAAAAACATTATTAACATCAAATCAGATCTCGTTATCAACCCAAACGTGGTTGCTGACACGGAACCACAAGTGCTAGCCACCGCGTAGCAACCGAACGCTACTCGGACAAAACAGTGTAATCTGCATTTCAACTATTTCCTAACATTACGTATACACAATTAAATGTTTCCAGCATTTTGAATAAAAACAATCGGATGTGGGCATCTCATTTTGGAAAAAATGCCAGCCCTATTCTTCCATACAAATGTTATCAACACTCTTATATTGCTAGACATAAAGTTCAATTTCCTAAGACCAATTTTATAAGGATGGCAAATAAAAGTGGTGCTCATATTTATGTAGATCATTTGACACGCGTCGACAAGCGTGCGCGCAGGGTTACCGACCTCCGAATCTATGACCTCAGGTATTGTAATGTAAAAGTATTTATTAGTTAATGGCTTAATGATTTAATGGTATAATTATGTAGATTGTTAGTTAAGTATGGTTTTGTATTTGTCATCATCAGTGATTATAATCTAGTTAATTGTTTTTGTGTTATCGCTTCTCGTGATTTTTATCTGGTCACTTAATTCTATATTCAAAGGCATACCTTATATAGACTGTTTCGATGTTCAAACAGATTTTGGGCCTTTTTCACCATGCTTGGTTATCCGTCGAGTAAATGAAAAATTGGAACAAATCTTGTATGAAATTAACTGCTAGGTAATTTATCGAGAGCTTACTAGGAGGTACTGAAACAGGCCCTACTACTTCTAGATTAACTTACGTTAAAAACTGATTGTATTTTGATTTAGACCACAATCCTCTTTTAATGATTACAGCAAGTATGTGTTAGTACTTAATGATGTTTTGTTCGTTCAGTCACGCCCCATTCAAACAACTATTCATTTATAGTGTAGGTGACGTATTGCAGGATATTTTTACCAATGATTCCACCAGTGATTTGGTTTTCGTATATTTCATTTCATTAGGTATAAAAATTTCAATAAAATAAGTACTTATGTGTCCTTTGGTGACTATAGGTTTCTAAAGACCATCACACTTCAAAAGACAGGTTTTCTAGTAAAGATATAAAGAAAGACCAACTAGAAATCATGGGTGTTATGGCTATAACAACAGAAAACATTACCCTACTTCTGCTTCAACAGTCGGGTAAAAATATGATGGTAAAGTACTTTACCATGAAAATAGTTATGAAAAAATTAAGAGATTTTTTTTTTACAATAAATTGTGTCTAAAACTTTTTTACCTCTGCCTGTCTTTAGCGTGAAGTTTTCTACAATATAATGCTAAATAATTAGACTATAAAACATCCCATCTACACCTCAAAAAGTTAATTAACAAGATTTGAGCGTAATAACTTGATAATATTCAGTCTAATTTGGCTTGTAATAACTTATTTAGTCATTAGTGATAATGTTACAATTGTAAAACATAGCTTGTATGTAATTACATAATTAATGTTAGGCTGGTTACACTTAGCGAATTAATTGCTATGCGAGGAGGCTTTACGCCAGTTTACCTCTTAGTTAGTTGCACTACATATTATCACAATCTTTTTACCACGTTACAGTTCTCGCCAAACTTATTGTTCGGGTTGAAGTTGGCACGGGCTAACTTTAACCCAGCCGTACAATCGGAGAAAGAAAAATATTGCATCAGAATGTTTTAAAACGACAACCTACGTCTTGAGCTTTCGTTTTTATTTATTACGATCTAATAATTTTCTTTCAAAGTTAGCTCGTGCCAACGCTCGGGTTCAAACCCGAACAATAAGTTTGGCGAGAACAATATCAGTATTTAACGAAGCGACTACCGCAACCCAATTTCTGGGCAATATCGATATTCGAAGGAAAGACTGGTTGTCAGGCTTTTTGGACTTCTGACTACAACTAGCGATAGTAAGTTTGTATGACAACGAGGACCGACGGCTTTACGTCCTCTACGAGGCACGCACAGACTGACCCCGGCAAGCGTAACTCAACCAGATCGGTTGATCAGCGTATTTATAACTTAGCCACGAACCCCTCTTTTTGTGCCCCACCCATGTGGGTAAATGGCTTGAGTGTAGGAAGTATGTTACAGTTTGATATGTACATACAAATCGGTGAAATCGTACAACTACAGCCAGCCTAAGCCTAACGAAGCCTGCACACGAAAGTTCACACCTAGAATTATGTTATTAAGTTCACAATAGTCTAGTTGACCGCGTGAAGTTCGTCCGAGTGTGTCATAATGCGCCATTATCATTGTTTCGCGGTCAACCCGCTACATCTGTCTGGTAAGGGGTTAATCGACCCTACGCTACATTTGTGCGGGTATAATATAGGTTAGGAGAACAATAAACAGTTCTTTAGAAATGAAACTACCTCGTTAGTCTAGTTATGCTCCGCCTGAGGTCCTCAGTTCGTTACCTAGGTTAAAAAGTGTTATTGAAATACCTTCTACATTAATTCTTCTGCCTCGTTGGTCTAGTGGTCCCAATTGCGACTGCTACGCTAGAGGTCCTGGGTTCGATCCCGGGGTCAAGCAAAGTGTTGTTGGGTTTTCTGTGAAATTCCCAATAGCAGCTCGGAGTCTGGATTTGTGCCCGGTTGATGGCAATAGGCTCATTAACATAATATGGCAATAGGCCATGGACATGATAAACTAATATTATTATTAGTTTACGTCCCATGTCCCATGTTGGGTACCTACTACCTACTTAATATTATTATTATGATCTGAAATTAGCGATCCTTTTAGGTTAGTAACTATAATTTAACATATAAATAAATAAAAAAATATCCTGGGACATTTTTTACACAGCACCATCTAGTCCCAAACTAAGCAGAGCTTGTACTATGGGTACTAGACAATGGATATAATACTTTATACTTTTTTTTTGTAAATACATACTTATAATATATACTAATAATCGAACCCACGACCTCATGATCAGCAGTCCGGTACTCGAACTACTAGACCACAGACGTCGTCATCAATAAGAATTTATTAATGAATCAACATTTATTCCGAATTTAATTTATTTTCATTGTATGACATTGTAATTATTGTTCTCCATTTTGTATTATTTGTTATTATTGTGTGATTTTGTATGTAATGTTTGTTATTGTAATTAATATTCAAATACAATGAAAATTATTTGTGAATGAAATAAATAAATAAACATACTGGCAAAATGTAGGTGTATATTAGTAGGTACGCCTCTGCCTACCCCTTTGGGGAATATGGGCGTGATGATTTGTTCTACATTAACTTCATCATAAATCTATATATCACTATATACCTATATATTTGTTATAAATTATTCTATATTGATGACGTCATTGTTTATACTCATCTTCTTAAAACAAATTATCCCACGGGAACCAAACATTTTACCGGGATGAAAAGCTTATAAGCTATTCCAGACTATTATCTATCTCTGTGCATGCACTAGCATGTGCTGTATATGCACTACTCAGATGGGGAATACTAGGCACTGATGAAGTAAACGAAGAATAACTTGCAGAAATATCAACTGTTGGACTTCTGCAAAGCAATCAGAAGATTCGCGACGCCGAGCGCCAGTAACCCATGAAGGGATCCACCACGGGAACAGGGCGAAATAATCCCAACAAGAGGACTGATCGCCCGCCTGGTGCCAGCAGGCGTCCCCGAAGATAAATAGAAATAGAATCTCTGTGCCAAATTTCATCCAGATCCGTTCACAGGTTTTTGCTTGAAAGTGTAACAAACAAACATCCATGCATACAAAGTTTTACATTTATAATATTAATAGGATATTTATTGATACAGTAAATTGTTTCGAAACGTGAGCTGAAACCAATATCAATATCGGATGTGCGATATTCTGAGGTATTAACTGAGATATAGCGAGAATACTGGAGTAGCTTTATCGGAACTAATTGTGGGAAGATGATCTCTCAAAATATAGTTATCAACATAACACAACATCACGCTAACATAATATATACTCACAGTTCGCCGGTATTTTATTTATTTATTTATGTACACATTGAACCAGAAAGTTAAAAAGTTCGGTATGTTTAGATTTATTTATTTATTTATAAGGCACACCAACAATTTATTTACAAAATATGTATAGGTAGGTATTACATAATTCCAGGTTGGCATGCACAACTTTTATCCCATATAATAGCGAGCATATTTCCATTAACCGGGCACAAATCAAGACTCCGAAGGAATTCCACAGAAAAACCCAGCAACACCTTGCTCGGCCGGGAATCGAACACAGGACCTCTAGCGCAGCAGTCGCACTTGGAACCACAAGACTAACGAAGCAGTTAGTAAAAATAGGTGTAAGGAAACAATAAATATCCTGGGACAGATTACACAGCACGATCTAGTCCCAAACTAAGCAGAGCTTGTACTATGGGTACTAGACGATGGATATAATACTTGTATACTTTTTCTTTTGTAAATACATACTTAAGAGGTAAGAGGTGGAGGGACGATCTACACGCATACCCCGAGGACTGGTTCAAGGCGGCACGAGATAAGAGTACATGGAAAGATCTGGGGGAGGCCTTTGCCCAGCAGTGGGACAATAACGGCTAACACAAACACTTCAGTTCATCACATAAATGTTTGTGTCCTGTGGGAATCGAACCCACCACATCGTGATCAGCAGTCCGGTACTCGAACCACTAGACCACAGACGTCATCAAACAATATTACGAGTATAAATGTAGGTAGATAACTTCGTTGGTTGATTAGGAAAATTAAACGGGTGTCGATAACTTACATGCCCTTTTACAACCGTGTTAAGTTAAAAAAGAACTTTTGTATTATAGACTTACTGCCACCATAAAAATTCCCCTGGATAACGGCCATTCTTTGGTATTGCAAAATATTTGGTATTTCGCCTTAAACTATTCGCATAATTCGCGGCCGCCCTTTAATAGTTTATTAAAAAGAAATTACGATTCAGGACGAGTAGACAACCGCTCAAGTGAAAGTGTAACCGTCGTAATACAATCGCTTTTTGCGATAATTAACCGTGAATTTGTGTGTTAATTAGGTTGTCTACCTTGGGTAGTGAGTTCCTTTAAAAATAAAAACAGTTTTGAGAACCATTGACGATATTAAAAAAAATATTAAATACGATAATGCGGCTTTAAAAAAAATTACAACTCAGATGAATTGGGTTATTGTAAACTTGTCATATTTTCGATTCGTCACACTTTTTTGATTACATACTTTCATTGTAAACTCGTCACAACCATAAAAAAGTATGTTTATTATTTTTTAATAGATACAAGTTGTTGCAAACTTGACACACATCTTCACTTTATACCATTTTTGAAGAAAATACCATTAGCAAGCAATTGAGTACTGCGCTTGTGTATTAGCGATCCACATTCCCCTAGCAGGTGAAGTGGCGTTTCATCAGCCTCCTCACAGCGTCGACAGGTAGCCGTATCGCTCAGCCTTAGATTGAACATGTGCTTGTTAAGGCAGCAGTGTCCTGTTAGGGCTCTCGTCACAATGCGCAAATTGTTTCTGCTAAGCGCTAGAATTTGGTTCGTATGCCTTTTATTGTAGGCTTTGATTAGTGCTTTGGAGTGGACCATGCCTGGCGATTCCGTCCAGAGCTTGATGGCGGTCTCAAAGCATATATTCGTGAGGGTTCTTTAAGCTAGGCTTTTTGGTATCCCACAGAAGGGTTCAGGTCCCTGCTGCGTTCCACTAGCTCCGGCTCTTGCGAGTTCATCGGCACGTCCGTTGCCAACAATACCCGCGTGACCCGGCACCCATCTTAGAACTACTTTGTTCCTCATTCCTAGACAATTTTACCGGACTGTACAGTCTTCCACTAGTTTCGAATTATTTTGTTACATCTATAAACAAAAATTCTGTAATAAATTTAAATAAATTCTAATAGTCAATAGGCTCACCCCTTATTACAAAGGACCTACATGCTAATGAACTGGGCATAAATTAATCCTAATCTGCCGAACCCTTCAAGGAACACAGGCGTGATGTTATTATTTAATTATGCTATATTTTCTAGTTTCTAGTCACCTGTGTGTAATCATTTCATAACCGGTCCTGGCATTAGACTGTTTGTTTATTAGATATAATTTAAAGCTTGATAATGAGCAGCTGTTTCTAACTTAACAACTAGGAAATAAACCCAATACTTGTAAAACAGATGTCAAAGGTGTTCAATAAACCAATCCAAACATCCATTATATCTAGCAACTGTTTCCACTTAAATATATAAAGTTTTTGTCTGATTATAAATATCTCCATACAACTTTCTACACAACTGGATAGATTGATAAACGCATTTTATTCGCAACCCTTGTCTTGTCATACAATTATTCTAAGTTCCATTCATACATTTTAACGGGATCATTCAACTATGAAGTAACAATGTGAAGCATCAAAATCAGCTGTTTATGCCAGATGCAAAAACCGTTATATTACTACGCAGCTAGCATCCCACTCATTCAGAAAACTCAACTTAAGTTTAAAATTTCGTGAATGTCCGCCGTTGGGGGCGCGGGCGGCTGCGTGCGCAGGCGATTACGCATCGCCATCGTAGGTAAGAGTGAGATGAGGTAATTTTAATACGCACACATACGAGTATTTCAGTTTTGAATAATTACTGAACTCTTGAAATTAGTTGTAGACACTCAAAACCATGTTGGTTCTTTCCACAAAAAATCACACCACAAACACAAAAAGTCATTACATTACATCGTGTCACTGGCGTAAAATATATTCTATTATGTCTGGACTTTAAAAGAGACCATGATTCTCTGAGTCTGTTTCTCAGAGATCGTCGGTTAAGAAATGCCGGCGCCATATAGTTTAAAAAAATGTATACACTAATTTGTAAGTGTTATTAAAAGATCTATATTTATAACAATATTAGGTACAATATTTTTACCCTAAAAATGTGTTATTTCAACTGATCATGTTCATTCTTATTACAGCAAAGTAACTATGAGTTTAATTTGTATCAGTATTATGTGTTAGACTGTTCATAAGCTGTTAGTTGATTACAGCTACGTATTAATTATACTAATAATTTCACCCGATCAAAAACCATTTCAATTTAGATACCGGACTTTATAACTTTAACAAATGATTTATGCAAGTCTTCCTACATGAAAATTGCTTTAATTGCACATTAATATTATAGGAGTCTGATAAAACATTAAAAAATACATTTTGCGACTCAAACTCTCGATAACCACTTATAATTTAATCCTTATCGTTAAAAGAAATGGTTAAAGTTCCCAATGACGCCGCACCTCCTCTTTTCTACTCACACACATACAAATTGCACTTGTCAATCGACGCATGCGCACCTGGGGCAGGTGAGCATTCGCATCAGCTGTGGGACCGGCTTGTGCCGACTTACTTAATACCGCATATTTTTGTGCAAAGTCGGTTTAAATGACCTAGTTTTGGATTGCCAAATACACCCTATTTTGATCAAATAATAATACACTGGCTGGTAGTACGAAATACATAGTCGTTTAATTAGATATTTATCTGTATTATAAAGAATCATAGTAATAATATAGAATTGGCTAGTTAAAGCGTTTTGGTAAAAGACTTTTTTAGATTCAGCACATTTTTCATTAGTGTAAAGACAATGCTCATACAGATAAAATAATGCGCTGCATCTTGTCATATATTTAGCGATACTAATCCCTTATTTTAAAATATTAGATTATCTTAGCTGTGTAGAAATTAGCTCTTTTACTGTCTCACTGTATTAATGTCAACATGACAACGACAGGTGTCATGAGATCATAGCCAAGAAAAAGCAACAGAACCAGAACAGAACCACAGATATTATTATTATGTTATAGATAATGTCATACAAATTTTGTTCTATTTTTGAATTTATCCGGTGGTTGGCTATCCATTAGTAAAAAAAAAAGACGTGTGGCACTCGGAGACTGCCGCGGTAAAGCTATTGCATAGCATTTTTTATCAACTTATGCAATTATAATTATTTATTTATTTTATTAATTTTATTAATTTACACAAAAAAAAAGTTTACAAACACACACACACACACACACACACACACACACACACACACACACACACACACACACACACACACACCGCTGTACCGGTCGGAGTGGGGGTGTTAGGTTTTTTTCGTTACGGTATTTCTGGATTCGGTCCCCACGCTCAAGGCCCGCGATAAAAGCTATGCAATAGCTTAATAAAAATGTCATAAGTCGGACAAGCCAGAACAATATACTGGGAACTTAGATACACAGAATAATTCAGAAGACGTCAAGAATAAAGTTCTTGTGTGGAACGAAATTCTCCTACCTCTTACGCCTTATAGCTTGCAACGCAACGTAATGCAACATATTTCATGACAATGTGTCTTCAACATAATGCGTTTACAACAGCAATTAGGTTTTTAATCGGTAAAGTAACGACGCTAGCGCCATCTGTCACGCGATGTGGAACACGAATTGTCAATCATCCCCAACTACCACTACTATTAACACGTGGATTTACGCCTCTGTTTTAAAACCTTTGATAATTACGAGTACATTATGTTACCAGGCTAAAAATAATAACCAAGCCCTGTAAATGATGGTTTGCACTCTGATGCTGGATAGACCACTCCATGACCAAATATCCTACCCCGAAGCAGTAGTGTTGGCAGTGGGAAGTACTGATAGCTCAGTATTAAGAACATTAGACTGCCAATACAATGGTCACAAAAGGAGGACATCAAAGCCCTTACAACTCAGCCCAAAGTAGCTGAGGTACATGACAGCTGCCAAATTGACAGTTTTTACCATGACATCAATATGACACTATTGCCACTATTGATATTCCGAAACTGACACTGACAGCAGATAACTCCTTATGCAAAAATGCTACTATAGCCTAAAAGAGTTTTTTGAGGACAAGAACAAATATGTCCAACCGACTACTACCATAACATGCTAGGTGACATATATACAAATATAATATAATACATATATAAAATAATAATAATAATAATGACACGCATACAAATACAAATAAAATAAAATATAATACATATATAAAATAATAATAATAATTAAATAATAACAGTTGCACACAAATAGTAATAATTGTATGAGTATAAATTAGATATAGATATTTTTTTTATGTAATGTAATTTAATTTTTATTGTGATAACTGTTTTAATACCTAATTAAATATAAATAATAATATTGTTATTGTATCGTACCAAATTCCACTAAAATATTAATTTTGCAGCGCCCTTGCAGGGTTTCATATTGATACCACAAATTATTGTAACATCCTTATTACATATGAAAGCAATAAAGATTTGAATTTTAATTTAAATTTGAATAACTGTCAAGTTGACAGTTTTGACTATTAAAACACTATGAAACTGATGATAGTCAAAATCATAGTTTATCCAAATATCCTAGTTTCTTTTCCTACAAGTATTAGACCTACATAAATGCATGGTTTAAGCTATAAAAACAAATAAAAACAAACAAAACTTTAGACATTAAAAAGAAATGTCTACCTCTACACATTCTAAGCACTTGTGCTATCACATAATTATAGTTCTACTTTTACACCTGCTAGCTTAGCAATCCTGTAAAAAATAAATTCCATACTAAATTGGCAATACTAAATCTAACAAACGCAGTTTGAAAATAATATTTTAATTCTAACCACCATTTTACTAAATAAAACTTGCATAGTGAAAGTGCGTTTAATAAAATTAAAATAATTACACTTTGCAAGCAGCTGGTCGCTTGTTGCTAGGCCTACGTAATTTGCCGCCGGGAATCGAACCTAGTACCAGCAGATGTCTCGATTAATATCTTACTTTAGATTTGATTTTTTGTGGCCTGTTTCTAGAGCTACTAGACGGTTAACACGTAATGCCAAGTTTATAGAACGTTGTTAGTGTTTGTATGTCACTCCAGTTAAGTTATTTTTTAACGTGTTTTAAATTAAAACCATAAATGTTTTATGTAATAGTACAAAAGTGTGAATTTAGATGTTGCTCAGTAGAAATACCCCAGTATTTTATAAAATGTTCGATCAATCCGTGTCTATTAAGTTTTTTTTACGGTGAAATATTGCTTTTGTATTTAAGTATATTAAAAAAATAAGAAAATTTGTAAAAAAATACTGAAGCTTAATAATATTAAGCTTCATCTGGTAATACTAACCCTAACATAATTGAGAAAGGCAGATGTATACATTCACGAGCAACAACATTTGTATACACTAACAAAAGTGCTAAAGCGATTTTGTCATGAATGAACGATTGCAACTTTGAAATAACACCAATGTCGCTATAATATTGGTTCGTAAATACTGTGTTCGTAATATCAAAAAAAGTTCTCAGTATAAAGAGTTCGTCAGTATGTAAGTCCCATGTGATAGGGGGCGAGCTTATTGCCCACAACCGAGCACAAATTTAAACTCCAAGCTTCTCTACCTATTGGGAATTTCACAGAAAAACGCAACAACACTGAGAAAAACTTAACAACACTGCACCCAGGACCTCTAGCGAGGCAGTCGCGGTTACGACCGCTAGACCAATGATGCAACCACATAAATACATCATAAATATATATATCCACCTACTGATAAAGCTGACACACTTCTTCCAATCTTAAATCAGTGTCAAAATGATGTACGACCCTCATAATCGACGCGGCGATAGTTCAAACTACTAACTTGTAAAAGGTTATGTGTTCGAAGCCGATCGCTGAACTGTTGGACCCTTTAGCACATTTAACTTAAGGGTTAAGTGTATTAGTAATGCATGACGGGTTAACAGCGATCTTTATCTTACTCTTTAATTACCTTAGTTTAATTTATTAGGAGATGTTTAGATAATTGTAAGATGGGTTGAATGAATTGACTTTGTTATTGCACACATTATTTAGCTGCAGTTGGGTGGCCCCAGACTGTCCTAAATTATAAATATAGCATTCAGTAACATACCTGTTTAGTGTTTTTATCCGAGTTCAAAAAAATATGTTCTCTATTTTCCTTTGTTTTATGGGTTAAATGTTTTTTTTGTTGTTTTTTTTAAATGTCATACTGGATTTGAATGGTTTTTATATCTAGACTTTATACAAAGCTCTGTCTGACATTGATCTGGATGTCCCAAAGCTGGTTCTAAACCTGCCAAATAACGAAGTAAAGTCAATAAATACTTTCATTTTTATACAAACAGGAAATGGAGTAATATAGATATTAATTTTAATGAGAATAATCTTCAGTCCTCGTGTATGATCATTATATTTTTTAGAAAATCTCTTACTAAAAGTACGTTTTATAAAATCTAGTCAATAAAAAAGAATATTGAAGGCAATTAGTACAAAACAGGTTAAGTGGGTCTTTATAAAAAAACAATCGGGGCTACAAAACTGGCGGAATTGACGTCATCTTAGACATGGAAAATGGTGTAAGATATTTTATTTACCTACTATCTTAATTCATTACCTACATTAGGTACATAATATAATTTAAATATAATAATTACTAACAGTTCCCCGCGGTGCTATGAGCGTTCATATTTTTTTTTCCAATTCAGTGAGCATTTCCCAAAATTCATTCTTTGCCTAAGTCATAGCAACTATCAGATATGTGCGAATTTCAGGTCAATGCGTTCAGTGCGTTGATAGTTCATTCAGTCAGACGGTCAGTGTCTTACTTTATATAAATAGATAGAAGACCTACTAAAAAGCTTCTGGGCTTAAATCGCTTCATTCCTGAGCAATTCTCGGGCCTTTTTAGGCTTCTATATTCCGAAAAGGATAAGGCAAAGGTATCATAGGGGCGAGTCAATTGGGATCACATAACTTTATAATCCGAGTCGCTACTGAGAGTTCTCTGTTGGTAAAATTGAATAATACTCAGCTAGATTTTGATACCGAACCCAGAAACTTATTCCTAACAGCCGCTTTTGTTACCACTAGACAGTGAGGCAGTAAGCGATATTATACGTAAGTTGCTACTGAGAATTTCTTAAAAACATTTCTTTCTTATTTAATTGTGTGAAAGACGCTGTTTTTATAGCCACACTTAATATTCGTTCCGGAAATGATTCAATCGAGATTACCACTTATTCTCGAGTACTATCAGTGAGCCCTCTTATTCCATTTAGTTCATTCTACCCTCGATCGTATTTTTTTATTTAAATTCTTAGATTTTTACAATCGTTTACTCGAGACTGCCTCGTTGGCGTATTGGTCCCAAGCGCGACTACTAAGCTCGAGGTCCTGGGTTCGTTTCCAGGCCTATTGATTTTTTCTATGAAATTGACAGTAGCAGTAGCTCAGAATTTGGAATTGCGCTCGGTTAATCGCCCCCTATTACATGGGATCTAAACATACCGACTGTGGGTGCCTATCATAACATCCTGTATTACCAATTATAGGATGGTATGATGTTATTACCCGACGACACGGCAAAAAGCCGAAGGAAGGGTTTTTATATTAGGCAGTCTATGTATCTTCCTATTTACGTATGTTCCACTACAGCGGCTAAAGTACTCATCTGATTTTGATAAATGAGGTGTCCAGTTTGTGGCCGTGGTCGCATGCCACTATGCCCTAGGCTTGCAAACTTAAGTATAATATGGGTGGCATGCGATCCCGGCGATAATTTGGACACAACAATTCCTTTTGTTGTTGATTTCAATTCAGCAAATTGTTTATCAGTTATGTTCATGTTATATGATTTTCAGTTGATTTCTTCCATAGTCGGCGGGTTGTAGTTTTTTAAACTTAAATTTTATTTTAAGGATCGAGCCTAATACGTTTAAATTAACTGTAATCAAATATTATCTTTTATCCACCTTACATTTAAGAGCATCTAGTGCCATCTATGATAAAATAAGAACACTAAAAATGTAAACAAATATTATTATTGATTAAAATCAAAACAATATTATCATTAAATTACACAATTCAAGTAAGGTTTTATAAATAAAATATAGGGCAGAACCTTGGCATGAATTGAAATTAATGAAACAATGTTTACTTTCCAATTTTACGCAATCGATTGACAACTAGCGCCATCTTGTGAGTTGCAAACGAAACGTTGTCTTTTAAAAATCGTTTTGGTTTTCTCTTTTATATCATGATATTTTTTTGCGTTCTGTGCTGACGATTATCCAAAAATATAAGATCAGGTTTTTAATAAATAAAACCTAAGATAATCTTAAGTTAAATTATGTAGGTATGTAGAATAGAACAGAATATTCTTAAGTGCACACCAAAACCAATATAAGAAACAACCTTATAAGTTATAATCCTGGTAACATAGTCTGCGGTTATCATCCTCAACTAAAACACCTATCTATACTTACTTATTGACTCAGCATATTCTGGTTAATGATTATTCTTGGCTTACATTAGTTTAACTATATCTAGTAATTTGTGTCCTATCTACAAATAAATGACTGAAAATTATGCGTAATTACTAGCTCAGTTATCTACATTGTATAGTAATTTAAATTGGCAAACCGTGACACCTTATTTCAGAGAGGATAAGGTCATAATAAAATCAAGAGTACAAAAGAGGTGCTTCAGCAAACTATTTCTTTCACAATAATCTATTTATTAAACTGCATACACTATACATGTTATGATAATTCGCTCCATTCATCAGAGGCAATCCATAGAAATACACAAGCGGCATCATTTCAATCAACATCGCACATTCGCCACGCTTATCATTCTGTCACGTTTAGGGGCCACACACTCGTTGTTCATAGGGCTGTCAGTGAAAACTAGTTTTAAGTAGAAATGTTATTTTAGAAACCGTGTACACGAGATATGACAATGTAATTTTACGTATAAATAATAAATATTCTCTCATGTATTCCTTATCATCTAAGGGGTTATCTTCAGTCAAAAGCTGTAATAGGATCTATTATGAGAATGAGATTGCCTCAAAACAGTAGCTAGCATCATTTATCTGAATAATGTAATAATTTTTTAAGCATTTTCCATGCAAAGATTAAAAATAACTGAATATTTGTAATATAGCTGTAAGTATTAAGAAGTTTTTAGCTAACTATTCCTGCATGTATTAAACGGGAACTCCTATAAGGTTTGTTTTTTGCCAAAAGATTACCTATTGCCCCAAACCAAACGATTCGACAACCTTTTTAAAATGAAATATTTTTTATTATCTTATATTTTTTTCGATAAACTGCAAAATTGCGTTATTTTCACAAGTAAATCATAAATTATTATTTATTTCCGTAGATCACGTTTAAGGATAACTCTAAAGCAGGACAGTGTCACGGTGACAACCCTACACATTAGGCACGCTACTCGACGTAAGCGTTCTATAAGCGTGACATATACCGGTTTGTTGTGGGGTGAGCAGAAACGTAGCAGCGTAGAAGGGTAGCTTACAAAGCGGCGCGAAATGCGGTGGCAACACTTAAGATATAATCATGTATTGTGATACGACGAATGTATTTCTTATTTAGTTTTATTCGGTTTTGTGTAGCTGACCCTTCTTTTTATCCAGTACTAGCTTTCCGCTATCGGCTTCGCCCGCGTGGTCTTATAAATCCACCCTCCCCCCAACAATTTTTATTGCTACTCCGCTCCTATTAGTCTTATTTAAAAATTTAAAGAGATAGTATATAGCCTATAGCCTTCCCCGATAAATGAGCTATCTAACACAAATAATTTTTCAAATCGGTCCAGTAGTTTCGGAGTCTATTCAATACAAACAAACAATCAAATCTTTCCTATTTATAATATTAGTGTAGACTAGTATAAACTAGCTATTGCCTGATAAAAGTAGTAACAAAATAAGTCCTTTCCAGGATTAAATCTATCTCAAGGCCAATTTTTATCCAAATCCGTTCGGTTTAGCAGTTTTGGGGTGTAATGATAGACAAATAACTAGATAGACAGACAGTGTTACTTTCCCATAAGTAGGCATCATTAATATAAATTCTAGAAACTGTACTTACCTACATAGGTATTATAAAAAAGTCAGTCAAGACACCACTGAGGAGGGTAGGTGTAAAACAGTACAGCTCTGGCTACTCCTTCGGGCATACAAGTATGCTTTGTTATATGCCTGTAATTGACTAAAAAACTACCTTGGACTGAAAAATGACTACGTTAGTGATAGTCAAGTAAATAATATCTATAAAACATTTGAAGTAAACATTGTTATTCAGAGCAATGTTCCTTTAAAAGCTGCGTCTCAGGTTCCGCGTGAAACAGCCGTAAAATTTTATCTTGTCACATTTCTACAAGAGAACGATATCAAAATTTTAGTGATGTGTGTAACAAAATATGTTTTAGACATTACATTTACTTCATAACCAAGCTTTTGATAAAATCATAACAAATTGCATCACAGAAAAACTCTGTAGACACTTTTAATCGGGCCCTTAACGCTGCTGAGTCAAATACCAATGTATACTTTGCTTGACCTGAGAATCCAACAGCAGTGCATGCGACCAATAGTTCAATAATAGTTTTAGTACTTAAATAACTAATATAATATGAAGAGAAAAGATTTGTGTTCACAATAAATAAACTCAAAAACGACTGGACCGATTTTTAAAAGTTCTAACACCAGTAGAATGGTATATTATTACAGACATAATTAGGCTCTATTTTTGTCCACTCATGGAAGAAGCGACGGGCCGTTTACTGATGAAAAGTAAGCTAAATAATTTAGAAAAAGGTCACAATGGAATACAGGTCAACAGCAGTGCTACCTTCCACTTACCCAACTGATACCCTACCAGAACTTCTTCAAACTCCTTCAGACCCTAAATACTCTAAAAACTCCGTCTCAAATAATTAATAGGAGGAGTGAGCGAGGCATTAAGGTGCGCTTGGAGTGCAGTCGTTAGCGGCCCGCCCGGGGCTACGTCTGACGACGCTAAGACAAACCCTCTCGTTACAGCCAACTTTGCAGGAGTGGTGTACATTGTACGCTAGCTTGTTACTTATTTTATTTTTATATAGCCGGACGAGTAGTTCTCTATTGTGGAATTCTTATACTTATGTTAACAAGCGTTGTGCAAATTGTGCCTTTTGCTTGCAACAATTTTTATTCTCATCTGGTATCTGAAAAACATATCAGAGGCATATTGAGATGGCTTTTTAGACACATTAAACGAACGTGGGTTTATGGCGTCTGCGATCGTTTTTTTTTAATAAATAATCTATAGTCTGCAAGTAAAAAGTACTATCTCTTATGGACCGAAGAAAGAAGAAAGAAAGAAGAAGAAAGAAAAATGGTTTATTCAGCACAATTTTACCTTAAATACTACTTACTATCTATTTAATTATATACTAATATAAATTGCGCTGAAACGGCGCTGGTTCAGCACAAGCCAGGCGGAGTGCCTGGCGCTGGTTTTCAACCAGACCTACAGTGACGAAAGGATGGTAAACCAGTTTACAAAAATTAAAATTAAATAAATGTGATAAATACATAACAAAATTCATATTTCATACATATTATCTATATAAACATCATAAACTTGTTTTATGTAATAACAAAATTAAAATTAAAATAAAAACAAAAACAAAAACAGCGTGTGTGTGTGTTTATTGTTGTGTGCAGTGTGATGCGCTTAGTGTGCGTGGCCGTGCGGTGGCTATTGTTTTGGGTTCTCGGAAGTTGAGATTATGGCGACGGCGAGGCGCGACGCGACAGAAGAATAAATGCCGTATGCCCATAGCCATACGCTGAGAGGCAGCGACCACAGCGCACGCCGGCATGTTTTGTATTTTGGTGTAGATAATACTTATTATTTTGAGTTGCCGTTTCGTAGTAATAACGAAAAAGAAGAAAATAGAAATAATACAAAATTTCGGTTGACACCAATTTAACTACATAATGATATTGGTTCACACATTATGTGCGATTGATGGAGGATATAGATGGGTATGTAGCGAGTTTGAGTTTTTTTTTTTCTTTGTGTTGTATATTTTTGTATTAAGCTGTCTTAATTTATAATTATACGAAACTATCTTTTTTTTTCTTTTTAGATTTTCATAAAAGGTACACTGATGAGCGGATGTTATATTGATCTCGGCTTATTATTTGGTCTGAAGCGAGCGGCTATCACCTGAAGGCAATACCCAGCAGGTGTGTATATATAGTTTTATTGTGTAATTTAGTTTTCTGGTTATACATTGTAATGTTATATAGTATTGCAGTAAGTTATTATTTATTTTATTAATTTTTAGGTCTCCTATGAAGCCGAGGAAACACAAAAATCTGAAACCGAGACAAGAGCCAGCTGGCCACCGAGGTGGCCAGCTTTGCCAACAGCCGGTGGGAGCGACCGACAAGTGGAGGAATACACAGATGCAATGTTCACCGCACATAATATAAGCATGTAAGCGCGCACCCCAGCCATCACTAGATAAGTGACTTGTTCGTATTTATTAGATTTAACTTCCGTTGTGCCTCAATTAGGAACTGCCGTAGGTGTGCCCTAAAAGTATCTATGGTATTAAGAGATCTAATAGGCGGTGGCAAGTTGTTCCATATTTTTGATGCAGCGTAACGGAATCCACCTCGGAATGCGGCTGTTTTATGTGGCGGAATAGACAGCTGCAGTGAACATTGTCTATGCCCACACTCGCGCCTGCTTGTCACCCAACTGAGTTTTTTGCGCAGATAATCAGGTTCCCCATCCTTGATGATGGACCGATTCCCCATAAGTGTATCTAAAAGATATTTAATAACTAAACCTTCTTCTGAATACCCTCAACTTATTATACTGATACAGTCCACACACAAAATGTAACGATTCCTTCACGACTTCTGGCGCCACCAAGGACCAAAATATTCTGGTCCTTTTCCTCGACTCCCAGCAATAAATTAAAGAACATATTTGTACAAGTTCTGATCAATATTTAAAGCAGTCTCCGAGTATTTAGTGTGGCAAGTTGTACGAGTACACGTACAGTAGTTAAACTAATTACAATACAGGTGGCATGCAGCATCAAAACACACGGTAAAGAGCACACGCGCCGCCAACTTGCTCCCTCACTAACTTTGGATCGTTTCGGGGTTTTGGGAGACGCAAGAGTGGAGATTTTGGCGGGAAAATCAGAAAGTGCACAGTGCATATCAGCACAGTTAAACACTGGGTAGAATAATTAGAAGGGAATATACCTCACTGGTTCGATTTTCTTAAATAGTTCTAATTAAATTACGTTTTTATAGAACCCTCATAAACTAGTACGAGTATTTACCATCAAGTTGCTGATCTGCTTTGACGACAGAAACTGTAAAAAACCCAATATTAGTTTCTCATTTAAACGCGCCGCTCAACTGAATTAATCATATTTTCCTCTCGTGTGAAATCTTGTGTACTGTACTGTGTGTACTGTCGTGAAACCTTGGTCGCGCAACATTCACAACACTAGCAAGAAGCTAGAAGACACACACAAGAATATCTTTCACCATAAAAGCGAGAAAAGTTAGAGCTTAGAGCGTTAAACCTTAGATTCGAACTTGAATTGATGGACAGCTACAATACTTAGTCTTGTGGAAGTTTATGGCATTTGTTCAGCACCTGACCTCATTGCGTAGCTATTATGAGGATGATGATGAATCACCAAACTTCTCCTAAACCGCTTCTCTTGTCCTCTTAGCCCATCAATTAACCTAACATATTATTTAAGCTAATATGAAAATTAGCGAACTAATACCGAAGGCCGCGCACGTGTACGGATCTCGTCCGTCCCGCCGCCAACCGGTAATTAAACTTACAAACGACACGCGGAATGTTTTACCGAGATTGCGACGCGTTTCTAATACCATTCTTAGTTTGTGAACGGCTTTATTTCCAAGTTCGGAATTGGTTTTACGTGAGTTGAGGAACGGGGTGGTTTTAAATAATTGTTTATTTGCTGTTAGGATTGTGAACGGTTCTAGGCCGTACTGAAAGTATTACTTAGTGTATTCTTTTTCTTGATGAACAGAAGGTAAATGCAAGGTTATATCGAACACCTGTCAAATGAAACCGTGATTATACACTTTTCTTGTAGCTTGAACATTGTATAGCGGAGAAAACTGAAAATGAAAATAATTTTATTTTCATATAAACCATATACTTACAGGCTGTTATGAAATGTCGAATTTAAGTGCACGGTTCCAAATCAGTCGTTTCCTATGGAGAAGAACCGGCAAGAAACTCCATGGTTAATGGAAGTTCCATGGAAGTATCTGTAGGATGCACTATTTTTTCATTATTATCAAATATCATTTATAAGGATAAGTAAGTGACTGAAAGACGATCCTATTATCAAGTTGTTGATAAATGTATCTTCCAGCCTGAACTAAAATCTTAAAACCAATATCACTCAAGGCCTGTTTCACAGGTCACTGATTTTCCGTTAAATAACTTGCCAGATAATTTGATACGAATTTTGTTTCATTTTTTTAATTATCAGGCGGTTAGCGGCCATCGATTGATTGATTGAATATTCAAAAGTTGCACTGCAAAATTGGCCACTATTACAACGGAATACAGCTAGCTGATTGTGTCCCCCTTTCAAAATAGCAAAAAAACTTAAACTGTAACAAGTGACCTAATGTACCATAGCGTACCTACCTCCCTAAGTACAGATATTTCAGAACGTTAGATACCGCATGCCGTCCGTCCCAGCGTACCCGCAGTATACGCCTACTCTGTGACCCTCGCCTGTTAAGTGATAATTTAATTAATTATTGATACTAATGCCATAATGGATGCTTGGTAACTAAATAGGTAATTCTTGGTTGTAGCATAGTTGCTATATCCCGCCACGTTGCCCGCATTGATCCCGATACCTGGGGAAATTCCCATATCCTAATCCTATCTTATCTTAGCATATATCAACAGCGTGTAAATCCTAAATCCGTGTAAATCCAAATCCTTGGATATACTTTACAGCCTTTACAGTTTCAAATATTTTGTAATTAACTAGTACCTACTTAAATTATGTTAATAAATAAGAGTGTCTCTAATAACAACTAAAACAGAGTAAAACACTAATTTACAAATAACTTCTGTACATTTTAAGATTTTAGAACGTGGTTCGTCTTAATATGTTTCCCTTTGTATAAAATAAAATATCTAGAGGCACTTAATGTTATAATTTTTTACATAAAAGCGATACTTTTCTAGTTTTCTACTGATAATACAACACCTGTGTACGTACTGCTTCTCATACATAAGCCCATAAGACCTAAAAAATAATATTTTGTAAGTATACAATTTTCTTACAACCCACATATCCATAGATATAAAAACACCCTTCAATTTTTTAAGTAAACAAAACAGGCTGATGTTTAATATTAATAATGCCCACATATCAAAGATACCGTATAAACAACATAACGACACATTTACCATTAAAGGCATGCAGTCTTTGATATCCACATTTCTTGGAGCAAAGAATTGTAAACATCTAAGAAAAGGGAACCCCAATAAAATTATCATTACGAGCACATGTACCTATATTTTTTTAACACAGAGGAGTAACGCATGGAGTTCTCATATTTTTTATATCATAAAAAATATCTCTTGTGATTATTTTGGAATGGCATTTATTACTAAATATCATGCTGCATGAACGTGGACGAATAAAACTTGTAATAGACAGAAACGTAACACGAGGTTCTTTAGTTCTCTACTAAGAAAATGCAAAATATAATTTTTTCGTGGCCTTTCATAGGTTTACACTGGCAGACGAAACCTTGATATTTGATATTATTGTTGAGGAAGAAGTCATATTTAATTGAAGAGATAAATAAATCTTCATACAAGCCCATGAAGTTTCGCATAACGCGCACCCAATTGGCAGCGGATAAAGACACGCGTAATTTCTCGATAGGTTATTTCTCCATTCGTTTAATACTCTGTGATTCCCATACGCTTCTCATACGGAGCCCTCCCTGTAGCCAGGGTAACGCCAGGGTACGTGACGGGCGCACGGCTACAATAACGGTTGATAAGGAAAAATTTACCAAATTTGAGTAATGACGCAGACACAATATAATGGCCCCTCTAACGACGTCGCTTGATACAAATTTTATTGCACAAGTGAGAGCATATCAAAGTATACAGCTTAAAGAGGAATTGCAAGGCAAGTTTAAAAAGTAAGGCAGGACTCTGGTGGTAGGGAAACTCTTGGGTGATAGCACCGCAGTGCTAGCATTGCGTATTGCCATGCATGCCCATGCATGGTAACATTATTGCCAATGGTAAAACAGGTTCTAATGTCAAATCTAATGACTCTAAACGGCCTGTTTCGCCATCTCTGGATAGCTAACCATCGGATAAATTAAAAAATGAATATAAAAAATGCATGAAATTATCTGCCAAGTACCTAATGGTAAAACAAGCCCTACAGTTTATCTAGGTAAACTGCCGCGTGCGTGGTAATATTATTGCCAATGGTAAAACAGGTTCTAATGTCAAATCTAGTGACACTAAAGGGCCTGTTTCGCCATCTGTGGATAGCTAACCATTGGATAAATTAAAAAATCCATGAAATTATCTGCCAAGTACCTAATGGTGAAACAAGCCCTTACACTGTCAGTATCACTATCATGGCAACCTACTTCTGTGACTGGGTTTGGTTGTTGCACATAGTCCCAGAATTGGACCATTGTACCTGTAGTGTAATAAAACTACTTTTTACGGATTTTATCGCGTTTACAACGTCCAGTCACCCATGACCATGGACGCTGTAAAGGGTCCGAAACGTCGGGATTAAAATAATAGCAATATAACGCGATAAAATCCGTAAAAAGTAGTTTTATTTCAGTATATCATTGTTATAAAACCAGTCAACATTACCAATAGTATTAAATAATCAAGATTTATTTAGGTTATGAAATCTGGACTCCATTAAAAAAGTTAACTAAAAAACCTTTGAAATAAAGGAGACAATTTTCATTAATACTCTTCTTTCGACAATGTTACATTATTTGTTTCACTGTATCTTATTGTCGTACTTAAATCGCAAGGTTGGCAGTTCATCTATTTATCGGCGATTTTTATCAGGGTGCCTGTTATCGAACAAAAAATCTGTAAGCAACAACCTTACTTCGACAAAAACAGTTTGGACTTTTATCAACAATTAAGGCTTTAAGGAAAAAACATGTTTATAATGTAATGTTTTTAACTGAGATATAACTAACATGTAGCGGTTGTCTTTAGCTATTAATACTATAATATAAAATACATATTTTCTTACCTAAATATATGTCGCCGTATGCCCGAAATTATTAAAAATAAATAAGAAGTTTTTAGAAATATACTTTTACTACTTAATGTTTTAGATTTATAGTACTAGATGGTGCTAGCATTTGCTAAATGACAACTTCTGAGAGAAAACGCCAGAGTAAACTCGGAAAATCATGGTCTCTTTAAGATCCAGTTATAGTAAATAGTATCAAAACTGAGATATCTGAAATGATTTTGGAAGAAATAGCGGCTTTGAGTAGACCAGAGTCCCGGGGTCAAAGAGATCAGGTCCCGCGGGCCTAACTAAAGTGGGACCAATTTACTAAACCGACAGTTGAGCTACAAAAATGCTCGATGCAAGAATGCCGTTCTTGCATCGAGCAACTGTTGGTTGAGTAAATTGGTCCCACTTGAATTAGGCCCGCGGGACCAATCCACCTAATACATATTTGAATTGGGCAACTGGAACCGTTGTCAAATTTTGCGATTTGTATACTTAGGGCCTGTTTCACAACTTATTGATAAGTTCCCGTTAAATTATCTGGTACATAATTTCATGAATACAAAATTCAATTTTTTTACATATCTGGCGGTTAGCGGCTATCCAGAGGTGGTGAAACATTAGTCAAATAGACAACTGACAAGAATGGATATAGTTAGATTTCAACTACCCTTAAAAATACTATATGCTTTTATCGTCTAGTTACAGGGGCTCGTGGCTAAGTAGCAACGCTGACCAACCGATCCGATATGGATGGGGACCATTCTTACCACATCGAGACCCCTCCGTGCCTCGGAGAGCACGTAAAGCCGTCCCGTCCGTTCCGGTTGTCATACGAAAACCTATGACAATTGTTAGAGGTAGTCAGAAGCCCAAAACGCCTGACAACCAGTCTATCCTTCAAATATCGGTATTGCTCAGAAATTGGGTTGCGGAGGACTGATGGCAGTCGCTTCGTGTAAAATACAGATATTCAGCCGCATCTGGTTAGACTGGAAGCCGGATGATGGCTGGCTAGGAGGATGATTTTATCGTGTAGTTAGATTCTAAGCGAAAGAAAAGACTATACAAAAACTTAGCAAAAAAAATTAAACCTTCCTACTTTTTTTTCCTCGATTTTCCTTTATACAGGCTGGTATATAAAAGCAGTATACAGAGTGTAACATACTAATAACAACATAACGACGTATTGTGGAAGTCGATGCGCGCTCGCTATGTCTAATGGAAGCCGCTTTGTACATTTTCAACGTGAAATCATAAAAATTGTTGGCAAGCGCGAAATGGAAGCGCTTGCGGGAATCTGTGTTTTTATTTAAAGTATAATAAAAATATGTGAGAGGAATATTATGTGAATGTATTTCTTTTTAAACTTGATTGTTTAGCGGTATACGCAGGTTGTAAGGTAGTTGTAAGATGCCCTAAGTTTGGAATACAGCTTTGCCCGCAATGCCAAGAGTGCTAAGAGTTTCTGGACAGGGAAGTCAATGATACTTTGACTACCGACTTTGGAGTGAAAGTTCCCTTGCAGCACTTAGCTTAGCGGTGAGTCTAAGCCTAATATTCAGAGACGAGCCTCACAAATTTGTATTACAATTTGACATACGGAAGCGTTACTTTACGCCTAGCGTCGTCTCTGAATAAAAGCCTTAGCGTAAGTTTACGCTTAGTGTTGTCTCAGAATATTAGCCTAAATCAATCAGGCAACCATTTTTGATTAAGATAAGTAGGTACATAACGCCTGCATTCCCAGAAGATTGAGGCGAATGTTTACTTAAGTGTTGCAGTTTGTTCGTATGTTTAGATCCCATTTAATAATATTAATATATCGAGCTGCTTCTGAAAATTTCACAGAAAGACTCAATAACACTGCTCATGTTCAACCTGGTAATCGAATCCAAGACATCAAGCATATCAGTAACCAACACTAGCCTAGTGACAATAAGCAAGTAATAATTAGAATACTTATGTACTTACAAAATTTTTTTTGGAAACAATACCTATTTATGTCAAGGTAAAGACCTTAAGCATAGCCATAAAGCACCATAAAGGTTTTCTTAATACATAATAAGAAGCCTTGCGTTTTTGGTTAAACTTAGTAAGTTTATATTCTAAGAAACCTCACAGGTTGTTTTTCTTCTAAACATAATCAAATTTTGTACGCAAGTAAGCTATTTAAAATCAACCTATTGCTATCTCGCAGAGTTTTGTATATAATATAAGGGATCTTCGCACACATAGGATCTCGTTTACGAGACATAAAGAAATATTAACGACCTTTGTACCATCAGCCAACCTTTTTAGCCAACATAGGTTGTTAACTAAAAAGGTTTTCATCTTATAATTTTATTTTATGCTTCATATTTTTCGTGTAGACTTGGCTGGTTAATTTTCCGGGTTAATGAAATCTGTTTCAGTTTGTTAAGTGTAAGTAATTAATATCAAAGTTGGGCTAATTATATTGTTGTCTTGCCGGGCGTATTTTTAGTTTTTGTACAATATTTTTTTTAAGTCATAACAATAAGGGGCCTTGAGTTCCAAGGCACACACCTCTGATTTTTCATAATCATGTTATTGTCATCATTAACCCATAATACTGTCGCAACTGCTGGGTACGGGTCTGCTCTCAGTATGAGAGGGTTAAGGCCATAGTCCACCACGCTGTGGTCTAATGCGGGTTGACAGACTACACATGCCATCGAGAAAATCTCTCAAGCATGCAGGTTTTCTCACGATGTTTTCCTTCACCGTTAAAGCCAGTGATAATTACGCACATGATTTTGAAAACTCAGAAGTTTGAGACCTTTTATCATCTCTTTACCTTTCGTCATACTCCTAGGCTATCACTGCTTCATGTCATTGTGCGTAGTAATAATTAATAACTACTCGCTTACAACGGTGATGGAAAGCATCGTAAGGAGATCTATTCGATGGCATGTGAAGGTGCACTAGGCTAACATTTTGGACGAAAACCCTCTCAGTCTGAGAGGAGACTCGTGCCCAGCCGTGTGTCAAGGTCCTGATGAATATCAAATCTCATGGCCGTCAATAGAGGGCAAGATAAAGTAAGTGCGGTTTTTATTCCGACCGTATAAGTCCGACTTTGCCTACCACCTAAGCGACAGACAACCCTTGAGGACCTTCTCAACCCAAAAAAAATCATAGATCTAGGAATTAGATTCAGCACTAGCAGGAGTTGTGATTGCGAACTCTAAACCTAGCAATAGGGAATATGCGTCTGACTTAAAAAAAGGTCAAATATTTTTTTTATGAACTTTATCGTTTTAGAATTATGTCTATGTAGATATTTTTTTTTATATTATTTCTTTTTTGATGAGAAAATAATTATTAAAAAGTCCAAAAAAACTGTTGGAAATTCAAATCACTTGAAACGCAACACTATCGGTCAAATGGAATATGACGTCAAAGTCTACTAAAACAGTTCTGTTGTACGTGGTTGTTTGGTTGAGAGAACGTAGACTTTGACGTCACGGCAAGCGCGCCAAAATCGCGGGTGTTTAAAATGCCAATATCTGTCTCATAATTTAATAATTTTTTTTGTTACTTAATTTTAGTTTTAAGGCGCTGGTTTTTTTTACGGCTACATAACGATATAAAGTATCGTTTAAAAATATAAAAAAAAATGTGCATATTCCCTATTCTAATCGAGATAGAATGTTAGGGTACTAATTACCATAACTAATTTGCTTCACCCACTATTTGTTTCCAACAAAACTGAGTCTCAGATCCACAGACAGACTGCCTCGGGAAATTAAAATTGTTTTTTAGGCCAAACAAACAGTAAACAAAACCCTTCTATTTCTATTGCTATTCTATACATTTTTACAGGCCAACAATCCACCGCGCGTTGTAGTCTTATAAACACTTTTATTTCGGTCTCTGCCGTTATCCCGTAGCTAAAAACCGTGGATACATGGTAAATGGCCTTAACAGCTATATCGAAATCCAGCTTTGAATGTGTACCTGGTCGTAATCGGGTGACCATGGTTGGTGCAAAATATGGGAGGCAGCGATTTAGAAAGGTGGACCGATTCTGGTCTAAAATTCGTACGATCAAGTAAGTGATTGTGAAGTTGTGATGTCTAAATAGATTGTACAACGTGTCCATTTGTCTATCGCCATACGTGACCATCTGTTCTGTACTAGATATCTTGATTATCATGAGTCGTGTTGTACAGATTCCCAGTGGAGAGATTCGTATTATCAATATTCGTGGTAGCGTGCTTTCAAGACGCAGTTTCATTCTCAATCCATAGTGTCCAACTGCTAGGCATGGGTTTTCTCTTAGAATGAGAGAAATTTGGCTATAAACATCTACGCGGTTTGGTAGACTTCACATGTCAAGAGAATTCTTGTCATAATTTCCATTGCTAAGACTTTACGGAATTTCTTTGTCTGTAGAGAGTACCTGCTGCTATTATAAGTATTACTCTGCTATCCGACTCAATATATCCCCTTCAAACATTATCGAATCCCTTTGTCGCCAATTTTTATTAGTCCTCGAAGTCGAATTTAAGTGGATTATCTAGTCTTCATAAAATCGCTTCATCCTATGCCTTATGGTCTAACAAAGGTCCAGCCGAAATGGGCTCTCACAGTTTTCAGCGCACATTTGAATGGAAACGACTTTATTCAGATAACTACCCGCGATTTTATCTTGCTATATTTCATGCTCAGATTACGTGCTTGCCTCCCTTCGGCTTTGTTTTTTCACCGTCAAAACGCCAGTATTGAAACGAAATTAATTGGTTTGATATTTGTATGTAACTGCGTAATTGGATGGGGTTATGTAAGAGGGGTGGATGATGTGTTTGTTTGTTCGAAGTAGAAGGTAAAAATTTTATTTGCCGACCTACATAACAATTTGGCAATAAAATTACGGTATTTTGTTTTTAAAAGAAAATGATCCCGTACTTGACATCTGTCGGATATCCGGGTACATACGAAACCAAACTCCGAGCTGCTATGTATTGTAAATTACACAGAAAAACCCAGTAACGCTTTGCTCAACCTGGGAATCGAAACTAGGAACTCTAGCGTAGCAGACGCGCTTAAGACCACTCAACGAAGCAGTTCAGGGTTCATATTGGTGCATGGAATTTTTCTGGAATGTTTTGGACAAGATTATTTAACTGCAAAAACTGTCTATCAAATGCTTTGTCACGACCTTGAGACGATACACTCAAGCGCATGCGAAACAACATTATTTGTGCACGTCTATCCATCTCGCTTCTTCATAATCACATTTACTTATTAGCTCTATCTATAATCACGCGCGTCCAGTGCCGCGTAAACATTGACGCAATCGACATGCCGCTTAAACTATACAAAGTGGATGCCAGTCCACCTGTCAGGGCTGTTATGATGACAGCAGACATCATACAACTGAAGTATGAATCCGAAGAAGTGAATATAGCAGCTGGTGATCATCTTAAGCCTGAATACTTAAAGAAGAATCCTCTACATACCGTCCCATTGTTAGAAGACAACGGTTTCGTCTTGGCTGACAGTCATCCTATCATTACCTACCTGGTGTCGAAGTATGGTGGTGAGATACAAGCGAAACTGTACCCAAGCGACCTGGCTTTAAGAGCGACCATTGATCAACGGTTGTTCTTTGATAATTCTGTCATCTTTCCCCCGTGTAGAGCGATAGTTATGAGTATTTTGTATCAAGGTGCATCGGGGCCGACTCCTCAACAGATCGAAGATGTCAAAGCTGCTTATGACTTTTTGGAAACTTACTTGAAGAGTACCAAGTTTGTGGCTTGTGATCATTTGACGGTGGCTGATATTTCGTGTGTGTCTACGATCAGTTCTGCAAATGTTACGGTGCCTGTTGATGCGAAGTACGAGAAGATACATGCATGGTGGAATCAGCTGAAGAAGGAGGGGTGGTACCAAAATGCGAATGTCCCGGGTTTGGCAAAGTTAGAGGAATTCATAAAGTCGACGATAAAGAAAAACAGTGAGAGAGCTAAGTAAGTTGGTTCAAATTATATATTTGTTGTATAATTTTTAAATAAAATAAATTACTTAATAGTTTGATTTTCTTATTTTTAACCATCTTCCTTATATAAGTTAAAGTTTTAACAAATCTTACAGTTAGTTACGGACATACAAAAAGTAATGGTTGACCAATTAACATATTGTATGGATGTGTGTACGTAGAATAATGATATGATGTGAATGTGTTATGTGTGTTTTGTATGCTTTGTGTAATAGTTTTTAGTCGTAGAGCAAAGATATATAGAAAGAGCTACATACATAGTTTAACTAGATTTAGCCCGCGGCTTCGTCCCCGTAGAAGTTTTTTTCCCCGTTTGTGCAATATTTTAAATTAATACTCCTCTCCTATTGGTCGTAGTGTGATTATATATAGTCGATAGCCTTCCTCGTTAAACAGGCTATCTAGCACTGAAAGAATTTTTCAAATTGGACCAATAGTTTCTGAGATTTGCGCGTTCAACCAAACAAACTGTTCAGCTTTATAATATTAGTAAAGATTATTTGTTTTTCATAATTATAGTCTTGTTATATAAGTTCAGATTTCTAGATAATGCATACGAAAATATACATTGATTAATTATCAAAAAATAATTGTTATCAGAGTATTCTGTTATCAGCTGTTAACATAATTATACTGAATTGCTTCAGTATCTCCTAGCGGTTGATTGTCATATTATACGTTATGACCAATAACACTTTGATCGATCCGGAAATCGAACCGAGGACCTTGTTGCAGCAGATGCGCTTAGGACCATCAGACAAACGAGGCTGTTGGAGCAGTATCTACACTAATATGTAGATCTCCAGATCTGCGGAAGTACCTCCACCTTACAGAAAACTGCAGCCAAATAATACATTTTTCATCCCACCATCTCGGAAAGAGTATTTTTACTCTTCGATATCTGAGTGCAAAAGTCGTTTTTATCCTCTAGAGAGACAAAGTAAATAGAATTTAGAACATCGTGCTTTTACCCCCCTGGCGCCGAATTTATCATAAAACTTTTTTTTAATTTGTTAGAAACTCAGACTTGGAACCTTCCCCAGGTTCCGAGTTTAAACGCAACAAAGTATCGATATATGTCGTATCGATATTTTTTGAAAATATCAGTATCGATACTGATATTTTTATTTAAAAATATCGATATATGGGCGATATATCTTAAAAACCAAATTATAAAACAACAAATCAAGTCGACCAAAAACAAAAAATACATTAAATATAATTTATTAAAAAGATGTTAGTATAAAAAAAGTATTCCTTTTTGGGATTTTATAATCTTAAAACTTATAAATGTTTATTGGTCTGTAAAAAATATAGATTTTTATACCTTTTCGACACTTTGAATTTTATATCGCATTAGCATCGATATATCGAAATATTAAATATCGCTCAAAAATATCGATACATTAAAAAAAAAAAACGATATATCGATATTTTTTCAACAAGCCTATCGGAACTTTCTTCGTGTACTTTATTAAGTCACTGACACCAACATTACAATACCTAACAAAAATATTACACTCAAGTAATTGTAGCAACGTTACTTTCAATTTCTCTTAATTATACCTAGTATTATTTGTCATAATTTAAAGAATAGGTATTCTGTAAAACTTACCTATCATATAGTATTTAATACCTAAACTGAAATAAAAGTATCTTGTGGTCGTAAATGTTTTTTTTTGTCATTTCCTCGCTCAGGTGGGATGAAAAGTTACGTGTTGCACTCGAGTGCAAAGATTTTTCACCTTGTGCTCTTTTAATTCCCTCGCTGACGCTCAGGATTCTAATTTTTGAATCACTCGCTCCGCTCGTGATTCAATTTTAGAATCCTTCGCTTGCTCGGTCATCAAAATTGAGCACGCGGTTAAAAAGCAACTTTGCACTCTTGTATAACAAATAACTATTATTGTGTGTTGTGTTCCTGCAGGGAGTAAGATTGCCAGAGCTCCTTCTAAGGATAAGAGGAATTTTCCGTTAAACTTTTGGCGCACTGAATCCTCCATAAACCTCTAAAAGGTTTTTAGGGTCGACAACGCGCGAGTGATACCCATGGTGTTGCAAGCGTCCATAGGCTACGGTAACCGCTTATCAGGCGGGCCGTATGCTTGTTTTCCACCTTAGTGGTATAAAAAAAGTAGAAAAACACAGCTGCTAAATAGTACAGCAAATATTGCAAGTCATAATCATTTATACCTACTTCGTACAGACACATCACAAAGTCATGATTACTTGTTACATAGGTTAAAACTAGTTACATAAGCTTTTAATGTTAAATAATTGTAATATTAATTTTACCTCGGTAATGATGAACAAAGGAGGTCATTGAAACCGGCCCAAATGATGTACCGAAGGTACATTTATTGGAAAAAATACTCTGTACCACGCTGGTTAAAACTCTAGTTGCACTTTTTTTAATGTTTACTGGAGGATGAGAAAAATCACGCCATTTTGGCACCCTATTATCTGTTTCCTTATGATACTCAATATTTATTGCATTCCACAATGTAAGTTGTTAGGTGGTAAAAAGTACAATTATTTTGTTCATTATGGACCCCTATATTATAGTAAAAACTGTCAGTGTCAGTTTCGGAATGTCAAACGCACGGCAGATTATTAACAGTTTCATAGTGATTTCATGGTAAAAACTATCAACTTGACAGCTGACATGTACCTCCGGTACAAATTTGGGCTGAGTTGTATGGGCTTTTCATGACCTCCTTTATTATTTATTTATAACATACCATCACGCCTGAATTCCCCGAAGGGTAAGGCAGAGCAGTACTATAAGCAAACAGCTCGCCAGTATGTTTAGGTCCCATGTAATAGGTCACAAGTCTTTTGCCATCAACCGGGCACAAATCCAGACTTTGGCTTGCTATAGGGAATTTCATAGAAAAATCCAACAACACTTTAAATGACTTGAGAATCGGATCCAGGACCTTAAGCGTAGGAGTTATTAATGCTAAATACAATTAAAAAATCACTTTCACGACGTCTGTGGTCTAGTGGTTCGAGTACTGGACTGCTGATCACGAGGTCGTGGGTTCGTTCCCACAAGATACAAACATTTATGTGATGAACATAAAGTGTTTGTGTTTGTCTGGGTGTTTCTTATATATTATAAGTATGTATTTAGAAAAAAAAAGTATATAAGTATTTTATCCATTGTCTATAAGTATGTATTTAGAAAAAAGAAATTATAAATATTATATCCATTGTCTAGTACCCATAGCACAAGCTCTGCTTAGTTTGGGACTAGATGGTGCTGTGTAAAAATGTCTCAAGATATTTATTTATTATTTATTAACTTTATCCTTCTACATACATACACTCACACCTTATTCCCATAGGGGTCTTCTTCTTCTTTTCGTGTCAATGGTAAATCAATGTGTCGAGTCAATTTCGTGTCAGTAAATAAGATTATTTATAAAGTACGAGCCCAGTAGGAAGCCCCCTTAATTGCGGCTTCCGTTGCGTTTATCAAGTCCTCGAATGTGCAGGTGCATGGACACTTCGGGCACTCGAGTAAAAGAGACATGTCCTGGTCTGGAGCTCCACACTCGCACTGGATGATCGACGGATCAACAATCCCCCATTTTGCCAAATTGTGTTTACAGCGGCCTACTTGGGTGCACAGTCGATTGAGTGCTTTCCATATAGGCCACTGCAGGTCGCGTCCGAGTGGCAGATGTTCCCGAGGTTGGACAAAGTTGGTTGGTGGTGGATACTGTGCTTCCCACAACTTTTTCCTGATATTGGTAGGTTGGTCTTGTATGGCTTTTGTGGAGCGAAGAAATCCATATCCCATAGGGGTAGACAGACACTAGAGACCGCCTCTTGCTACGATACTTGCATACTTCTTTAACTTCCTCCACGTTAATAAATCTGCCCTAATGACCAAAAATACCTACTTAATTTATATAAGTCAACTAATACTATCTCTATGCAGGTAATATCGTCTCGGCAGGTATTATTGGTTATCGACTGTCTACCCGACATTTCCATGCATTCGGCAACAATGGTAGTTAATTGAGGAAAACTGTAACATTCGTAACGGCAGATAGGGTGACAATAACTAACGCCTAACATGGGAGAACTTATAATATAGGGAGGGGGGAATAAAAGAACTGCTTGAAGTTCTGTTGAGCATAATTTAGGGACTGTTTCACAGGTTAACTTATAAGATCCCGTTAAATTACTAAGCAGATAATTTCATACAAAAGTTGTTCCATTTTTTAATTTATACGACGGATAGCGGCTATAATAATCCCATAATATGTTACTGAGCATAATATGTAGTTATCTATACTAATATTATAAAGCGATAAGATTTGATTGTTTGTTTGTTTGTATTGAATAGGCTCCGAAATTACTGGACCGATTAAAAAAAAAATTAAGTGTTAGATAGACCATTTATCGGGGAAGGCCTATATACCATAACGCTAAGACTAATAGGAGCAAAGTAGCTATGAAAAATGTTGCAAAAACTGTCGAAAAATTCATAAGACCACGCGGGCGAAGCCGCTGGCGGAAAGCTACCTAGTAATTAATAAAAGGGAAGAGGAAGACCAAAGAAAATATGGATGGGCTGTGTGAAAAAGATCGTGAGTGAGTTGAATGACGAGTGATTGGCTAATAGATATGTATGAAAGAGTAAGACATACTGCGCCGACCCCAAGTGAATTGGGATAAAGACAGGAGGATGATGATGAAAAAGATATAAACAAAATAGATAACCTTTTTAAGTAAAACGCTGCATTCTTGGTACATGAAAAACAGGATCATACCACGCAAAACATGGTAGACTACTAATGGTCCAAGAAATAACTAAATTTAATTAATCACCCAGCTCTTCCCTAATAAGCGTAAACAAGGACCAGTACCCGAATTTAAGGCACACCCTTATGCCGTCCTACACATATTTATAAAGGGAAAACGTCCCGAATCGTAATGATATAAGCAGTAGATTTATTCCGGCCCGGTCCGTTTGTCAATGTTCACGGCGAAATTAATTACGGATCGGTCATGGGTTCGAGTCCCGTGCCACGTATTTGAATGGTCATTTGGGATGGAAGTAATTAAGATAAAATATTGTTTTATTTGTTGGATTTGTATAGTAGAATGGCAACGGTTTGCGGGTTTTGCGTCGTAAAAATGTTCAGCCCCATATTGTTGATTTTATTTATGAGTTTTTGAATGGGGATTGACAAATTGATGCGGATAAGGAGATTAGGAAGGTAACGATTGGTTTTGCTTTAAAAAAATATGGCTCGTAAAATATGGAACATTAATTGCGTCTGATAGATGTACGGTGGAATTATTCAATTAATCCCTCATCAGGCCGGTATTTAAGGTGTATCTACTAATATACACGCACATTTCGCCAGTATCTATGTTGACGCAGGCACCAGGTACAAGTCTAAACCATTTGCTCCTTTGCTCCTCTGCTCGATCTGGGAATTGAACCCAAGACTTCTAGCGTTGCAGTCGATAATTTCAAATCACTATCATTTGACTTTTCCCTTATATTTTGTTTTACTTGCTGACTAAACAGATAATATATCCCCGATTTTTTGTCCAACAATTATACAAACCTATTTCAAAGTTGTATAAAATTACTAGACCATAGCCTAACACGGGGGCCTTGTGAGTTTATAGACTTTAACACCTCAGAACTTTGAAAATAGAATCGCTTTTAATATAAGTTGGTAAGTAAAAAGTTAACTTCTTTGTTTTACGAATAAAAATATTCCTCACTTCAAAAATTCTACAAAGCCATCTTATTTATTGTTCAACGCAAATACTCACCCGAAATAAATGTCCCCGGCCTAAAATAAAATGATTAAGTAACTTATTTTTGTTCACCCCAAATTAGTACAAAGGCGGTCATAACAAGTTTTACAAAAAAAAAATTAGTAATAAAAGTTGTAAAAAACGTGGCAAACTCAATAAAAGGGATGTTTCTACCCCAGCGGTGGCACCCACCGGGATATTTTCAGAAAACAACCCCTAAAGGGAAAATCCTCAGGGAAAATCTAGTTGTCTAATATTGGGAACACCATGTTGACTTATTTGGGGAGAAAGTTTTACAATGGCATTTTGCTGGACAAATAAATTCTCTAGGTATTTTGAACAATATCTGCGATTTGGGTTTTGGAAGCGCTAAGTTATACAAGATTGCGGACGTTCTCAAAAAAGGCAAGGTTAAGAGCACCCTAAACCGTCGAGCATGCATGGAGAGGTCAATGAACATAGACGAAGCAAAAGTGGAGTGCCAGGATCGTAGCAAGTGGAAATCTATAGTCTCTGCCTACCCCTATGGGAAACAGGCGTGAAGCTATGAATGAATGAATGAATGAAGTTATACAATATTATGCGTACGCAAAGATATTTCGGTAAATCACACGCTTGCAAAACATTATTATAATGGTAAGTAACTGAAAATGGATCACATTTTCTCAACTATAGAGTAGGTCAGTAAGTTCTTAAGTGTAGGATGAGTGAGTGATTGCCGAGTCCAACTGCATTTCGAGATTTCAAGTTATCGCTTGATTTCAAATCCTCCATATGTTGAAAAAACAAAATAAACTTGTTTTAGCGTTTTTGCTTGTTAGTTTAGACAGTAAATCAAAACTGTCCCAAGAAAACCCAGTACCACAGCCACCCTACGTATAAGTAACAAATATATCGTCCCACCTTTCTTTGTTTTTCGCACAAACTCGGCCGTTGGACTGAGTTATTGTCGTCTTACCTTCCCTCCTCCCCTTCCTGGGCATCCTCCCCCGGTCATTTGTCATGCCTGCATTTACGTTATCCTTTATTGATTGTTATGATTTGAGGACACCCCGCTGTATCATATGGGAAGTGGTCAAGGTTCTAATGTTTTTCTTAGACAAAAGTAAGTATAAGCGCGAAATAAAAATACTTTATTGTTGTAAAATAATATGCTGGCATTATAAGGGTGTTATAATAAGAACTAGGGTAAGCCTAGGGGTGTAACCACTAGACTGCAAAGTCAAAGGTCTCGAGTTCGAATCCACGCACCTCTGACTTTTCGAAATCATGTGCGTAATTATCACTCGCTTTAACAAAGCTTGAAGGAAAACATTGTGAGGAAACTTGCACGGCTGAGAGATTTTCTTGACGGCACGTGAAGTCTGCTAACCTAGTCCCTCTCATACTGAGAGGAGACCCGTGCCCAGCAGTGGGACAGTATATGGGTTGTTGATGATTATAAGGGTAACAATCCACCTGGATAGCTGTATTACCAAAGAGTGCCGATGTGTTGCCAGCCTTAGAGACGAATCCGCAGTGTATACGTGTAATTACTCCATTAATCATACATACTCTTCAAGCAACATGCAGTACGCGCAGAAATTAAGATATGACATACAACTTAACCCCAGATTTAGAGAACAAACAGTAGCAAAGGCTTCGTGCATACGTGTCAACGATAGTAAAATGCATATTTAGTAGGTAATTTAATTTATAGTGTACATATTAAACGGCGTATTAGGAGATAATAGTGTAGTAGTACCTAATATATGAGAACAAAATCATTTGTTAATATAATTATTATGTACTAAATTAAAAATCTATTCCTAAATACAACTTAAATAAAATAATAATAAAATAACTATTTACAATAAGGCATCAAAAAACTCCTCCGCATCGCCATCAGCTGGAAGGGTACCCAGAAGGCTGGCTGCATTGCCACGTTGTATAAGAGAGATTAGATTAGAAACATTTTCATAAAAAACTTTGCGAATAATGAAAATATTATTCTAGTTTCCATAAAAAAGTTACTCCTTTGTCACTTTGAATGCAATTTACAGGAAATAAATCCTGATTGAGCTTTAGATTTTTTTAATGTATATTTATTTTCAAGATACGAGGCAGTTTTTAAAAATATTCTGAAGCCCTCGGCACTATTCAAACAAAAAAAATAAGAGTCTAACTTTTGTGACTAAAATCCTTGAGCTTCAAATGTTGAAGTTTAAACTCAATTTTGGTCATGTTACATCAGGGCTAGGTGTACCATATTTTTAGAGGAAGTAGTTGACATTATAGTTATCCCTTACTATAAAAAAAAACATTTATAATCATACAACAGTATGAGAAAAAACACAAAAAAACAATGTGAGGTGGATTTTTTTTTTTAAAAACATTGAGATCATTGTATCTTCTAAACAACTGAAACCGCGGAACATACATGGGGTGTTCCGGATGCCCCTTAATTAGAGGTATCTAAATTTTCTCTTTGGACGTCACTTCTCCAGCCACTCTGTATAGTTATTAAATATTTTGAACGGTTTGGCGACTGAGAATTGAATGTGGCCTACAAATTTTCCGCTGATCCTGGCAGCGTTTACCGTCGGGTTGTAATGATCTTTCTTCAAAAGACCGTTTCAGATAGTGCCTTGCGTTTTAACACTCGTATATTACGATACTACTATGCAAACCATGACAACTCTGAGTTTATTTTCGAGTTTCGCCTCAGAAGTCAGTCATTAATTAGGATATGTCGGAGTAGTACAAATAAAATTTAAAACATTGACTTGCAAAAGTCTTTAAAGTATCTTTTTAAAGAAATAAACATCATTTATCTTAGAGGTCTTCATAATTTTCTTTCCATGCAAGTGTAGGGCCCATATTCTTCAATTAATCACTTCACTTTTTATTGTGTTTGATGGCCTTGACCACTGTCTCACCTAATGTTAAGTGAAGAAGCGGTCTAAGATGGAGCATGCTTGTCTAGAAGTAACCTCTTCAATCATGAGTTGAAGACTCCAAGGTTGTACTATCCACCAAGCAATGGACCCCTGGACCCATCAAAAAAACTTTCACCCTAAATGATGAACAACACTTTCATACTTGAGGCACAAAACACAAATATGTTTGTCATAGCTAGCGACGGGGGACGGCAGAGAAATAATTACCTAATAAAGATTTCTGATACGCGACTGTTACAGGGAAAAGCTATTATCTGGTCGGAAGGAGAGGGGCGGGGGGCTGTCAGCGCCACGAGTTTTGATCAACGTATTAATGTACCGTTGATTGTTTTGTAGGTTCTTGCCGAGAGTTCTTGTGAGAAGTAACTATTTTATTTTCTTGCTTGTCAGTCTTCTGCGTTTGTCTTTTTGACACAAAAAAAAACACGCCTGCATTCTCCGAAGGTGTACTGATGTACACCCACAGTTCACCGGTTGGTTTCAGCTTCTATATATTAGAAAATAAGCCTATTGCATTGCAACCGTGCACAAATTCAAACTTCGATATCCTACTGATAATTTCATCGAAAAACCCCACTAATATTTTGACTCGACCCAGAAATCGAACCCAGGACCTCACGCTCACTAGCCGCGACTGTTAGACCTATAATGCAGTTATTCATACATGTAACAAAAGACAAACAATACAGTTATACGCGGTCCTCTATTTTAAGAAGTCAATAATGTTAATAGTTTTATGGCGAATTTTTTATCATTGGAGAAAAAAAACGTATTGATACCACAAAATAATTTAAATGAAATGAACTGATGATTATTACATTCGTCATAATTATAGTCACTCAGTCAATAGATACATAACCACAGATTAAACAAGAGCATAATTATAATTTTAAATATAAAAAACCGGACTGCCAAAAAGACAATTTAAATTGTATTAATTTAGATTACGAACAAAATGATATAACAAAGACAAACCTTCACCAAAGTATTCAATGTAACCTTCCTTGGGGGCTAGACAAGTTGCATTTTGACATTCGAATCGACAAACAAAATGTAGGTAAATGACATTAGTGATAGCCCGATTTGTCGAAAGAATGTGTCATTTACATACATTTTGTTTGTCGATTCGAATGTCTAAATGCAACTGTCAAGGGGGGCTCCCTTGACAGGTAAAAAATAGCAGCAAAAAAAAATTGCCAAATCGATCTAGCCGTAATTAAAATTATTAATTAGTCAGCCACAGGAGTCGTCGAAATTATTTAATTTATTATAATCATAGTACGAAAAAAAATTAGAACTATAAAATTGTAAACAAAAAAAGTACAACACCAATATTTTTAGGCTGTATGTTTAGATACCTTTGCCATTATTTCATTTTTAATCTGTATCCGCGATGCCATCCCCGCCTGTGACCCGCGCGTGCACCACTCATTAATAATTAGCGTTCTTTAATTTGAACTTGGAATAATTTTCGTCCATTTTATTTTTGTTTTATAGTAGGTAGCTGGTAGGTTGTGTGCCAGATAATTAGACAAAATGTGTATTTTTTTATAGATATACTGAAATAAAGTTGATGATAGACTTTCCTAACATTGTGTGTGACTGGTAATTTAACTTGATGACTTAAATGTTATTGTGAAAATACACAGTGTGTGTAATATTGTGATCCGTGAAACTATATGTGTTTTATGATATCTTTGGTGAGCCAACATCTGCAGCGAAGTCGCTAAAGCAGCACTCAGGTACCGTAATCTCACTTTTGCAAATAAGTAGGTACTTTAAGTAGTTCTTTTTTCAAACTCGGCGACCAACCTGACTTGTAATGAATGAATGGTAATAGTATTTTTGTATGCTTAGAGTGAAAAGATAAGACCTTGCAAAGCGTTTTAACAAAAGTTTACGAAGCGTTAGCGAAGCACTGATTCTACTGGTGTCGCTTACCATCGAGAGGAACATAATATTTTCGATTGTTTGTAAATCTATGTAGGTACTTTAAAACTAGCTGATTCACAAACAAAGTACAGCTTAAAGCGTTAGCTCTAGATCTAGAAGCATGGAATTTTGCGCAGGACGTACTTATATTACGTAGGTGCTTCGGTGGTAGGACTTCTTGTCTTAGCATCTGACGGGTTGGTGATCTTTACATCGGAATCTGTCGCAAAGCAACTTTGGTATGATTGGTATTTTGAACGTGAGAGCTAGTTCCCCCTATCGGTGGCTGCGGAGTTTGTCAGGATATAGCTGTGCTCGTAAGGTAAAGGGTTGGCAACGCATCAGCAATGCCTCTGGTGGTACAAGTGTTCATGGCTATGATTTCTTACCATCAGACGGCTCTATTGCCGACATAACCATAAAACACGGAGCTCTAAGACGGGATTTTGGGAACTAAAGTCTTTCTCGTCACTTTCTTGTATCGTGCTTGAAGCAGATTTTCTTTGTTTTGCAGGTGAGTTTGAACACAATTTGACAGTACCTACTAATTGTCAACCTCACGGAACTATCTTAGTGTTGACGGGGCATGTCAAAAGTGGAGATCGATTTGTATTAAGAGGTAAAACAGAAGGCAGGAGGTAGAGCAGTGGCAATTTCTCCACCGACAAAAAGAAGACGAAGCATGTAAGTACACTTTTCGTAAGCATACTATCCGACTATTTAAAACTTACCAACTATCATAAGTGTTTTACGTTTTTTAACCTAAAAAATTTAACTAATTACTTAAGTTACTGTCAAGTCAATTTCGTGTCCATAGAAAACTAACTTTGTTTAAACCTTAATTAAATAAAAAAAAATAACTTGGGACATTTTTACACAGCACCATCTAGTCCCAAACTAAGCAGAGCTTGTACTATGGGCACTAGACAATGGATATAATACTTTTATACTTTTTTCTTTGTAAATACATACTTATAATATATAAGAAATATCCAGACAAACACAAACATCTAAGTTCATCACATAAATGTTTGTATCTTGTGGGAATCGAACCTACGACCTCGTGATCAGCAGTTCGGTACTCGAACCGCTAGACCACAGTCGTCGTTTCTGAATCATGAAAACTTATAATTACATATAAGTTTATAATCACATTTAAGACGTAGCATGTGCGTTAATAGTGCGTCCCATTTTTTGTCACCATTACTCCTAAGACGGGCAATTTAAAACATATGGCTCTAAACCATTGAGGTTATATGACATAAACATGTACGTACTAGAAATACAACGCTGTAAAATAAATTTCGAAGTAAACATTGACCATGACAGAGACAATAATCTTATGAAAAATATTATAAAGATACGAACAATGGGTGACAGATCGAAATGAATTTAATAAAGGTCAGCGTGTGACGTCATTAAACGTTATTCAAATAAAATTATAGGCCCTACTTTTCTTATAAAATTTACTGATGAGGGCAATAAGGTTGACTTTCACTTGTTCGGAAATGAAAAGAAGTTAGTGCGTCTTAGCTTGTAGCTCGTTTATTGACAACTAACTTATTTTAAAATCTCAGTGATTATTATACATAGGAAGCACACACACAATTATACATTCAATAGATTCAACAAGTATTTAATAATATTTGACTAATAAAAATCGTTCTATTGAATGCTGTATATTCTTAAATTATGTAAAACCTACATTGATTTACAAGATGAGCTTAATGTCATTAATTCGTTTTCTTAAAATGTGATGAACGCTTAAGTTCCTAACTGTATGTATGTGTGTAAACGAAACTCGTTCGTTTAATAATTGATACTTTTTATTATGACCAGGCATACCAAAAAGTATCAATTATTAAACGAACGAGTTTCGTTTACATGTGTACTTGTATAAAACCTCAATGTTCTAAACATTATAAACTATATTTATTATAGCAATAAAGTTTATCATAAAACTAGTAATCTCTGATCTATACAAACTACTGCAGCTATTAAATTTATCACGCACTCAGACTGAACAGTAAAAAGATTGAAATTAGGCCGGGGGCGATATGTACTCGACATATAATTATGTCTATCTATCTATATACGACAGGCGACGTCTGTGGTCTAGTGGTTCGAGTACCGGACTGCTGATCACGAGGTCGTGGGTTCGATTTCCGCAAGACACAAACATTTGTGTAATGAACTTATGTGTTTGTGTTTGTCTGGGTGTTTCTTATATATTATAAGTATGTATTTACAAAAAAAGTATATAAGTATTATATCCATTGTCTAGTACCCATAGTACAAGCTCTGCTTAGTTTGGGCACAGAGGTTTGGGACTAGATGGTGCTGTGTAAAAATGTCCCAAGATATTTATTATTTATATATAACTATACAGATGTTGCAACTGTAAGTGCTAACGTGTAGACAAAGAATGTTCTTCCTCAGGGTGCATTCTATCTCCTTGCTAAATTTGATCGAAATTGGTACAGCGATTTAAGACGTGGTAAGGTAACAAACAGACTTATTAATAAAGATGACTATGATTTAAGAAATTAACACACGCCTGTATTGCTCGAAGGGATAGGCAGAGGTGTACTAATGACACCCACAGTTCACCGGTATGTTTTGTAATAGGGGACGAGCTTATATAAAGTTTGTTTTTTAATAGCCCACGTTGTCCCACTGCTGGGCAAAGGCCTCCCTTCCCTTCTTCCAAGCCGCTCTGTCTGTTGACTGAAAGATTCAATCTCTCTCGTGAGCGTCGAGTTCGTCACGCCACCTCCGTCTGGGCCGACCACGCTGTCGCTTCATTCCGAGTGGAATCCAATTTGTGGCAATTTTTTCCTACAGTTCGTCTGGCATCCTAAACTCCGATCTGCTACTGATAATTTCTAGAAAAAGCTAATAACACTTTCCTCGATCTGGGAGTCGAACCTAGAACCTCGAACGTTGCAGTCGCATTTAGGACCACTGGGCTGACGAGGCAGCACATTAATAAGCTTGGATTTCTGTGACTGTATTTATCTTCAGAGGTCATTGGGGTTCACTGGTCGCCATCAATATGTGGGCTTAAAGTAAAATCCTATGAAAAATATTGTTATGAATATTTATAAGATTAGTTTTGAAAGTAATATCTTCATCAATTTGTTTTAAGATCAAAAGATATTCATTAGTTTTGAGGCGACGAAGTTTGACAAAGCTGAAATAACTCTAGTATGATTAATCGTATCAACACACAATAACAGTATCTACAGAACATAGCAAGCAACCAATGCAGAAAATGTAATACAATATTAATCACCTCAATGATCTAGTGGTCTCGAGCGCGGCTGCTGAATATTGGGTTCGATTCCCAGGTCGAGCCAAGTGTAATTAGGCTTTCGAAAATTCTCAGTAACTCAGTTTGGATTTATGCTAGTTAAGTAGCAATAGGTTTGCCCTTATTACATGACCTAAAACATTGTTTACCTAAAACCTACACTACTAATCTTTCGGTTACACATGCGTAAAGCTATGTTATGTATTTAAAGTTCAGATTAACATCATTTCTTATAGTTAAACAAACAGATATCCTATTTGTACCGTAAATTATAATTTGGCAAATACATATTTACAAAAACATACTCTACCATTGTATCTATCTAAAAATAGACGAATATCAATCACAGAGTGACATGAATAGATGGATTGAAGATAATCTTTGATAGATATACCTTAAAGTATACCAGTAAATAAAGTAAGCACGCAGATGGAGTTTTTATGATACGTCTTAATAAGTAGGTAGGTATTGTTATAATTTTTAAATAATTCGTATCATTTGTCTCACCAAGAAGACGTTACAATGAAATACCTGGTGGAAATGACAAACGAATAAAAATAGTTATAAACACTGTTAATAGTAGTCAGTAGCCCAAAAACCTGACTAATTTCGTTTCGGTTCGAAAGTAAGGTTCGTGTAAAATACTGATTTTCAGCCGCATTTGGTTATACTGGAAGCCGAGCCCATTATGCTTGGGAATAGGCTAAGATGATGAATTGAATACACTGTTACTTTAGTAAGATAGCAACTAAAGAACAAGTTATGAAACAAACTGAAATGAAACCCAGGGTGACCTAGGAGCACCCTCAGATGCACCTTAGCCTCTCTGTTCATAGATAGAATTACAGAAATATATACACAGTTCTTCTAGGTACAAAACACAGTTCCCCTAGCCCTATTAAAACTTAAGTCTAAAGTACCGTTAATATTATAAACAAAACATAATAATAGTAAACAAACTCGCAATTACTTCAGTACCTAATATACTACTTACATGAAATGGAAACATGATTTAAAGTTGTGTCATTGAGATAATAGAAGGCCATCCGACTCGACACTCAGAAAATAAAACGAGAGAGTCCTTTAAATCGATAACCATTACCGACTTTGAAACCATTGAGTAAATGGCTCGGAATTGCAAGCAAGCAATGGATGTTATATAAAGGTTACGGTGGTTTTATGGTATGGGTGGGTGAGGATCTATTACGGCGCCAGATGGCGGCCAATCGACCGTCGATGTGCCACTGAAGCTGCGTTTGCGCAACTGTAATTTGTAAGTGGATTCTACAGAGTTGTTAACACCGCTTTGGTAATTTAAAATTAGAAAACTTGAAAAGGTAATTCTTATCAGATTCTAGTAAGTTTACGTTCCATGTATTAGGGGGCGAGCCTTACCATTACCATTAACCGGAATAAATACAAACTCCGAGCTGCTGCTGAGGATTTAATAGAAAAATCAAACAACACTTCGCTTGGTCCTTGCACTCGGGGCCCCAAGCGTAGCAGCTGCACTTGGGAACACTGATCTAACGAGGCAGTATTGGTAGAACTATTAGTTGTTTAATATTATCATCTTATTATTGAGTGCAAACACTCAGCGAGTCTAAAAATGCTATCATCATCATCATATCCACCGCTGAACAAAGGCCCCCCTAAAGACTTCTAAGGACCAGTAGACAAGGACCAAAAGACAAGGACCAAATTTATGGAGTGAACAAATTACACTGGTATTTTCATCTCTATATCAGGTGCGACCCGCCCGGCTATAGCCCAAAGCGTGACATTTAACACAACGAGTGTCTCAACTAAACTTTAATAGCTAGTAACGTACTAACCTCTGCCTGCAGGGCTGTCGCTAACACTCTGTTTCAAATGTATTTCAAGTTTTATTCCTGTTGGATGACTTCTACTCAAATGTATGTTGTATTCAGGATGTTTAAGTTATATAAGAGGAATGAACTACTGGAATTTAATGTAGGAGATCTGTATAAATAAAAATGAATGGCTAAATGTGTTACATGCAGCTAAGCGCGAGTGAAGATGCAGGCAAAAGTTAGTTATTTAATAAATGTATTATTGCAAGGATATCTTTTTGGAGCTTTTTGGATTCTTAGTGGTCGTAAGTTTGGTTGCTGAGTTTGAAGTTTTGCTGTAAAATTCTCTTAAACAACTCCAAGTTTGAGTTTGTGCCTGATTATTGGCAGTAGGTACACGGGTCCTAAAACTTTCCGGTAAACTTTGAGTATACAACACAACATCTCTGCTTAACCTTTCGGTAAATACAGACGTAAAGGTATGGCCATGTATATATTAGGTATTGTCGGTATTGCTCACCCTTCTTCTAACATTGAGATTAAAATCAATCTAATCATATAAACTCAAAAACTCTTTACATACTAAAATAAAAAAAAGTTTCACAAACATTTTAAATCACTCTCAGACTCATCGTAACGCTTAGTTAACCCTGACATAATCTAGATCTAGATTCGGGTAATGTCGTCTGGCCTAGTAAAAGCTGTCTGGAATTCAATCCCAAGGGTACTAACTTCGAAACTACATCGAAATAATATTAGTACATAGCATTTCACAATCACTACTTCAAAAGCAATCTCGCTTTTAAAACACAAGGGATTTGCACGAAGTACATGCATGTTAAATAATATAGAACCGAACCCTTGTTAAATTTAAGATTAGTTTAAACTAATGAATACATGAAACCATGCTGGGCAAGTTCGGCCTCAGAAGTGTGAACACTACAATTCTCATGGCTAAACTACGCTTATCAAAACATATGTTGCTAATTTAAATCAAATAGTTAGGTCGCTGGCTCCTGGTCCTGGGTCGTAATCCTGGGTTGTAATGTAAGGTAAATAGAAAAAAAGGTTTGATATTCTCTAATGAGGCTCATCGATGCTAGGTAGATACATCGTTATTTTTAATGAAGGAAAAAATCGGCTGGCGGGCAGGATTCGAACCTCCGCGGAAGAATGCGTTGTTCCCGTAGCCCCCGACGTAAGTGTGAGTGGGAACACCGGGGTTGGTTTTAGTCAGTAGGAGTCTGACAGACCCCCCCGCCCTCCCGGGGGCGGGGGATTTACATGAGGATTTCCAACCTCGAGAAAAAAAAAGGATTCGAACCTGCGTCTTCTGGTTCGGTACACCAGTCGCTTTGACCCCTAAGCTACCGCGAGCCCCGCTCGCCAGTTGAAATCTTCCTTCACATTTTAATTAACGTCTTAAAGGTGACATATTTTCTCCTTCATTAAAAATAACTTGTAATCCATGGAAAATGCTTAAAAAAGTACAAAAAGATAGATACATCGTGCTAAACTTTTAATATTAATCATTACGAATTGTAGTCTTAATAGTGAAAGAATTGTCAACCCTACTTTTGACCAGAGACAATTTCAAAAACACAACACTAAATTAAACTGCTTACCTATAATCCTTTTCGTAAATAATATCGCGTGTGCACATCTCATTACCGCGTCTCATGTCAATAGTGCGAACGTGGCAGCCCTACGCGGCGGCCATCAATCATAATAACTAATGTGCACCAGGGTTTAGTTCAGACACGAGGTTACAGTTTGCACACCATTCATTATGGCGTTAATGATGTAATACTTAAAATTGGATGCGTAATTGATGCAGTGCAAGTAATGCTAGGCCGGTAATAGGATGAGTGCCCGGTAACCACTAGTTATGTGAACTCGCTTAAACTATATTTCTTTCTTTTTCATACTGCGTCATTAGCTAGAGACCATGATGGACCTGGGCTAATTTTCCAGGTTTTGTAGGCTGTTATTAAGTTTTTGGTGTATGAAAAAATTAGGAGCAACCAGAAGTTCGGATTGGTCCCCGGTAAATAGCAATAGGCTCGCCTTTAATACATGAAAAATGACACTTATTTGCGAGTTTACATCAGTATACTTACATAATTAAACTCCCTCGGGAAATATGTTTCTTTATTAATTCATGTCAATACAGCTTGCAAAACTATCACTATGATTAATCGTTTTTTATTTGTTTATCTTGTGTATACGAAACTCGTTTTAACAATAAAAAGGTTTTACGAAAGAAGCCTTTGTATATAATAAGGTCTAAAGAAAAAATGGTTTGTTGCCGTTTATATATTGTTACTATAAGTTACATTTACTGTTGATATTTATATGAATAATATGCAACATTAACCAAGCACCACTATTCACACTGCTACAATTACAACAAACTTTGTAAATAAATTGCTAGCAATACTTTACACCACTGCCAATTTGTTTGCTATTGACACAAGAAATATTTTATACTGCAATACATAGGGACCCCTTAATGGGATATACACAAAATATGTCCATCATTTAAGAACAGTGTCCAATTAAAACAAAAATCCAACACACCTCATTATGTCATTCCACACGATTAATAAATGACTGCGTAACAACTACACTTAATACTTGTCTCAAATCTGAAAACTGTTGCTTTGTCACCCCATACATCAAGAAGACCAACTGTGACAAACTCTAGTCACAACAAAACAAATCTTATTGCTACGACATAAGGTAAAAGTACAGTGTACAAAAAAAGTTGGTCCTTTAATCCCCAAATGTTAAACTTCAAATAGGAATTAGGAACAGTCGTGACGTAACATATTGTTTCGAGTCACGGTCTCCTGTCATTTGTAGAGAAATAAATTTTATTCATAGGTGTGTACCTCTATGCAGTTGTGTGTGATTACGTTACGCTGATAGATGGCGCTGTTACGGCACCAAAGGTGGAAGAATTGGTGCGGAACCCGACACATCAAAAACATTGTTTTGATGCTCCCAAATAGTTGCTACGATTGGTGATGATTCTTTTAGTCACTGAAATTAGACAAGAAAAAAATTATTCAATGAAACAGAGCTGCTATAAATTGAAATAAAAATACTTTTTACGGATTTTACTGCGTTATATTGATATTATTGAATCCCGACGTCTCGGACCCTTTACAGCACCCATGGGATTCAAATAATATCAATATAACGCGATAAAATCCGCAAAAAGTAGTTTTATTTCAATGTCTATTCAATTGTCGTAGTTTAAAATACTATACTATAGCACAACGAAAACTAGCAGTTTTTATATTAATTGAATTAATGTAATACCAGTAATGAAATATTATCACAACAAGCACTTCTGTTACCACAACAACAATCAGGCGGATGCCTTACTGAAAGGACCAAAACTTCCAAACTTCGAAAATGGTGTATTGACAAACACTTTCCATAGCGTAGTATATTACTCGCTTGTTGTTTAAACAAATAATTCTAACAAAAGCCGAGTCGTTAACGAGCAAACTTCTGTCTGAAATCGGCTGAATTTATTGGTTGATCAAAAGAAATTGTCCAACTGCTAACACCTCTCCAAACTCATCTTTAACGCTCTAGTATAAAGTTGTTTTTCGTTTGGGTGTAAGCAAAATTAAAATGGGAACGAAATATGCTAACTGATGGCGCAGTCGGTGAAATAAAGTGCGAACAATAAATAAGTCATTCTAAAGTGTTTTTATATTTGTGATATCAGATGGGTTCTGTTTGTCTGAATACGCAAAAGTATTCCTAGGTTCCGCAGAATATAAGTAATAGACGTTAAATTCATTTCTCTGGGCTGTAACACAGTGAAAACATTTGAAAGGATTTTTTTCTATAAATGTATTTTATAATGTAGAACTCAAGTGGAAAAACTATACTGGGGCCCAGACCGTAGTTTACAAGGTAATGGTTACTTCCTTTCTTGGATATAAACATTCAATCGGTCAATTAGTACCAAACCCGGGTTTAAAATATCATCCATCGCTTCTTATGTCATGTCTTAAAAATAAATGATACATTTTACAACCTGGGTTTTATAAAACAATCTTTTGTAATAAAGGAGCCCGTTACATCATTTAGGTCACGTTTCTCTTTTATCCTTGGAACTCCAGCCACTTGTCTCAATGGTGTAGAACCATACAGCCATAAAGGTAAATGACTCACATGACCCGATTCTGCTATAGAAAATAGCACCCCATCCTTTACTCCAGAAAGATTTGGGTGATGTCATCGCGGTCCGGTCGAAATTATCCTCGTAATGTACTACAGGAATAGTCGATTTTTCCTTTGTGACCGTTATAGATGTGTGGAAACGTGTGTATCATGTTCACAGGATGATATAGTGATACAAAAACTTACTGGGATAATATTATTATTCTTATACTATCCAGGAATTGGAAAAAATATGCTGATACGGCTTCAGGATAATTAGAAGGTGTAGTAAATAAGTCAGCGGCAGTGTCGGGAGAGGACACCATAATAGGTACAATTTCTTATTGGCTAAAATTTTGTAATACTCGCAACTGGCGTGCTAAGTTTACACTTAGCACGCCAGTTGCTTCACGTCCATTCACGTGTCACTTCACGTCCATTCAGTTGTTTCACGTCCATACATCTTGTCTTACGACAAGATGTATGGACGTGAAAGAAGCAAAGGACGTATACAAGATTTGTAACAAATGGCGTAATAGTATAAATTACTAGCTTTCTGCCAGCAGCTTCACCCGCGTGGTCTTATAACTTTCATCCCCTATTTCAACCTTACAGCCCTTACAGCCTTTTTTTCGTAATAAAAAGTAGCCTATGTCCTTTCGTAGGCTCTAGATTATTTCTGTACCAAATTTCAGTTAAATCGGTTCAGTAGTTTTGGTGTGAAAGCGCGACAGACAGACAGAAAACAGAGTCACTTTCGCAGTAAGGATATGTACGACCGACAATCAATTATAATACCTTCAATTATAGGTTTTTCTTGTGGTAGTACAACAGGTTAGCTATATAAGGTACATCTATTGTGCATAATAATATTTCTAATACCGTTTCACTGTATGCACATCAAAATAAAGAGACAGGGTAGAGTTTATACTTTAAACTTTTAAAGTTTAAGTGGTTTATACAAAAGACTTTAAACTTGTAACATTGGATGTAAAATGTGCTGGCATGTCAATTTTTCTTTATGTACATGTTAATAGATCATTAATCATCTACTTATCGTCTGAATAAGAAGCCTTTTCTTTACATACAGCTGCTACTACATCCATTTCAACAAGATCAACATTACAAACAAACAAGTCAGCATCCTTATATAAACTGGAAATAAATCTGTGAATATTCTCATTAAAAATCCAACGCCGTTGGATAGAGGCTTCAGCAAATTACCAGCTCCGCCATTTTGCTGGCCACGGCAATTGGTACGAATTGGCATAATTTACATATAATCAGCTGTCAGAGCCAACGGTGGACTTCCAAAGGGAATCTATTATTCGAAGTCCATCTAAAACGCTTTATGAATAATTTCTATACAAATTTTCTCATTCCGTCTCCGTAATGGGAACGTTTCGGCCTATTTCTTTGAGCTACTTAAGATCGTCCATTTTGGTTCGGTGAATAAAATATGGTTTAGTATTTATTTGTTGTATTGGTCTGTATTTAATATTAATTGGAGTAGGTCCTTTTTCTAATTTGTCTGTCGGTTTGAATTAAATCTAAGAAGCATTGCTCAATGATCGTTTTTGACTCTCAACTTCTCAAGTGAGCTAAGGTACTTACACACTATATTAATTCCACTACGCGGTATTAACTTCATGTAAATTAGGTTTACCTCTTTTAAAATACACATAAAAAAGTCAATGAATAAAACGTAGTACAACCTACTTTGAATCCTCAGACTCATTCTCGTCTTAATTAATTAAATAAAACTAAGTTGTAAGTTTTAAATTAAAACTGAATTGTGTACCGGAACCTCTTTAACTTAGGGCACAGTTTACAACGTTGATAGACAATAATAAGCAGCAGAGTATACTCACTTTTGTTAATTAAAACTTTTAAGTTTTTGAGTCTATCTAAATAGCAATAGCGACAAGCTAACTTTTGGCTTAAAAACATAACTGACGACAAAAACGAATGCCTGTATCCCTATAGAGTTATGCAGAGATGAACTGCTGCACACGTTTACCGGTATATTTAAGTCTCATGTATGAGGCTCGTATGAGGCATGTATGAGGTAATAATAAGCTGACCCTATTTTAATCAAGCGGGCACAAATCCAGACTCTAAGTTGCTACTTAAAATATTACAAAAAAAAAACCGCTAACACTTTGCTCGACCTGGGAATCGAACTCAAGACCTTTAGCATAGCAGTCGTGTTTATGTACTAAACCAAAAAGGTAGTCTTTTTGCTTAATACATATTAGCTTCAGTTTACAGATGTATCACAGTACAAATATTTGCTCAATGCAGCGCACAGGGGGGCCAGACAAGATGCATTTTGACATTCGAATCGACAGACAAAATATATGGAAATGACATTAGTGACAGCCCGATTTGTCGAAAGCTTGTGTCATTTCCATACATTTTGTTTGACGATTCGAATGTCAAAATGCAACTTGTCTAGCCCCGAAGGTAGTATGAAATTATTAACATCCAAATCCTTTGCAAATGCAGCTTGTATTTCAATACCTGGCCATTATATTTGAACGTAGGGTAGTATCATATCCCGTAACAAAACTCACGCAAATACTCGGTTCCCAGAAATTATTACGAGTTTGGATTAATATCGTCTACCTGAATAGACAGTTCTGTGAAATCTAAATTGAAATGTAACGTGAATATTTGTTGAGGTAGCGCAGGGTTTTAGGTTTAACTATATGCAGATATAAAGACTACATTCAAATTCAAACATTTTTATTTCAATTAGACCATATAAATAGGTACTTTTGAAAGGTCACACTAGTTGCACGGTTCCAAAAAAAGTAGGGAGAAGAGCCGGCAAGAAACTCCATAGTTACTCTTTAAAAAAAAAACATTACATATAAGTTGAAATAGAACTACTTTTTACGGATTTTATCGCGTTATATTGATATTATTTTAATCCCGACGTTTCGGTTACAAAAATGTAGGGTAGCTGTTAGTAATTTAAACGTCAAGAGGCCTACCACCTTAGCCGCCGTGACCATGGACGATGTAAAGGGTCCGAAACGTCCGGATTAAAATAATATCAATATAACGCGATAAAATCCGTAAAAAGTAGTTTTATTTCAATGTCTAGTATTCGCGTAAGCGTTACAAATCATTACATAAATGGATGTGAAAAAAACTGGGTAATAAATACCCAATATCCTAAAAAAATTGTAAAGTGCAGGTGACTGAAACAGATGGCGAATAATCACACGCAATTTTTTCCTATATTTATTTTATTTCTAGGCAAGGAAGCGAATTGAAAAAACACAGACAAAAAAGAACCTCCACCTTTTTTTGAAGTCGGTTAAAAAGAGGATTCAAATATATTGTGAATACTTAGGACTTAATTTCGAAAGCAATGTATGGATACGTTTTGTATTTCAACCATCGAAAACGTATTTGTATTTCGCACCACACAGAACCATTCCTACTACCTTAAATTTTCTTCCGCCCTACATTTTCAATACAAGCTAGAACCTATTTCCATACAAATCAGGAACAATAACTCAAGAGAATCACTAAAATGCGCCGAAAAGCCAATATTAGCAAGAATTAGGCGCAACAATAGCGAAAGTTATACGGTTACAAGTTCTTGTTGATCCGAGTGAATAGCCCCGTACTGTGCACTCGATACCGGCGAAAACAATCCAGCATTATGAAAACTCTTGTACACTTGCTACCGGTCCGGTGCTGAGAAACATACGGGAGGGTTTCATAGGCGTGCCTGCGACAGCTGTCAGCTAAGAAAAATACATTTTAATTTAAAGAAACCGTGACCTTCAGAGGGTTAAAACAATTGATTTTCTATTGTCACTGATCCTTGATAGGTTAAGGACACTTTTCCAAGTCAAGTTTACAGATACTTTAGTCGGTATGCTGGCCACCTGGCCATGCGTGAAATTCGCCTTAAGCATGGCCGGGCTCTCCGGCCAGGACATGCTTAAGGCAAATTTCCACAAGGGTGTTTCTAAGGGTGATTTCAACTACTTCTAATATGTAGAAATGGTTAATTAATTTGTTTATCTCTTTGAAGTCATAAAATGTTTCAATTTAGCCATCAGTAGCTCAACCACGAGTCACTGTAGTAATAGAATAATTAACGAATAATCTTACTATTCGATAACGATTACCAACATTCAAGTTTCACGATAATTTAACTTTACCATCCGTCCCAAACGAACTCATGCTATCGTTTTTCATACAAGTCCTTATCTAACTACTTGAATACTTTAACTGTAACTATTCGAATACTTAACTTCGAAAAATTTATGCTAGCATTTTTTAGTTCCCTTGACATCCGCCGCGGCGCTTATTAGTGTTCCATACAAAAAAAATTCAAACTCGATACGATTACGTTAACTACTCTATTACTACTTGGTATACGGACCTAAAAACATACAGATCATAATCAATATAGTTTCATCTGACGTTTGTTGAGATTGACAAACGTCAACGTCAATGTCATAAGCGTGTCTGCCACAACTTCGCGCTCATGTCACCTACAGATCCACGAGGGCCGCTAATTAGCAGCGTTTCCGCTCACTGCAGCCTAAGGCTTATATTATTATAATAGAGCCACTGCTACGGGCTCGCAGTGAACTTGACGGGCCAATTGTTTCATTTCTTGTTCACGACTTTCTGTTGTGATTAAATTTAAAACTTCGTTCAAACAATTTTTAGGGTGCGGTTGAGGGTTGTTATCTATTGGAACGTTGAAAGTTTTCTGAGTTTGCGCTGAAATGCGCTTGGACGTCTTTGTTTCTTGGATGGTCGATAGCTACTTAGTACGATTTGTTTTTGAAGCTATTAAGATCAATATTATTTTCAGGGTGTTACTTTCTTTGATTAAAATTACCGACCACTGTAAAAAGTCGATAATTTAGCATAATGGCCCACCACGATGACCCCGTGCAGGTTATAAACTTTATTGTGCGTAATAATAACATAAGAAAAGAGACTTTATCACCATTGATGTTTTTCAAGTGATTTAAATACATTTAAAATCATATTAAGTACGTACTTGGATTGAATCTTGAACTATGTGTGAACTGTATCAAAATAATCCTGAGCAGATATCTTCGTAAAACTTGGCAGTAACATAACATTTGAGAAGTGTTTTAAATGATCAAAACGTCATATCCGTTGGAGATTGCGAACGGGCACCGATCCAACATGGCGGCCGGAAATTGACGTCTCTATATAATGAACCGTAATGGAGGGAGCTTAGGAGGATATTTTAAGGATTTCGCAAGATTGGCAATGAAAAGAAACACTGAATATCAATATTCTTTATTAAATAATAATTTAACTGGAAATGATTTTCTAAAGATTTAATAAGAACCAACCAGGATTGAAACAAGTCTTGATTGCTTGTCTTACAGCCTTATAACATAGTCTTCAGACTGTACATGTGTCAAACACTATTTTCTAAGTAATATTTAATAATCCCTTTCCAATAAGTATTATAATCTTATTTATTACACATATTATATATATCATTAAATAAAGAGCATAAGGACCAAAAATTAAGGGCCAAAAGACCAAAAGACGTTCTCGATTTTATCTAAAAAAATATTAAAAATTACCTTTTACTGTTAAACAGTACCCAGACCTCTAGAAAAATTCAGAAAAATAGAACCTTTAGGTATTAGTAGTAATTAATAAATTTACATTGGTACATACATAGAGATAACATTAAAACATCACTATATTTTATATTATTTTTTAAATCACTAGGTCCAAAATTGCTCACTAATTTTCAACTCTGAACCAGGCAACGAGATACAAACTGCAATTTTTAAATATTGTGAGTGAGTGTAATTTCAGTATACCTGAAACAAAACAGATTAATGATCAAATCTGGTAGCCTTAGAGTAACGTATTAGTTTGTAGCCCTTGCCCTAATTGAACCATTCAATTATTGTTTATGTTCATGACATAATTATATACGTATCGACAAATTAGATTTCAGTAGTAATTGCTTGTAAGTAGTGTAAGGTCGCCAACCCATTGCCTGTACACACCGGTGACCTCATTCTCTAATTAACCCGTCAGCCAATTGACATAGTCTAATTTTGGATAGCAATCTTGGAATATTACGCATCGATCTTAGTGGGCTAAGCAGTGTAATGCATATTCTAAATATATTTTTATAAATATTATAATCGGAATGCTGCGCTGGGAGTCCTGGATTCGATTCCCAAGCTCAAGCAAAGTGTTATTGGTAGTAAGATATTCGCAGTAGCAGCTGTGCTTTACTTGTACTTTCAATTTGTGCCCGGTTAATGGCAAAAGCCTCTTTTCCAGACGTACTGACAAACTGTGTGTGTACATTGGTACAGGTACACCTCCGACTAAGCCATCCGTGGTGAAACAGTGCAGCACATCTTGTGTTATTGCGACGTCCTGGTGACGAAACGGATGAGTCTGCTCAGCAACGGGTACCCAAAGCCAGAAGACTTGAGGTTCCTTCTTCTCAGTGGGTAAGCCGCCTTCATGAGCCACGTCTTCAAAGAGTAAGGAATACCTATACGGTAATGGAGACAACACCAAAGATCCTATTGGGTCGAAGTGTTACTGGCTATACCAGTCCCCATAGCAAGATAAACATAAAGAACCCTTCCGAGAATACATGTTATGTTAAAACGACGCATAAATGACTCAGGTATATCAATACTATCGGCTCAAAAGTTATTTATGTTAGTATTTGTGCCCAAAACAGGAAAAATAATACATTTTATAGTCACACAAAATGACCCACGCAATTATAAAACTTTACATAATTTCAACCTACATAATGACTACTAAAACATTCTATTTACCTAATAATATACTAACAATACACGCAGGCACGCGAACTTTAAAACTACCATTTTTAATTAGTGAAAATTGTGAATCCAAAACACGTTTGACGTTTAACAGCACGCGACTGATGAGTGATGAGCCACTGCGCGATCCCGACAGGCTATGATAGACTACGCGATGGTTGTACGCACAAGGTCGGAAAAACGCAGCGATCGGAAAAATGGACAATTGCGAAAGCAACTACTACCCCATCATAAATTATGATCCTACTTGAAAACCAGCGCTGTGGTTTTATAGTTTTTTTATAATATATGATACACTTACGACCCGAACGCAGCTTCGCCTGCGTATCTCAGTGAGTTTAAAAAAATACACACAAACCTTATCCTGACAATAATGAACACAACAAATCAACATGAATATGTTATTAACGCTGTTGGTGTCAAGATGCTAGAGGCAAAAACAAAAACTATACCTAATATTTAAAAGCATACAATTTTAAAAACCTTTAATTTTAGCCCTCCGTTCAGGGTTTGCTTGCATTATGAATATGAATCAGGAGTAATATTTATAAAAACCGATCTAACATTTCAATTTGTCAGTCATTCTTTTAGCTATTAATTATTAGATTTGATATGACATCTTATTAGACATCACTACTAGACCAACGTTCTTTCTTTTGCTTTTCCCTTGTTACATGTACCTACCTAGTTTTCCTTTTTTAAATGAATATCAGAATTTGTTGTGTATATATTTGAGATTGTCTGTTCGTCTGAATAAATGCTTTCTTCTTCTAGTAAAACCGGTAACCAGTGATGGTCAATTATTGTGTCGTGGTATTGCGATAACCCGCCACAGTTTTAACACCTAGTGCGTTGACTAACGTTTTGCTTATACTCAGTATACGGGTGAAACTTTTACGTCGCGTCGCTTTTGGAAAATTGCTCACTTTTTCACAGCGATATTAGTTATTTAATAGCACACCGGGGAGTGAATTTACTATAGTAATTGTACCGATAGTAAATTTAATAAAATTTGGAGCGGTTCTTTTGTTTTTATGGGTACTATAAAATTAGTATTGTAACTATTCATATTTTTTTATACGGGTATGAGTACATGTTAAACGAGTTTATATTTCATAATAATATAGAGTTAGTTCAATTCAATTCAATTCTTATTTTTTTATTTCAAATAAGCATTTATGAAACGTTAAATGATTCTAGATGCACGTTTACAAAAAGTTGGTCCTATGGAGAAGAATCCGGCAAGAAACTCCATGGACAATCTTTTAAAATAATAGTTCTTTCAATTTTTACAGGTACACAATTAGTTACAAGTCAATTTAAGTAAGTGTCTTTAAAAGATCTTTTTATAGAAATAAATATCATTTATAATTTATATTACGAGGTGACCTTACATACGTTGCGCTACTCAAATAATGAAATATACAAAATACCCATAGCACTTTCAGTTTTCAGACAGATTTCCAATTTGTCTTTCCCTAAAAATCTTATTCGGTTTCCTACAACTAGCTAGCTAGCTTTTATAGATATCCCAACTTTTAGGATTTCTACGGCGAACTGTGGGTGTGCAGCAATACTCTGCCTAACCTTTCGGGGAATACAAGCGTGATGATGCTATTTATAAATATTTAGAAAATAACATTTTGGTCTGCCCTAGAAATTAAAAATCAAGAACCCCAAGGCTTGGATCAAAGGACCAATAAAACAAGCAAAATACAGTTTATAATATAAATGTGTTTTAAATAATATTGCTAATAAACAATTAAAACAAAACAAACCTACGAATAATATTCTAATAAGAAAAACGTTTAACAGAAGTCAGTTAACAGTCTTCCTTTATTTTTAGTTCTCCTTTTGCAACTAGATGGTGTTGGCGTCGATTTAGATCGCGCTATGGTTTCGTTCACATCTTCCTTTAAGGGTTAACTAGAATCATATTACTATAATGCATGATTTATGATAATGAATGATTAATGATGGTATGAGCTAGACATATACCATTAATTTTTTGAGATTGCTCCTAAGTTTTAGGAGCGTTTATTTAACCTATACATACATAGTAAATGGCTAATTATAATACCAAAATATTCGCTATATTACCTACATGTAAGTAATTCATAGATTTATTTAATTGAGACCAATAGATCAATCCGGACTTTATTTTTCAAAAAGTATTTACTTTACAAGCGTAACTGCTACGTTAAAGTTCCTGGTTTCGATTCCCGGGTCAAGCAAAATGTTGTTGGGTTTTTCTGTGAAGTTTTTGTGCTTAGTTGATGACAATAAGCTCGACCCCTATTACATGGAACCTAAACATGCCAGTTAACTGTGGGTGTATAGCAACACCTCTGCCTAACTCTTCGGGAAATACAGTCGTGGTGATGGTATTTAGACATATTTGATTGAATAACATTCAGTCTATCCTATAAATAAAAATCGAGCCGATACTTGGATCAGAGGACCAATAAAACAAGTAACAAAATACAGTTTACATAAATAACATGTGTTAACTTATTTTCTAATAATAATAACATTTTATAGAAGGTAACAAGGTAGTATTTATTATTATTTATTTTATTTTCTTATATACCTATTATAAGTATGTATTTACAAAAAAAAAGTACATAGGTATTATATCCATTGTCTAGTACCCATAGTACATGCCCTGCTTAGTTTGGGACTAGATGGTGCTGTGTAAAAATTACCTAAGATTATATATATAATATTTATTATTTATTCCGTACATATCTACATTTTTTTTAATTTTCTCCTATTTGTAATAAAACAATAACCTATTTTTTTTTTTTTTTTTTTTGTCTCCCTGTGTGTCTCATAAAAAAAAATGTGAATTATAATAATCTAGTTCTAACCATAATAATTGTACATACACATCAACACATCACGCTTGTATTCTTCGTAGGGTTAGATAGAGGTGAATAATGAACAGCCATCATTAGCCGGTATATTAAGGTCTAATGTGACTCCTATCACAACAATCCTGTTGCCAATAACCGGGCACAAATCCAAACGGTTATTTAGAATGCCATATAAAAACCCAATATAATATATACTGCTCGACCTAAGACTCAAACCCAGGACACAGATTACTTAATAGTTACTCCCAGGATCTCAAGCGAACTTATCAAGCAATTTTTTATTTGATACTAGGTCTTCATAACATTTAAGTTAAAACCAACTCTACGTACTTCCGTGAGCTGAATTTTCATTGGGGAAATATATATAAAATTATACGTACATCTGAGTACCTTGTAAAGGCGTTCCGACCAGTGATATATCACCGCTAGCATTATCCCGCGGCATCGCCCGCCCGGGTGTTTTAAATTATCTTATGGACTAGTTTATAGCCTGCTTTAAAAGTCAACAGGGATGGTTAGAACTAAGAAAATGTCCCCATAAACCATGGGAGTAAGTACCTTTGGTGCTAGTTTCGTTGGCAATTTTGGATTTGACTTGAGTACAGTGCTGTGTGTACTGATTAAGATTTAGTTCTAGAATTGTAAATCTGTTTAAAATGTCTTGCAACACAACCTAACCTCCATCACAACTGTATAATGGGTTAGACAGAGATGTACTGTGGACACTCTCGTCCTCCACGTACAGTTCTCGCCAAACTTATTGTCCGGGTTGAAGTTGGCACGAGCTAACTTTAACCCAGCCTTAACAATCGGAGAAATATTGGATTAAAATTATTTAAAACGATAGCCTACAACTTGAGCTTTCGTTTTTATTTAATAAAATCCTACAATTTTAGATAATAATTATAGATACTACCTTGTTACCTTCTATAAAATGTTATTATTATTAGAAAATAAGTTAACACATGTCATTTATGTAAACTGTATTTTGTTACTTGTTTTATTGGTCCTCTGATCCAAGTATCGGCTCGATTTATAGGATAGACTGAGTGTTATCCAATCAAATATGTCTAAATACCATCACCACGACTGTATTTCCCGAAGAGTTAGGCAGAGGTGTTGCTATACACCCACAGTTAACTGGCATGAATAGGTCCATGTAGGGGTCGAGCTTATTGTCATCAACTAAGCACAAAAACTTCACAGAAAAACCCAACAATATTTTGCTTGACCCGGGAATCGAAACCAGGAACTTTAGCGAAGCAGTTACGCTTGTGAAGTTAATACTTTTTGAAAGCTTAAAAGCCCTCAGCAGCTTTTAGTATCCTAACTGTCCTACGAAGGGTATTGAGCTTCCAAAATTGTCCTTAAGCTGCGCATGCATAAGAACTGGGTTCTCACACAGTCCGGATTGATCTATTGGTCTAAATTAAATAAATCTATGAATTACTTGCATGTAGGTAAATAGCGAATATTTTGTTATAATAAATAGCCATTTACTATGTATGTATAGGTTAAATATACGCTCCTAAAACTTAGGAGCAATCTCAAAAAATTAATGGTATATGTCTAGCTTATACCATCATTAATCATTCATTATCATAAATCATGCATTATAGTAATATGATTCTAGTTAACCCTTAAAGGAAGATGTGAACGAAACCATAGCGCGATCTAAATCGACGCCAACACCATCTAGTTGCAAAAACAGAACTAAAAATAAAGGAAGACCGTTGACTGACTTCTGTTAAACGTTTTTCTTATTAGAATATTATTCGTAGGTTTGTTTTGTTTTAATTGTTCATTAGTAATATTATAAACACATATTTTATATTATAAACTGTATTTTGTTGCTTGTTTTATTGGTCCTTTGATCCAAGCCTTGGGGTTCTTGATTTTAATTTCTAGGGCAGACCAAAATGTTATTTTCTAAATATTTATAAATAGCATCGTCACGCTTGTACTCCCCGAAAGGTTAGGCAGAGTATTGCTGCACACCTACAGTTCGCCGTAGAAATCCTAAAAGTAGGGATATCTATAAAAGCTAGCTAGCTAGTTGTAGGAAACCGAATAAGATTTTTGGGGAAAGACAAAATTGGAAATCTGTCTGAAAACTGAAAGTGCGCTCTATGGGTATTTTTTATATTTTATTATTTGAGCAGCGCAACGTATGTGAGGTCAGCTCGTAATATAAATTATAAATGATAAATTATATTTATTTCTCTAAAAAGATCTTATACACACATCTTACACTTACTACTTGTAACTATTTTTATAATATTATGAAATATAAACTCGTACCCATATTATCTATTTGTCTATCTTCGGGGACGCCGGCAGGCGTCCACTTGTTGGGATAATTTCGCCCAGTTCCCCATTTTTGGTGGATCCCTTCATGGGTTACTGGGGCTCGGCGTCACTAAATCAGTTTAAAATGTCTTGCAACACAACATAACTTCCATCACAACTGTATAATGGGTTAGACAGAGATGTACTGTGGACACTCTCGTCCTCCACGTACAGTTCTCGCCAAACTTATTGTCCGGGTTGAAGTTTGCACGAGCTAACTTTAACCCGGCCTTAACAATCGGAGAATCCAAAATATTGGATTAAAATGATTTAAAACGATAGCCTACGACTTGAGCTTTCGTTTTTATTTAATAAAATCCTACAATTTTGTATCTCCTATCTCCGATTGTTACGGTTAAAGTTAGCTCGTGCCAACTTCAACCCGGACAATAAGTTTGGCGAGAACTGTACTCGGGATTTGTGCAAATTATACTAGTAGGTATTATTTATTTTCGGCTTTGTTTATTGAGAGCACTAAATCATTGTACATGTCATTGTTTCCGTGACACATCTACTTCTAGAACAGTCTACTATATTTCTTAATAAATGAATGCATACATGCCACATAACCTTTTTGGTCTCTACAGTACTAACCTACAGCTCGCCAGTGCCATTGAACCAGGCAAAAATCAAACTCCGAGCTGCTGCTTAGAATTTCATAGAAAAACGTAAGCGTAATAGTACTGTCCTCGACCAGGAAATTGAAATCAGGACCATTATATAATGTTTAAACTAAGCACATGCAACTTAATACGAGCTTTAAGTGTATGTATAGTTTTAGGACCAAAAGAAAATATCAAGACGATTTTGGTCTTTTGAGCCGAAATGTAATATTAATATTTGGTGTATTACCCTCCTGACTTTTTACCTGTTGGACCATTCTTAACATATCGAGACCCCTCCGTACCTCGGAGAGCACGTAAAGCCGTCGGTCCCGGTTGCCATACGAACACCATATGCCATATAACAATCGATAATGGTAGTCAGAAACCTAAAAAGCCTGACAACCAGTCTTTCCTTCGAATATCGGAGGTCTGATAGCAGGCGTGTAAAATACTGATATTCAGCCGCATCCTGGTTAGACTGGAAGCCCACTACAATATGGTTGGGAAAAAGGCTAGGAGGAAGAGACCTTTTACCTGTTGAAGACGTCTCCCATTAAGACCAGATGCGGGTGCATATCAGTACTTGACATGAAGGGACTGCTACCAAACCATGACAACACAATTTCTGTGCATAATCAATGTCCTAAGAAATCCTAAATTGTTTAATTTATTTTTCCTAAAAACCTAATTTAACGTTTTTAAATCAAGTCATGCGCTTACCAATGAACAGCATTTAACTTTTATTTACCTGTATATTGAATACTAGCGTTCCGCCAACGGCTTCGCCCGCATGGTCTTATGAGTTATTCCCCGTTTTTGCAACATTTTTCATTGTTACTCCGCTCCTATTAGTCGTAGCGTAATCGTATATAGCCTATAGCCTTCCCCGAAAAATGGGTTATCTAACACTGAAAGAGTTTTTCAAATTGGTCCGGTAGTTTCGTAGCCTATTCAATACAAACAAACAATCAAATCTTTCCTGTTTATAATATTAGTATAGATATGAATATTACGAGTAAGTAATTTCCAAAACTTACCTTAACGTTAATCAATAAGTCATGGGGCATGAGCACTGTAACAACATGCTCTATTAACCGCTGAGCCGTTGCGACACGCCGCGATCATGTCATTTGAAGGGTTCGGCTGGGACGCTAGTAGTCGTACACACGCTGGCAGAATTGGTTACACAAATTATTTATTTTATTTGTAGGAGACACAATTCATAAAAATATATTAAATTTTCCAAAAGCGACTGCTACGCTAGAGGTCCTGGGTTCGATGCCCGGGTCGATCAGTGTTGTTGGGTTTTCTGAGAAATTCCCAATAGCAGCTCGGAGTCTGGATTTGTGCCCGGTTTATGGCAATAGGCTCGCCCTCTATTACATGGGACCTAAACATACTGGCGAAATGTGGGTGTAGGCCTCTGCCTACCCCTTCGGAGAATATGGGCGTGTTGGTATGATGATATTAAATTTCTCAGGTAAATAACATTGACAGACTTATAATAAAAATCTCATGCCGTAATCTACCATGTTGGCTTACATTAGGTCCATTAATTAGTCCATCATAATAATTATGCCCTGTATCAGTACTGTAATTTATTTTTATAAAAAAAAAGCGGGCACCTGGTTTTCATTGACACCCACAACACTGGAAGGATTGCAAGTGCGTTGCCATTGCCCAATTTTTCTCTAATAGTAGTTTATTCTAATTAATTAAATAAACCCCGGCCCATTACTAAAGTCGTGAGCATCAACACTATTTACTGGTCCACGCTACTTAAATAGCATTGGCCAATGTTAGTGCCAGCATAATTATGGAGATTAGCTTAGCTTAGTATAGGCTCGAACACTTCACACTAATAAAAATATTTTATTCGTGAAAATAACAGGATGGTAGGTACTATTTATTATGGCCAAAAAATAACGTATACCTACTGAATAAGTAACCGATATACCGATTGTTTTGGAAATAAATGAGTTTCAAATTAATGAAATCTCTAACTACATTCATCAGCGGCTGTACCCTCCATACAGCGGTCATTATTCGAAATTGCCCATTATTGTTTGCCTAGCCCAGTCGACGAAAATGCTCATTTACCTGCGACATTGTGCCTTAATGGCCGACCACGATTTATTGAAGACCTTTGCTGTTATTGGTAGAAATATAAAGGTAGATCTTAGCTACTGTATGTGCCTTACAATTGAATTAAGTTCATTATAATATATAATATCACTGCCTCGTTATTCTAGTCTATTGGTCCTAACCGTGACAACTACCGGGCTCGACTCCGTAGTCAAGCAAACTATTACTGAGTTTTTCTATGAAATTCTCAGTATCAGCGGTATTTGGATTTGTGCCCGCATATTGGCAATAGAACTGTGGGTATAAATGAGTTCAGACCTGCCTCACCTTTTTTTGAAAAACAGACATTTGAAGCCCCAATTATGAGTAAATTTACGAAATGAATAATGATAAATTCAAAATTACAAAAAATTGGTCTACAAACTTAAATATTAAAACAACTCGATAGGGTTTGGGCAGAAATATACTGTATGCAGTTCGCTGACATGTTTTTCAGTCCCATGTACATACTTTAAGAGTTTACTTATTAGATTAAAATATGATAAACACTGCCTGACCTGCGAAACGAACCCAATACTTAACACCCCACAAAGAGCGGGGTTTGCCAAACAAACAATAACTAAGCTAATTTATTAAGTATTAACAAAAAATCATTTCAAAATTGGATTTGGCAATCTACTGTGGTCCTTAGATATCTACATATCAAAAAAATAAAATTTTACAAAATTTCGTAACATCTCGGAAATGGTTGGGGAAGTCCCCCAAGAGAAATCATCTCATCCGAATCCCCGGAGTTAGCACAATGAAGTCCGCAACAGTCCGAATGGGGAATAGTTAAGAAACTGTGTTCCGCTACACGCTACCGACAGTCGCCACTTATGTTACTTGCTATGTATTGTTCAGGACAAATAAATGGTCCCGCACTGTTGTACGTTACGTGTTTTACGACTCAAGTCTGTTTTAGTATCTGAAGTCTAAAATTACTATTCCAGGTTTGCTTTTCTTTACACTCGGAGAAGAGTAGATTAAGTTGCATTTGTTACATTAGGTAAATATTCATAAAATATCCAATCTAATCTATATGTACCTAAGGTCCACTAGGTACCACGTACCTCCAAGTTACTCTCTCTACGAAAGTTACTCTATTACACAACTAATATTTAACTTTTTTTAATTACAGATAGAATACGCTGATAGACGTCTGTACAAAATAAATTGTTGATAAAGTGTTATATTAATAGATAGTTTTTTTTAAACCACAACTGGCGACTTTCACAGGCCAGCATCGCTGCACGATTTAAATATAGTAACAAAAATAACTATAAAATACCGCCCAAAATAACAAACCCAGCTAAAGTCGTGTTTACAACTAAGAGCCGATTTCACCATTTAAATTAAACGCGATCAATTCAAGTTAATCTCAGTTCTCGCGGTTAACTGAGTTCAGGACGCAGGTTTGCATTTCACCAACATAAACTGAACTCAGTTAAGACTGATCTTAGTTTAAATTCTGAACGCCCGATTTTGGACGTTTAACGTATCTGATCGCGATCAAGACCTGTCAAAGCCATAAAAGATAACCTAATTCATAATTTAATTAATTTATTAGAAATATTCTAATTATATGAGTAGTCTATATTATTGGGTTTCGGCAGTATTTAAATAAAACTCATTAGAATTCTTAAAACACGATAATTAATAATTATGCAGAAGCGAATGACATTATTTAATGGAGAAGAGAAACAGCGCCACCAGTGTCATAAAACGGAAACGAAACACGTACGTTTACGAAGATACTATCCAACAAACTGTTTACAAAGACATCTATGAGCTATCATAGAAATTTATATTTATTCAACGTAATTATATTGCATACAAGCTGTATTTTTTTATTTTAATACTCTCTGAATTTACTCGAACTTCACTATCCTCAAAATCATCTCAAACCTCACTTAAAAATTATAACTTACAATTTTTAACTGCAAAGCGCATCGTAATTTGTCTATGATTGTCACGAACTGACAACATTTACATTCTATGTCAAAGTAAACTTAGTTCTCGTAAACGCGATCAAAAATTACCCGGTGAAATCTGCGAGACGTGAACCGAGATCAGAACCAACATATGAACTCGATTAAGCAGAACTTAGTTTTATTGAACTCAGTTTTTAATGAGAACGGTGAAATCGGCCCTAAATCCTTACCGTGCAGTTTTCACGTCCGCCAGTGTGCACAGGAACTAGCCTAGAAGTTGTGTAACTATTCTAGTGAACATCGCATGCTCGTACAACCGATGCGGATAACTATTGTACGCAATTGTACTCGCTATTGTGTATAGCCTTTGAACTTGGTACGAAAGTTGGTATTACTCTAAAATTATATGATCATTTATTAGCAACAACTAAAAGCAGTGATAGCGATAGGTATGACTAGTGGACTGCCAAGTCAAAGGTCTCGAGTTCGAATCCAAGGCACGCATCTCTGACTTTTCGAAATCTTGCGCGTAATTATCACTCGCTTTAACGGTGAAGGAAAACATCGTGAGGAAACCTGCATGCCTGAGAGATTTTCTTGACCATGTGAAGTCTGCCAACCCGCATTAGGCTAGCGTGGTGGACTATAGCCTAATCCCTCTCATACTGAGAGGAGACCCGTGCCCAGCAGTGGAACAGTATATGGGTTGATTATTATATTTTTATCAGCAATAACTGCTACTGGCGTTCTAAAATCATTTGTGATTTAATCATTAGATAATACTCGATTAAATAGATAAGTAAATCATTTTTTTAAATCTGGTAAAAATGAGTAAATATGTTTTTCTGTTATTTCTTTATATTAGATATCTTTTTCAGTGTAACTTGTATCCCATTAGTAAATAAATGATATGCTAAGACATTATACACAGCGCCATCTAGTCCCAAACTAAGCAGAGCTTGTACTATAGGAACGAGACAATGAATAAAAAAGTTATGCTTTTTTTATAAATACATAATTGATAATATTTAAGTAACACCCAGACGAAACACAAACAAGGTAGGTTCATCACATGAATATTCGTGTCATGTGGGAATCAAACCCACGACCTCGTGATCAGCAGTCCGCTACTTGAACCACTAGAGCACAGACGTCGACGAATATATTTTTAGAATAACTTTTATTCCGTTAGTGGGTAGGTAAACACTAACATATTTTTTTATTTTTAACCCCCGACGCAAAAACGACGGGGTGTTATAAGTTTGACGTGTCTGTGTGTGTGTGTCTGTCTGTCTGTGGCATCGTAACTCCCGAACGGATGAACCGATTTTGATTTTCTTTTTTAATTTGAAAGGTGAATTAGTCGGGAGTGTTCTTAGCTATGATTGATGAAAATCGGTCCAAGATGGCCGCCGCCACAAAATAGCGAATAACAATTTTTTTCAGAACTCGCTCCCTCAATATGGGTATCAAATGAAAGGGCTTAGCTAGGAGAATACTATACACTATGATAAATTTAAAATCCAAGATGGCCGCCACCTCAAAATGGCGAATAAAATTTCATGTCGGGGGTTTTCTAAATTTTTAATTTAGGTTAGGTTAGGTTATCTTATTATTTTGTTCGCAGCTATCGTGTCATTTCTACCCTGATGGGTCTATTGTGATCGCTGCAAAATCCTGCGGCTGACACAAACTGCAGGATTTGCTTAAGGGTTATCTCCTTTATTTCATCAGGGCTTAGAATGTGTTTCCCTAGATGAGCACTGCGCTTGTGTATTATAACACTAACATTTACTACATTGTCATTTATATTTTACTCTTAATCTTAACGATATAAGCTTTTGAGGGCGAGCAATCAGCAGACACATAGTAAACATGGTACCTACTAGCACGTCTATAAATTGTAATTTTAATGTGTCCCAATGAATAGCTTCTTTCATGTAACGAGGTCGAGTACACTGCTAATCGCCTGTGTCGCAGTACAAACATACCACAAAAGTTCAATCTGCAAAAGGATTCTCTCAATACATCTAGTATTTTTAAGACTTTACAAATATCTGTTTTTTTATAGGAATTTGTAGGAACAAAGTCGGTTTTGAAATAAAACTACACAGCTACCCTACATTTTTGTTAACAAAAAATATCAAAAATGTTAATAATTGAAACTAAACTAAAATTGAAAATAAACTGTTAGTAATTGAAACTTCAAGACGCCTACCACCTTAGTCACCTGTGACCATGGACGCTGTAAAGGGTCCGTAACGTCGGAATTAAAATAATATCAATTTAACGCGATAAAATCCGTAAAAAGTAGTTTAATTTCAATGTCTAGTATTCGCGTAAGTGTCAGAAATCGGTTTTGTTACAACATTTATAACTCGAGAACTGCTGGACCGATTTTTGGACTCGTCTCCACAGAATAACTTTAAAACAGAAAATTTCACGAAAAAAGTAATGGGGATTCAAACTTGACGCGCGCCAAGCTGCGGGAAAAGGTTAGTACAGCATAAATTAAACAGAAGTGTACTTATGAGCGATAAAAGGTAACAATATTGAAAATAAACCATTAAAAACAATGAATACTGATTGACCTTAAATATAAATGGAATCTCTAGAAACGTGTTTTACAAATATTATTTTTTTGAGTAATTGCGATGCCTCACTAGGAGCATTCGCCTATAAATATAACAGATCAGATTCTATTTTGAACATTACACACACATTTTCACGCTTATCTCCCATTGGAGTAAGCAAAGACTATAGATTTTAACTTGGCACGATCCTGGGCACACCACTTTCGCTTCATTTACATTCATTAAGAAGTAGTAACTGTACATTAATACACCCATAGTTTGCTAAAAATCCAAACTGCGCTCTGCTACCTGTGAATTTTACAGAAATTCCCAACTACCCCATTATTCTACCTAAAAGAAACCTAGGATTATCACACAAACCATACCGTGCCTGAGAATACTAGACCATTGCAGCAATTAACATAATTATCATTTAACCTTCTGTCTATTATTGTCCATATTCTGATATCTCGCAGCTGATCTAAATGTGCGTACGTGTGAGCGAACCTCGGAAACTGATCGACCGATATAGATTAAATTTAATGTTTACAAACTCAATTCTGTGGCTAATGCTGGTCATTATTTAAAGTTATTAAAAACGGTGCGTGCAATTGAGTTTTATGATAACCTATTTGTGAATCTTTTGGAAATAATAATATAATTTGACTGCGTCTGTGGTCTAGTGGTTCGAGTGCCGCTGCTGATCACGAGGTCGTGGGTTCGATTCCCACAAGACACAAATATTTATGTGATGAACTTAGGTGTTTGTGTTTGTCTGGGTGTTCCTTATTATATTATAAGTATGTATTTACAAAAAAAAAAGTATATAAGTATTATATCCATTGTCTAGTACCCATAGTACAAAGCTCTGCTTAGTTTGGGACTAGACGATGCTGTGTAAAAATGTCCCAAGATATTTATTATTTATAATTTTATTTTTGATTAAATGATGCACGCCACTGGTGAATCATATAAAGGGGAGATGATATAACTATAAGAAAAGTAAGTGATGAGATGAGGGATGATAGAGGTATGGAAAAATGACACCTCATTCATCAAAATAAGATGAAAGATGTACTTTGGATGCTGTAGCGGAACATACGTAAATAGCAAGTAATATAGACTGCCTACTTCAGTGCCGTTCCTCCTTGCTTTTGCCATCGTCGGATAATAAGGACGCAAGCAGCGAGACTATTCGAATTGAAATAGACTCACTGCCTCTTTGGCTAATATTCAGAGACGAGACTAAGCGTAAACTAACGCTTCCGTATGCCAGATGTACATATCTGGTATTGATTTGATTTGATAAAAGTATATTTATATATTTTTTTTGTGTTTTCTGTTCGCCTGCAATCTATTTTGGTATGCACAGAATGTCCTCAGTTTGAACATAGTCTAAACCGAGCAACCACTTGAGAACTATAACTTTCTCAAGTTTATCTGATTTGATATACGAAAGCGTAAGTACCTATGTCTAATTTGTATTACAAATTGACATACGGAATCGTAAGTTTACGCTTAGTTTCGTCTCTGAATATTAGCCTTAGTACCTAACATTAAGGCTGGGATTAACTGGGCAAAAACCGAAACTACAAGTTACTATTTAAAGTATATTTGAATAATAAATACTTACTTATACTTAAATAATAAATACTTATTCTGAGACATTTTACACAGCACCTAGTCCCAAACTAAGCGGAGCTTGTACTATTGGTACTACACAATGGATATAATACTTATATACTTTTTTTTGTAAATACATACTTATAATATTGTATAAGGAACACCCAGACAAACACAAACACTGATGTTCATCACATAAATATTTGTGTCCTGTGGGAATCGAACCCAAGACCTCGTGATCAGCAGTCCGGTACGAACCACTAGACCACAGACGTCATCAAGATGAAGATAGAATGATAGAATCGAACCTTCTGTAGTCTTGCTACTACTCAGAACAACGAGAATTTTCCAAATCTTAGATCAAAGGTTACAGCATGATGATACTCGACATGCAACAAGACAGGCACGATAGAATATTAATTGTTAGTTAATCCGGCACACCAGCGGAGGCAGGCAAACATCGTGAGGATTAGGGTAAGGGAAACATTGTGAGTGAAACCTGACATAACTTCATTACTTGTCAACGTTGTAGTGTACAAGAAACTATTTCGCATGTTATGTTTATTGTTAAAATAAACTTGCTTCGTACAAGTTCTTATGCAGCCTGATAGATGTCGCTACGCTAGCTTTCCGCCAGCGGCTTCGCCCGCGATGTCTGGGTATCATCACTACATAGTATAAAACAAAGTCGCTTTCTCTGTCACTATATCCCTATGTATGCTTAAATCTTTAAAACTACGCAACGGATTTTGATGCGGTTTTTTTAATAGATAGAGTGATTGAAGAGGAAGGTTTATATGTATAATATCATACCACGCGGGCGAAGCCGCTGGTGGGAAGCTAGTTTCTAATAAATTGTTCTATGTTAACGGCTATACTCATTTTCTTACAACAAATCCCACGGGAACCATATATTTTACTGGGGTAAAAAGTAGCCTAAGTGCTATTCCAGACTATAATCCATCGCTGTGCCAAACTTTATCCAGATCCGTTCAGTAGTTTTTGCGTGAAAGAGTAACAAACATCTATCCATCTATCCATCCATCCAAACTTTCACATTTATAATATTATAGTAGAATGACCAACAAACATACGGGCCATTTGGTGGTAAGCAACATCGTTGTCATCTTGACACCTCAGTTGACAAATATCATCATGATCAACTCCCATTAATTGTCCCACTGCTGGGCACAGGTATTCTTTCAGAATGAGAGGGTTTAGCTTATAGTCAAATATCATATGCCCAGTAAATTCATACATAAAATACATACATGCACGCCTATTTCCCATGGGCGCCGACAGAAAATACAGAACGAAACTTGCATACCATTTTTCAGTAATTTTACTGGCTATAATACCCTTTAAATCGGAACACGGCAATACTACAACATTCTTGCTTAGCGGCAATATATTAAAACAATCCCATTTTCAATTTTAGGGAAAAAACACACTTGTCTAACCAAGCGCAAGCGCGCTTTCATATAAATCTTTCCACAACAGCATTCATAACAACGCGTAGGCGACACACAGATGTGCGCATCAGTTAATTGGGTCACAGTGCTGCGTGTGACGCGCAAATACACCGCCTTTAGACTCCACGCGTACGCTGCAGCACGTCGCGAGACTGCATAGTGTGGATAAGACCTTAAAATGTATTTTTATTCATTATCTCCTCATACTATCTCCTGTTTCACAGGTCTTTTATCAGAATGCAACCGGGGTGGTTGCATTCGTACAACATGACTTGGCAGACCACTGATCTTGTCAATATGAATAACTAGCTTTCCGCCAGTGGCTTCGCCCGTGTGGTCTGGTATGTCTTATAAATTATAGCCTATGTTAGTCGGGAAATATATGTAGCTTTCTAATAAAAATGAATGAATTTTTAAAATCGGTCCAGTAGTTTTTAAGTTTACTCATTACAAACATACAAAAATACAATTCTTTCCTTTCTTTAAAATATTAGTATAGATATAGATTCACAGCAGTCAATGTATATAATTGTCAGTACTTTGCTGGCTTTAATTTGCAAGCAGTGTTATTAGGGTTTTCTTTGGAATTATCAGTACCAGCTTGGAGGTTAGGCTTGTGTGGGTGTGTGCCCACTGCCCGGTTGATAACAATAGTTTAAAGAAATAATTGTGCACCTGTGTCTAACCATTATACCTCCTTCTTCTTTTCGTGTCAATGGTAAATCAATGTGTCGAGTCAATTTCGTCATAGAGTTCGAGCCCAGTAGGAAGCCACCCCAACTGCGGCATCCGTTGCGTTTATCAAGTCCTCGAATGTGCAGGTGCATGGACACTTCGGGCACTCGAGTAAATGAGACATGTCCTGGTCTGGAGCCCCACACTCGCACTGGATGATCGACGGATCAATAATCCCCCATTTTGCCAAATTGTGTTTACAGCGGCCTATATACCTCCATTATACCTCCCAGTATACCAGTATAGACAACAGAAAAGTCATAATCTTCAGCAGGCCATATCAAGTTGCAATACGTCTGTATTGCTTAATCATAAAAAATATGTTAATAAAACTATTTAATTAAAACTCTAAGGACTCCAGCCTTATCCTTACTAAGCCAACGTGTCCTGTCCGTGCGTCTGCGTCGCCGCTAGCCATGGCGGCGATTAAGGAAATCTATACATGTCTATACTCTATGGTCGCTAAAATTTATAGCCCGTGTTTATTGAAGCAATGTTTGTATACGGCGATAGTTAAACCAGATTGAGCAATTTTAGTGGCAAACTAAATGTCAGTACAAAACGGAACGCCATTAAAAAAAGGATGGTCATAAAAGATCTTTCATGTACGGTGGTGATGAAATCGATCGGTAGATAAATACACTATGAAAAAACTATAACGACGTTTGGCCTATTTTTAAACGTCATTGAATTGAGCTCCATAAGATATGATTGAGCTATACAAGGTGGAAGGGACATCGACGCACATCCGAACACCATGAGTTCAGTACATGATTCTAGACGCGTTGAAATTTTCCGTAACATTTTTCATCAATTTTTCTATTTTTTCTGGAGTGATTTTTACTTAAACGTGTAAAAAAACATTATTTCTATCTACCCAAATTAGAGTTATAATTAAAAAATCATGATTTCATTTATTTCGGATCGCGCGCGCGATAACATTCACCGCGGAGCGTTATAATGGCATTTTTAGCAACACACTGTGCGCTCAGAATGTCAATATCTGTAATAACCGATCATTTTCTCTAGAATGACCTAGGTCATTTTATTTTTGACCTCGAGTGAAACCTTGTCACGACGTTTGTGCGTCGATGTCCCTTCCACCTTGTATACAATGACAGATGCATTCATACAAGCTGGGGTTGGAGTACTCAGAACAGCAATAGGTTTTTTTATTTAATGGCACCAGATAATATCGCTATTCTCACTTATTTACTGTAAATTTATGTCTGAAGAAACGTTGAACTCAGTCTTAACTTTTTTTACCTTGCTTTATTAGAGAGATATTCTGCTTGTAAGCCTACTTCTAACGTCTGTCAACTTGCTGTAGTCCAACGTCGTCGATTGTAGGCTAATTTATAAATTATATTTTTGTAAATAAATCTTTTGAAGTCTTCAGTCTTAAGACCAGTCAATAATTGGAGTATGTTACAATCATTGCATTATTTTTAAAACTTTTTTTTTTATACAACTAAGGTGGCAAACAAGCTTACGGCCCGCCTGATGGTAAGCGGTTACCATAGCCTATAGACGCTTGCAACACCAGGGGTATCACTCTCGCGTTGCCGACCCGAAAAACTCTTAGAGGTTTATGGGGGATTCACTGCGCCGACAGTTTGAGGGAAACTTAAACTTATTATCTATTTCCTATTAAACTTGTCATTGGGTTAAAGTATGCCAAATAGATTTTTCTAACACGATCACATAGCTCGTAGAACTGATGGCCGCTGGGGCAGAAAGGTTTTTGAATGGAGACCACGCACCGGAAAGCGCAGCGTGAGACAGTTTCCAAAGAAATGAACCGACGACCTGGTAAAGGTCCAGTCCTTGGAGTCCTTTGTTCAGAAATAGACCTCTTTTGACTAAAATGAAGATGATAAAACAAACACAACATTGTCATCTAGAAAATCGAATCTAAAAGCTTACATATCGCGATCAATTAGTATCATTTTCGCTACAATGCGTGCTTCCTTCAATAATTAGGGAGCGCGATTGATTAACGACCGGCGGTGGATAGTAAATCAATCTATAGTGTGGTGTCGAGTGATTTATAGTACGTCATTATATTGATAGTGTAGGTTAATGAGAGCAGCCTAATGAGCAGGATGTGTGCGCTTAAACAAATTCTTAAGATTGTTTGTATAATTCCCCTATCATTATCTTAATGTTGACACAAACTGCCCAAGCTCTGAAATATTAAACAAAACTGCTAGAGGTTCTGCAAGTGATATTAGACGAAGTCTGTGGTCTAGTGGTTCGAGTACCGGACTGCTGATCACGAGGTCGTGGGTTCGATTCCCACAAGACACAAATATTTATGTGATGATGAATATCAGTATTTGTGTTTGTCTGGGTGTTTCCTATGTATAATAAGTATGTATTTACAAAAAAAAAAAAGTATATAAGTATTATATCCATTGTCTAGTACCCATAGTACAAGCGCTGCTTAGTTTGAGACTAGATGTCCCCAAAATATTTATTTATTTATATAGTGAATCTATGAAAATATACAGAGTATTATTGAAAATTGGTGAAAATGTGAGCGAAATAAGTTAATTATATATCAAAATTGCTCCTTCATATATTCTCGTACCTCATTTATTTTCGCTCCACAAATAAACACACTTGAAACCCTACCTACCCACTAATTACATTCACCATCTACCTTATAATTACTCACTCGAATTCTCCCTTCAAATAAGCATCTACTTATGTACTAAGATTCTAATTACTTCGCTACACGAACCGAAAAACATATTTTATCACTAATATGATTTTAATTCTACGATATTTAGATCGGCAACTCAATTTAAATGACTTAATTATGAAGTATCAATGTGATTATCATTACAGTTCTGTGTTTTAGATGTTATGCCAGGGCTAAGTTAAAAAAAATTGCTAAATGATTAAATAATTGTTAGTGTTGGTAATTAAGAGAGGTTTGTTGCTAATTGATGTATGGACTGGCCAATAGGTGAAGTAAGCGTGGCATTAACGAAGTAACAAAAGGCATACCGTGTGCTAACTTCGCCTTCCTAAAGCAGATGATATAGGTACCAACATAACCAAATTAAGCTGAACTAATATCCAAAAGTAACTCTGTATGTCTTCGGTTTATAAATTTAAACCGCTGAACCAATTACGGTAGAAGATAAATTGCATCATATCTTAGTTTTATTATTACAAGCTTTTATTCAACTTGCTTAGATCAAAATTTGAGAGAACATTGTTGGAACAAATCTACGTATCCCTCTGGCTGGCACCACGTTTCATTTTTTCAAGTTTTAATATTTCTCTAATTAATTTTATTTATGTGACAGTTTATGTTGATATCATTATTTATGTATTAAATATTTTTTACTTCAATTTTATTGTAATTTAGCAACCTTATTGTGTCTTTGACGTGTGTTGTCAACATTGATTTAAATAAAGATAGGTCAGTCCGAATATTTGATAGATGCATTCGCTATACAGAGAAACACTAACGACATCTTTGTTAGTATCGCATGGCATTTGTTTTTCAGCCGATCGCGGACTAGTTCACTTCGGTTTAGAGAAGATCATTTTGGGACCAAGTTCGGGGGTGTCATTGAGACATGCGGCAACCAATGACTTCTTCTAATGAAGTCATTGGTTGCCAATTACAATAAAATATAACTAGGTCGTTTAAAGTTTTTTCTTGGAAGTTCTAGTCGAAATAATAATTTACCTAAGTCAATCCAAACTTTTTGACGAAAACATTAACATGTGACTCCGCCCATAACGTGTAACGTTTCGGCGTAACCACAGCCTAGAAACATTGACACACAGATTGACAGACATCGCATTACCGAATTAGTGATAATTGTACACTATGTCTTAGTGGTGCGTGAAATATTGAACAGAGTATAGATAAGACAGAGAGATTCACCGACTTAGAAAAGATGGAAGAGGTATTTAGTTATTTTACTGTTCGTGTTATCAGCATATCGCACCAAAAGGACGTCTGTTATGGATTCCTATTACGTTCGCTTGTTTAGTCATTATACTTTTATTGTCTGGGTTTGTTAAGTCCCAAACTGTGTTCGTACCAACTTGTGATTTACCCACTTTTTAAAGCGAAAGTATTTCTAACAATTCCTGCAATGAAAATTATAAACGCTGACACGGAATGCACTCTGTGATATAAAGAGACCATAATTAGAAGTGAGACGATTAGAAGTGATCAAAAAGAGTGAATCGGTTCCTTCTAGGCAAGCGCGCTCTATTGTAGACCACATCGTTGGAGTTGTGGTCAAGTGCAAGACTATCTAAGATAAAAAAATGGTTTTTGAATAACCCAGTAACAGGGATACGTAAGATCTCTCAACTTTTTACTTGTATCAACTACTTAAGTGACCATTTCCCTACGTAGCTAGGTACGGAGTAAAAGACCTCAATGGTCGAATCAGAAAAACATCCTGTATTAATTAACAGCAAAAATTAAAAGCATAAGTACGAATTAAAAAAGGGGGTGATTATATCCCCCGTGCAGTGACCCTGCACTCTCTATGTTTCGCTACTCTGTGTCCGTGTACGCCGTGTTTGCTGTGTATGTACATAAACTGTGTTTTCCTGGCCACACCCTCACAATTACCATTACGCTCGCGCCGCGCTGAAGAAACTCAAATTATTTTTAAGTATGTTGTGTATTTTGTTGATGCTTTAAAGCTAAATGGTAGCTATAAAGCAAGTATAAAACTGATACTTGTCTAAATATTTTTCTCGATGTTATCTAATATTTTTCTCTAGGTCTACAAGTACCTACGATCTTAATAATATTTTAGCCTAATGTTGCACTCAGAGACGTCAATTAACTTAATGACTCATTAGCTAATCGTTACCCAGTATACCTTAGTCACTGACAAGAAAAACAAACACGGAAAAAAATGGCTAAGATAGACTCGTACTGCTAACGATTGTTTAAGGTAAATTAACGCTTCTGAGTGTGGCTGTTAGCAGCATTCCTGTGCTTCGATTTTAATAATTAGTGTGCCAATTAAAATTATAATCACTCACAGGACCGCAGATATACAGACAACCCGCAATGCTACAATGGTCTGGTGATTATAGGGCTAGAAACAAATGCAGTTTTTAGTTGGTACAAACCCTACCCTGTTGCTCATTGCTATATTCTGCTGCATCCGCCAGACAGATAGGTAGGCAGTAAGTTACGCTATCAATCTCTTATAGTCCACGCGGAACTAGTTGGCCGCGCCTTAGGTAGGGACGGGAGTGAGGCGGCGGGTTACTGTGAACAAAAGCAAGCGCCCCCGCTCCTCTGTCCCGCCGCTCACATACCTAAGGCGTACCCATCCATAGCCCTACATGATATTTTCTTGTGTAGCTTTATGTTTTTCTAAAAATTGATCGCATGCTATCGCTGCCGCCTATCTTTCTGTCCACGATAACCTTAATGCTTCCTAGGGCACGTAGTTATTTTGCGTGAGGCATATAATATATATTCACGCCGCTTCATAACAATGTCAGCAGAGGTCAATGGTATATTTTTTTTGCTTATTAAAATTTTGATTATGATAGAACTTTTGAAAAAAAAGGCAAAATATAGTTTTCGACATACCGCGTCATCCCCTAACAGAGGACTTGCACTATTTTTAATATTAACATAATATTCAAAAATATTGTAATACGGGAATTTCGGAAGCATGCAAGCATGGCTATAACCTACCCCACCCCTAATTTAATCTATCTGTTGACATATGTGTTTCAATATCTCTGTTCCAACCACAATAAACATCTTCGATCAACTAATAACCGTCTTCTTCAATGTCCTTCTCACCACACTGACTTTATTCATTCTGCCTTCTTCGTTCAATCTATCCTATTGTGGAATGCTCTCCTTCTTGACATCAGAATGCTAAACAGTCGGCTTTCCTTCAAAACCTGTGTACGCAAATACTTACTGGACAAAAAGATATTAGTTCATCTCAACCCTGATGTATGCATTTATATATATTTTATAGTATATATGTAAAGAAAACCTTCTTACTAGTCTCACTCACGCATTCATTCACTGTCTTCTACTGACACTGAAAACTGACAGTTGTCATTGAGAAAAGAATATCGTACGTGTTGAATCATTAAATACTAATTAATTTATAAATACGCATTTTGCATATTTAAACTAGAAATAGAGGCTTTAAATGTTGTTTCTTTTATTACAGGTAAATATAATATGTTAAATGTAATATAATATGTTAAATGTGTTTGTAGTTAAATGTGAAACTTGTTGTAAATAAATCTTTTATAACAGAGAAACGCAGTTAAGTCATACTCATTTCATTACCTACTATATCTGAGAAAACCATCATTATAAAACAACATTTTTGTGCACACTTCACAAAAAAATGGAAAAATTGAGATTTGATTTCGCTGTCAAACAATCAGCAGATGGAAAATCAAACATTATATGCATAACCTCAATAGCTACAACTGATGGACAGATTTTTGGAATACCTGCCGAATACCAACCCGTAAATCTACACCAAGAGATTACTAATACTCAAAACTATACTAAGGTAAAAAAATCGTTAAACAAAAGACATCAAACAAGGAAAATATGGATATCAATGACAGATAAAATATCAAAAATATATTTGGATGAAGAACAAAACTTACAGTTTCATGATTTTTACCTAGAAGAGATTACGGAAAAAACAAATATTGCTGAATCTATGCCTAGTGGCACAAATCAAACGTTGGAAAAATTATTAGAAAAATTACTTGAAGATAAGCAAATAAAATCTGAAACTCAAAATTTAGGGAAAATTGCTAAAGACTTTACAATTGAGAAATTTACTGGTAGAAATTCAAATTCTTACCAGTGGATTAAAGATTTTAATAAAGAATGTGAACGTTTTCTCATAAAGGAAGACAAAAAGAAAATTGAAATATTGAAAAATTTTTTAGAATACTGCAGTGTGGATTGGTACAACTGCATGCTCATGAAACTTACAATAGAATCGGAATGGGACCAATGGGAGAAAAATTTTTGTGAGACATTTGCAAACAAAGGATGGTCACCCATCAGATATGCCCTTGCCTTTAAATATCAAGCAGGTACGTTACTTGAATATGCATTAAAAAAAGAAAAGTTGTTACTAGAAGTAAGAAGATCAATTGATACTGGGACACTTATAGACCTTATAGCATTTGGCTTGCCAAACTATGTGGCTGACAAGATTGACAGAGATACTTTACAAGGAACGGAAGACCTATGCAATGAAATAGGAAAGTTGGAACATCTTGTTGGGAAGAATAAATATGACAAAAAATCTCCTGACACTAAATTGAAAAAAATTGAAGAGAAAAAACCATGCCAAATCTGAGTGAACGAGAAAAAAGGTAAACGTTACCACCCAGAAGAGAATTGCTGGTATAAAGGGAAAAATAAAGCAGTTGTAAAAACTGTAAATAATTCAGAATTGGAAATTGAACTAAATGAAAAGAACCCAAAAAACTAGAGGTACCACCATTAATACAAGTAAAGTTACTAGTGAATGATACTTTAAAAGTTTCTGGAGTCTATGATTCAGGTTCAAATGTATCATTAATTAATGCAAAATTATTAAAAATACAGCCAAAAGAAAATAGAAGTCCTAGACAACTAGTAAACTTGAAGACTATTAATGGTGAAAAGAAAACAAAAGGTCTGGTAACACTAAAGTTAAAAATCTACAATATCGAAAGAGTAATGGATATTTTTGTAGTAGATAATAAAAATTTTAATTACGACTTCTTAATTGGTTTGGATTGTATTAAAAAATTCAAATTAACTCAAGATCAAGAATTACAGATCACACAATGTAAATATCAAAAAGAAAAGAAGGAAACCTTAAATAAAGAGGATATGAAAAACAAAGAATATTCGAAAAATGATACTTCAGGTGTATCAAATGTCAAAATTCCTGATGTACTAGGTGACAAAAATAAGAAAAAAATCCATTTACAATCTGAGATGTTAAAACAAGAAACTAAATGTGAAATAAATTTCAATGAGCATATAAAAGCTGATGAATTTGAAATATTAATAAATCACTTAGATTTATATCAACAATCAGAAATTGATAAGTTGATAGAAAAATACAAAACAGTTTTTGCTAAAGATAAATATGACATCGGTACTGTGCGGGATTATGAAGCTCATATTGACTTAATGGTTGATAAATACTGTTACAAACGTCCATACAGATGCAAAACTGAGGATAGAATAGAAATAGAAAATCAAGTAGCAAAACTATTAAAGAAAAATTTGATTGAGGAATCTTATAGTCCATTTGCAGCTCCTGTAACTCTGGCGTATAATAAAAATTTAGAAAACCCCCGACACGAAATGTAATTTGGGATTTTGTGGTGGCGGCCATCTTGAATTTGAAATTTATCATAGTGTATAGTATTCCTCTAGCTATGCCCTTTCATTTGATACCCATATTGAGGGAGTTGTGAAAAAATATGTAATTCGCTATTTTGTTGCGGCGGCCATCTTGGACCGATTTTCATCAAACATAGCTAAGAACACTCCCGACTAGTTCACCTTTCAAATAAAAAAATCAAAATCAAAATCGGCTCATCCGTTAGGGAGCTATGATGCCACAGACAGACACACACACACACACACACACACACACACACACAGACACGTCAAACTTATAACACCCCGTCGTTTTTGCGTCGGGGGTTAAAAAAGAGGATGACAGAAAAACAAGATTATGTATAGATTTCAGAGAATTAAACAAAATTGTCATCCCTCAATCACAACCCTTTCCGTTGATTGAGGATTTGATGGTAAAAACGGTAAACTGTAAATATTTTTCTACTTTTGACATTAATTCAGCATTTTGGTCAATTCCTTTGAAAATTCAAGATAGGTACAAAACTGCATTTGTTACACAAGAAGGCCATTTTCAATGGACGTGTCTTCCGTTTGGATTAAAGACTGCTCCAGCCATCTTTCAAAGAATATTGAGCAACATCATAAGAAAATACAAACTCTCTGGTTTTGCAGTAAACTTTATAGATGACATTTTAATTTTCTCAAAAACCTTTGAAGAACATTATAATACATTTATCTCGACTTCTGGAGGCAATAAAAACAGAAGGCTTTAGACTAAAATTTTCGAAATATAGTTTTGCAAATAATTACGCAAAATACTTGGGCCACATAATAGAAAATAACTCAATAAAACCTCTGAAAGATTATTTAACCGCTGTCAAAAACTTTCCAGTTCCAGAAACAAGGAAAAATGTACGTCAATTCCTAGGGAAAATTAATTTTTATCATAAATTTTTACCACACAGTGCAATTATCCTAGACCCGTTACACAATTTATTACGAAAAGATGTGAAATTTATATGGTCTGCAGAATGTCAGAAATCATTTGATAAGATAAAATCAATGCTATGTACCAAACCAATTCTAAATATCTTCGACCCTGACCTACCAATAAACATTTACACGGATGCTAGTATCAGAGGAGTGGGAGCGGTATTGAAACAAAACGATAGAAATGGCGAGAGTAAGCCAATTGCTTATTTCTCGAAAAAATTGACTGAATCTCAAAAAAGGAAGAAAGCAATATATCTGGAATGTCTAGCAATAAAAGAAGCTGTTAAATATTGGCAGCACTGGCTCTTGGGAAAAGAATTTATAGTATACTCAGATCATAAACCGTTAGAAAATATGAATATTAAGGCTAGAACTGATGAGGAACTAGGTGATTTGACGTATTATTTATCCCAATATAATTTTAAAATAAAATATAATCCAGGAAAGTCAAACCAAGAAGCAGATTGTTTAAGCAGAAACCCAGTTCTAGAACCTTACGAAAACAATGAGGATTTTTTAAAAGTAGTAAATTTAATAAACCTAGAAGATATAAAAACTGACCAGCACACAAATCTAGACCTACAGAATGGAAATCTTATACTGGAGAATGGAATTTACTACAAAAAGCATAAAAGAAGAAGAAAAATTATATTATCAGAGGAACTTAGCAAAACTTTGATAAGAGATGTCCATGTTACTTACTGCCACATTGGGAGAACCCAAATGACGAATAAAATAACACCATTCTATACAGCAAAGAATATTATTGAAAACATTAGACAAATTTGTGATAAATGTGAAATCTGTATAAAAAATAAATCAAGAAGGAGACCAAAATATGGCCTAATGTCACATTTAGGTCCGGCAACACGGCCATTTGAGATTGTATCTATTGATACCATTGGAGGATTTGGAAGATTACGGTCAACAAAAAAATACTTACATCTTTTGGTTGATCATTTTACAAGATATGCATATATTTTAGCATCAAAAAACCAAACCTCCACTGACTTTATTAAACTCATAAGAAACGTGACACAAAACTACAATATTGATTTTGTATTAACGGATCAATACCCTGGCATAAATTCCAAAGAATTTAAAGAATTTATACAGAAGGAAAACATAAGAATGATTTTTACTGCTGTGGATACACCTTTTTCAAATGGACTTAATGAAAGGTTAAATCAAACTTTAGTAAATAAGATAAGATGTACAATAAATGAAAATAAAAAAAAAGTAGCATGGGCCACTGTAGCACAGAAATGTGTAGAAAAATATAATGAAACAGAACACACAGTCACGAAGTTTGCCCCAAAATATCTTCTGGAAGGCGAAAGTGTGAATATTCTACCATTTGAGTTGAAATCAAGATGTACAAAGGAAGATCTGAAAAGAGATAGGAGGCTAGCTCTTGAAAACACAATTAAATCTCACGATTACAATAAAAAAATATTTGACCTACATAGGGAAGAATATAAATTGAACGTGGGAGACAGAGTCTATGTGGAAAACGGAAATCGACTAAATAGAAAAAAAATGGACGAATTGAGGATTGGACCATTCAAAATTCTAAAGAAGATTTCAAATTCTATCTATGAGGTTGATGCCGGACACAAGAAAGCGGATAGCGGAACAAAACTATCTCCAGTGTTTGTTAGTGAATGAACAATTACGTGCACGTAAAATTGTTCCTTTTTTAAGGGGGGGAGATGTAAAGAAAACCTTCTTACTAGTCTCACTCACGCATTCATTCACTGTCTTCTACTGACACTGAAAACTGACAGTTGTCATTGAGAAAAGAAAATCGTACGTGTTGAATCATTAAATACTAATTAATTTATAAATACGCATTTTGCATATTTAAACTAGAAATAGAGGCTTTAAATGTTGTTTCTTTTATTACAGGTAAATATAATATGTTAAATGTAATATAATATGTTAAATGTGTTTGTAGTTAAATGTGAAACTTGTTGTAAATAAATCTTTTATTACAGAGAAACGCAGTTAAGTCATACTCATTTCATTACCTACTATATCTGAGAAAACCATCATTATATATATTATAAATATTTATGTATGTATGTTTATATGTCTATAGTATTTAGGCAATAGTCTTCACCTCTTGTCTCTCACCTCTTTACTGTTAGTGCATCTACCACATTTTCGTTTCTGCATCACCCTAAGGTTGTCTGGCAAAGAATGCCTAAGGCATTAAGACCGCCTATGTACACTATTTGTACATTAAGAATAAAATAAATAAATAGGCTCTACAAGCAAGAATTAATTATTATATTAGTATTCTGCCCCAAGAAATGGTCTAAAATAATTGGTACCCTTTAACAAAAAGCACAATAAACCCTTTCTCAACACCCTTTATTCCAAACAGAACCTGCACGTAAGCCCAGTGCACACTAACAATTCATTACAACAAACCAATTTGCGCTAGTTGTAAAAATAGTTGAGCGCGAACACGTAACGCCCATTCGCAATCCAATCCGCGCCACGCTCGCAGATTTTAATCGTATTATACCGAGCTCTGATGTAATTCAATTAATCCATCGGGAAAGGCTAACTGGCGTGTGTACTATGCCTTACGTTATAGGTAATTTGGTTAATGTTAATGCTTCAACTGGTTCAGTATTAAAATGGGATGCTTGTGAAGGGATCAGTGAATTTGAGAGGTTTAGCTGTTCTCATTAAGGTTAATCTGTTGATCTATATGGTTACGAACTGAAATTATAATAATGGACATCTATAATTTATTATAATTATAACAAGGACTGAAGCCGTCTAGGGATATGACCTTTGGACTGACCAAGTCTTGAGTTCGAATCCAAGGCACCTCTGACTTTTCTTTTAAGACTCGCTTACAACGGTGAAAGAAAACATTGTGAGGAAACTTGCATGCCTGAGAGATTTTCATGGCGGCGTGTGAAGTCTGCCAACCCGCGCTAGGCCAGCGCGAGCGTGGTAGACTGTAGCCTAATCCATTAACTGTCCCACTATTTAATGGGCTCATGATGATAATGATTACAAAGTGTATTCAAAGAAATCCTTGTTTTTATCTATGAAAGATGTCGCCTCCTCTATTACCATACTCCGTTAAAATAAAATTTCGGCTGCGAGTAGGGTTGCTACCTATTAGGGGTTGTCCTAGAATGGCATACATTTTCAGGCGCTAAGTTTTCCGGAAGAATAATCATTAATTTATTTAGCAATTGGCTCATGAATGTGTATTCAATATGCATTAGTTTCTCGGCCTTGAATAAAACTGAAGCAGTTTTTGAACACTGCATGGTTTCTGGAATAGTATTTTACCCCCATTTCCAAGTTTCGAGCTATTCATAGGCGTGTGTTATTGGGTAAAAGTTTCCGAAACGAGAACTTCATTTTCCTGTACAATATTAACAACAATGCTAGACAAAACCTTTTAACATTTTATACCCTCATGCATGTGACTAAAAGAGTGATGACAAAGAAAAGATGGATGGATTGTGTTAAGGTGGATGGAAAAGGGAGTGATTGAGCAGGTGACGGCTAATAGGGATGAATCGAGGAAAAGGATAGACTGCGCCGACCCCAAATGAATTGAGACAAGGGCAGGAAGATGACGATGATGATGATGATATCATCACGTCTGTAAGAGTTAGGCAGAGGTGTAGTAATGTACACCCACAGTTCGACATTTTTCGGCATTTTTAGGTCCCATATAATAAGCCTAACACTTTTTTAAACGTAATATGTTTATTTATAAGTATTTACTATTCTGTATCAAATATACAATCAAAATTTTAATATACCCAATTATGGTAACCCTACCGCCAAGTCAATTTAATGGGGCCTATTGAAATGTCAGCGCACGATCATTTCGTAGATCAATGATTACGATGCGCTAGTCTACTGGAACTGATTGCTATTATTTGATAATAACTCAATCCTACTTAAGTACCTACCTATACATTTATAATCATATTCGGTTATATCTATACTAATATTATAAAGCTGAAGAGTTGGTTTGTTTGGTTGAACGCGCTAATCTCAGGAACTACTGGTCTGATTTGAAACATTCTTTCAGTGTTAAAGAGCCCGTTTATCGAGGAAGGCTATAAGCTGTATATCATCACGCTACGATATATAGGAGCGGAGTATCGTTTAAAAATGTTGCAAAAACGGGGGAAAATTTAACTTCTGCGGGAGCAAAGTCGCGGACAAAGGCTTATAGTCACTGTCCTGATTGTCGATTTCGGGAAATTCCCATAGAAAAACGAAATTAAATGCGGGGCACGTCTTGATCACCAAATTTGTTTGCCCAAGTATGTACCCGCACTGCCCAAGCGTAGTGGACTAATAGCCTAACACCCCCATTCTGACTGGAGACCAGTCGATCGAGCACGACGATCAAAGCAAAGCAAAGATTAAAGCATTTTCCATGCTAAGTTATTTTAATGAAGGAAAAAATCGACAGACGGGATTCGAACCTGCGTCTTCTGGTTCAGTACATCAGATGCTATGACCGATGATATATATATATATATGTACATTGCTGGTTATAGTCTCAGTGTGCCCTTCCTCCATACGTGGAAAAAATGAAGAGGCTTAGTTGACATATAAAATAATTGAATTCAGACTCAAACAAACTTCACCTTTATTTGCATTACAGCTCCATAATGCGCCATAAACAGTAGAAAGTGAAGTAAGAGGCAATTTATCTGGTCGTCACATCAGAGCGAGCTCATTGGCTTAATGAGAGTCATCGGGACGGGCGGGCCGCCAGCACAGCGGGTTCAAAACTCCTATAAATGTGGGATATAACTCCTTTAAATATGGAATTAAAAAGTAAATGGCATGTAGGTAGTAGGTACACAATTATTGTTTACTAGCTTTCCACCGGCGGCTTCGCCCGCGTGGTCTTATAATAATAGCGTATGTTACTCGGGAAAGATGTAAGTATCTAACTTTCTAATGGGTGTAAGGTCTAGTAGTTTTTGAGTTTACTCATTACAAACATACAAAAATACAAATCTTTTTTATAATATTAATATAGACAACTGTTTTCATTTATTATATAAACACAATATTTTGTTATTTGTATTTAAATTTGTTTTGATTACTTACTGATTTCTGACACTTACGCGAATACTAGAAATTGAAATAAAATAATATAGGATAGGATTAAAATAATATCAATATAACGCGATAAAATCCGTAAAAAGTAGTTTTATTTCAATTGTTTTGATTACTATTTGTATATCGATTTTATTAATTTTGTTCATATTTTTCGAAGTCCATTTAGTTTTCTCATGTATCGTAAGTACGTTTACAAACACAAATCCTTATATACACAAACTTCCCGATCCGAAACAACTACCTACCTTTACAAACTTTATTCCATGCGGGAATAGCGCGGATTGCGCCCGAGATCCCAACCACAGCGCCAATTGTTTTGATGATGCGAAAAATCTAAGGTTTTTTTTCAGATAATATCCGTCATGCTATAGGTAGGTAGGTACAGTGACGATCTAGAACATGTATACACTAACAAAATTGCTAAATCGATAAAGTACTAATAGATCTTTTGTGATATTACGAACACAATATATACGAACCAATTTATACTGTAGTGACATTAGTGTTATCACAAAGTTGCAATCGTTCATTCATGAACAAATCGCTTTAGCCTTTTTGTAAGTGTATACATGTTTTTGCTCGTGACTGTATGTATACACTGTAGTGTAGTGTATACATGTTTTGTTGACATAATAGGGGAGAAGACTGGTGTTGAATTTGTTAATAATCACATGCTTATTGAAAAATATCATTAGCATACTTTGTTTATTGAAAATAAATATTATATCGACCAAGAAATTTCGTGCGTTAAAAGTTTTTGGTGGGGATTGAGAGGGGCTCTGTCCCTTTCCCGCAAAACGAGTGTTAGTATAGAATTAGTATGGCGCACGCTACTTTTGACATCATTTGTAAGTATAGTGCGCTCTCTATCTAGCATAATGTTAAAATGCTTTTAACTTCGTTATTTTTGAACCAATTAAAATTTTGTATTTTAATAATCGGTATTCTGGTATATCTGTATATGGTTAACTTTTTCATAAGGGTATAAAAAATAATTAGTCGCATAACCAATTTCTAGTTTTTTTTTTTTGTCGAGCAACATCGTCATTGTAGTACGAGGGAAGTGAACTAAGAGTAAATTTATCTGGTCGTCACATCAGAGTGAACTCATTGGCTTAATGAGAGGTACTGGGATGCGCGGGCCACGAATACAGCGGGTATTAAATTCTTTTTCATCTATATCTATACTTATATTATAAAGAGGAAAGATTGTTGTTTGTGATTGTTTTTGTTTGAATTGGCTCCGAAACAACTAATATAACAACATTGTTAATAGTGTTAGTGTCTTCGATAGAGAACAAAGTTTGGAAAGGGCTCGGTAAGAATTTCCTAGACCACCTCTAAGTAGTTAACACACTCAGTTGCAAAGATTTGTTACAACCAGAATCGCCCCAACAAAAATCCTCTCGAGTTTATCGTCCCAAAATTCATTATAAATAGCTCGCTAGCGGGCAGGATGATCATAACTCACTGGGGATATAAAAATGCCTATCTATCCCCATCCCCTATACATCCCAGATAAATGCCCGGCTGAAACTAGCCGCTGAAAATATCGAACGACTGTATAAGCTGAAAACTGCGATATTTCATAAAGCATACCCACTCTGTCTAGTTTAGAGCACTTTAAAAAAAATATGCGTTCAACGATTTTTCAGGGCGTTTTCGGGGAAAGCCGTTTCCGCTTGTTTGTTGATTGAGATGGGTGGGCGGGAGTTAGTATATAAATCTGCAGTTTATTTAAGCTTTGGGAATAGAGACGTTTTTGAAGCTGAGTTGTTGCTACAGTTAAGTTGATAATGGTTGAATATTGTTACTTTACACGATAGTTTACATAGAATTTCAGTACTGATATGTCCCGTTTAAGTTATAGTCCGCGCGGAACTAGTTTGCTGCACCTTTGGTAGGGAAGGGGGTAAGGTGACGGGTTACTGTGAACAAAAACAAGTGCCCCCGCCCCTCCGTCCCGCCGCTCACATACCTAAGGCGCGGCCAAATAGATCCGCGCAGACTCGATAGACGCGCAGACAAGTATATTGGCATCTTTGGATATTTAAATCACCAACATAATTATTGTCCTATGTCTACGTGTTAACTTTCAAGACTACCACGAACGTAGTAATAGTGAATGTCGAAAGGCTCGCCCTGTATAATATTGAGCATAAACATAATGTATAAACATTCCAAGGACACTGTAAGTGTAAATTGGTCTATACACGTCCATAGTTTTGGTAACCGCCTACCATCAAGCGGGCCGCATAATTCTTTGCCTACTTTGTAGTAAGTATAAAAAAAAATACAAGTCAATGAAATGACTGTAGTAAGCGTTTAGTAACCGCACAGGTTAAACCGAGCAGTTTTTATTTAAATCTACATTAATAGTAAGCTCATAATACAAGCACAAAACAGTTTTCCAGCTTTACTTATGTAGGTACGAGTGGCATCCGCGGTACAAACTACCGGTTCCGTACGGAAACAAATAATTATGCATTTAAAATGTTCGCTAAGGACGCGAATGGAGAAATAATTTGTATGCTTTTGCTTACCTGGGAGGTAGGAAGTGGGATCCGGGACAAAAGCCACGCAACGATGCACAGATCTGCATGATAATATACAATTTTGGGAAGAATTTAAACTTTAAATAGTTAAAATAGTACTTTTTGAGGTGAGAATTCTATTGAATTTTTATTTATTTATTTAGTTACCAACATTTGTTTACACAAAAACATTACAAATAAAGAACTTAAGTATTCGTCTCTGAATAAGCCTAAGTGCTAAACTTAAGTTAAAAAATAAATAGAATTCTTACCTAAAAAGTAGTGTTTTAACAATAAAAAAGCCTAAAGTAACACTTCGGTATGTCAAATTTGTATTACAATTTGACATACGGAAGTGTAAGTTAACGGTTAGCGTCGTCTCTGAATATTAGCCTTAGTGTAACAAACAATTATAGGTAAATACAACATTTGCTTACTTAATATAGGTATTTATTTATTTATTTAATTAACTACAACGGATCCACCAATTACAGTAACTAAAAAAAAAAAGCCTAAGTTTATTAAAATCTACAAAACAAAGCAAAGTAAATAAAAGAAGGTAAAAACACTTTCATACCTTCCTCTCACAGTACTTCTGACATACCAATATAATCTTCGTCCACTCATCCGCAAACAGATCGCCTGTTGGATTAGAATCCAAGAGATCGTTTAGCGCGGCCAGGGTGCGAGGAATTGGCGACTTAGCATGTGCAACGGTACGGCATGGGGGTACGGCAAACAGCCTGTGTTTCTTGCCCCGGCAGTAATTGTCTGGGACAAAAAAGCACGCCAGCACGCGAAGCAGATCAGGAGCGTCAATAGCGCCACGGAGCGTCTTGCAGGCTATTGTGAGCTGATCTCGAGCTCGCCTTACCTCTAGCGAGTTATATCCGAGGCAACCCAGTAAGAATTTTGTCGGATAGAGGTAAGGATAGTAGCCACGTGTATGCCTATAAAGGTACCTTAGGAACGCTTTTTGGACTTTTTCCAATAAGAGTGCGTAGGTACCTTCATGAGGATGCCACACGCAAGAGCTGGTTTCCAGCCTGCTACGTACCAATGCATTAAATATTGTTTTGATGGCATGAGCGGTGCGAAACTCGCGGCAATTGGTATACATTCATAGTGTTTTAAAGTACGCCTGTTAAGTGTGGGTATAATTTTTTACTAGAAAAATATTTAATTAGTATAGATGGGAAACGGCCTAGAGAATCTATGTGTATATCTACGAGATCACTTCAGTAATTAATAAGCCTACACACTCTCTCAGTATTCTGCTGCTGTATTCAAATATTCTTCCCCTGACATTTTTGTATGCCGCTTGAATCACGGTACTGTAGCCACCCGTCACGGTCGTGGTGAAAGATTCTGATCCAAGGAAAGGTATTTACCTTCTTTTTAGTCGGCTTGAATCTTACCCAGCGTGTCAGGAATCCATGAGGATTTCCGCACGCCAAAAAAAAGGGTAAAATATTATTAGGGAAGATGACGGCTCGTATGTTTGTCATCTTAGTAGGTACAATAAAATATCTAAGTAAATAATATTGTGCTGGGTGGTTTGTTGAGAACGAGTTTCTAAAAAAAATGCCGCTTCTTCGCTATATTCGCAGGTCCGGTACCCTTTGTACGCTACTAGTTGTTTCGGATTTAGGTGTCTGTATAATATATTAAAATTACTGAATGAGGCAATGTTTTTTTCATCATCATCATTATCATCAGCCCGTATTCGTCCACTGCTGGACGTAGGCCTCCTTTAATGAACGCCACAGAGCTCGATCTTCAGCTCATTACATCCAGTTGCTGCCAGCTACCTTCTGCAGGTCGTCACTCCACCTGGCCGGCGGGCGTCCTACACTACGCCTGCCTAGACGCGGTCTCCGCGGTTTTTTTCATAATATATATCATAATTCATATTTATTTGTTCTTTCATAAAATATCATACGCCAAAGTCATATCCTTCGGGCCTAACTTTAAATTCAATTGTTTTAAAAAACGATTTTTATTCCATAAAGGCCCATCACTAAGCTCCTGAAATATCTGTAAAGCGCTCATGAATCGCGCTCGGCTTACCCGTGGTTTAAAAAGAGGCTTACTTTTTACTCGCCTGTGCCAAACGAGAGTGGTGTTAAATAAACGGGCTGTAGTGATGTGCTGAAACACATGTCTGAAACAAATCGACAAACAAAATGTATGTAAATGACATTAGTGACAGCCCGATTTGTCGAAAGCTTGTGTCATTTCCATACATTTTGATTGTCGATCCGAATGTCAAAATGCAACAGGCGACTCGGAAAGGGTATATAGGGTAGATATATGATGCGTTTACGAATTGACGGTTTACGATTGCGGGCCGCAGTCTAATACTTCATGAGTTCATGACACATTTTTGTGGGGTAAAATTTTATGGGAAAAGGAAAATACAGGATGGCAGTAGGTAGTAGAGTGGTATAGATAGGGCACTGTGACCTATGTGACGTATACTTTCGCAAAAGTCTATGTACTTCTGTGTGAAACAGAAGTTAGGCAGGGACACGTAAAACACCTTTCACTGGACAATAATTTTATTGACGAAAAGTAGATCAATTTACAAACGGGCAGCGCTTCCGCTTAATTCGAGTCTATGATCAAAATCACCGCAACAATAATCGATCCGAGTATTTATAGCAAAAATACCCCCCTCCAATCACCCCTCCACGATCAGGTGATGTCGCGTGACGCTAGTCGGAAGTGACGTCACCAACAGTCATTTGAGAGCTTGAATATCGAATTTCACAGCTTGGCTTAGTATGGCGTTGTGAGGCTTCACATGGCTTGGCTTGGCTTGGCTTGGCGTGGCGTGGCGTTACAATCGGCCATCCTGTAACAATTGCTCCCGCAATAGAACACACAATGTGATTAGCTTTCCAAAAGATCGATAAGGTCTTCGGTTTCTAGTTGTTCGTCAGAGCTACTGGCACTGTCAGATACAGGAGCCACGCTGCGGTATGGTCGCAGGGAATCAGCAGAGACTAGCCCAGTAAAACTTTTATACCCTCTCAACCCCTTTATGCTCCTGATCCTGTATCTGTCATTACCAATAACTTTAGTAACAATGTAAGGGCCTGAATATAGGTCATCTAACTTTGTGTTAACCCTAGTTGCACTGCTTGTGGGCGCCTGCCTCCACAGGACCAAGTCCCCCTTCTTATAGATATGGCAATTCTTGCGACGTTTGTCAAAATTACGTTTCATTTTAGCGCTTGCTCTATCTATGCGTACACTAGCTTTACTGCGTTTGGTTTGAGTTGGTTCTGAGATACGTTCTGGAATAGTTACATCGCACACCGATCTACTATCACGCGCGAACATCAAATCGTATGGCTTAAAACCCGTTGTGTCATTTACAGTGTTATTAATACCCCAAATAACATCAGGGAGACTATTAGACCAGTTATTAGCGGCTTCAGTGGGGTCGGTTGCGCGTAAGGCATTTAATATAGTACGGTTGCTACGTTCAACTTGTCCGTTGGATCGCGGGCATGCAATAGCATTCAACGTATGTCTGAACTGTTTCTCGGCAGCGAATTTTTTAAAGTATCGACTAGTGAACGCCTTCCCATGGTCCGTTACTATTCTGTCTGGATAACCAAATAAAGCACAAATTCGTTTTAGAGTCCTAATTGCCTCTACAGAATTTACAGTCCGAGTAGGTTCCGCAATAACAAATTTTGAAAACGCGTCTGTGATTACTAACATATATTCATACCCCTTTTTTGTTCTACAAAACGGACCTAAATGATCTACGTGAATCATTCGAAAAGGTTCATTTGGTTTAGGGATAGGATGTAACATGCCTTCCTTCCTTCCATATTCACCCTTCCCGTAAGCACAATGCATGCAGGCTGTGACGTACTTTCGAATAAACCGGCTCATTTTAGGAAACCAAAAATCGCTTTTAATTAATTCCGTAGTACGTTTCAACCCTACATGTCCTATTTCATCATGGTGCATTTGCATAATTTTCCACCTAGCCGGTCCGGGGACTACAAGTCGGTTTCCGGGAAGTGTTTTCCTATATAACCTATTATCTATAAATGCGTAATTGTTTCTTATTTCAGGCTCGGCCGAACCATTATTTAATTTATCGATTATAGTTCTCAATTTGTCATCCTGGAATTGAACTGTATAGAACCAATCAGCGACTTCAAGACGGTTAATATTTACAGCGTCAATGGGATTTCTACTTAACGCGTCTACATGTTTCATGCGCTCTCCTGGGCGGTATTCTATGCTAATATCATATTCCTGTATTGACAGCCACCATCTGGCAATACGAGGGATAATATCGCGTTTAGTCAGAGTAGCACGCACGGCGGTACAATCAGTGATAACCTTTACTCGCTTACCTACGACATATACACGAAATTTACGTAAAGATTCTACTACAGCTAGAGTTTCGAGTTCGTAACTGTGGTATACGCTTTCTTCCTTAGATGTCACTCGGCTAAAATACATGACAGGCCGCAAGGTGCTATCAGACTGTCGCTGTAATAATATACCTGCTACCCCCGACTTGCATGCATCTGTGTGTATTTCTATTTCTAACGCGGGGTCATACAAAGCTAGCACTGGTTTAGAGCATAAACAATTTCTTAATTCGTTAAAACTGTTAATTTGTTTATCACCCCATACCCACGGTTCGTTCTTTTTAGTTAAATCAGTAAGAGGGCGAGCTATAAGAGCAAATTTATATATGAATTTTCGGAAATAACTACAAAGACCTATGAATTGACGTACTTCATGAACATTACTAGGCACAGGAAATTTGGATACAGCTGTCAACTTTGAGTCTGCAGGTTGTACGCCTGTATGTGAGATTTCATGGCCTAAATACGTTACTTTACTTTGTAAGAAAGAACACTTTTTCATATTTAATTTTAGGTTTTCGGACTCAAATTTCTGTAACACAGATTCTAAAATGTTTATACCAGAATTATAATCTATTGAGGGTAGTAACAGATCATCTAAGAAAGCTAGAATTTCACTCTGGCACCTGTCAGTCTGTGTAAAATGGATAGAATTAATTACTTTGGTAATCAATCGCATAAAAACCGACGGGGCATTGGCGAGGCCGAATGGTACACGTAAGTATTCATAATGACCATGAGGTGTAATAAAAGCAGTTTTATGAGTGTCTTCGGGTAGAATCGGTAACTGATGATAACTTTGAGCCATATCAAGACTAGTGAAGTATCTCTTACCAGCCAGCTTTGAAACTTGGTCGTCAATGTTCGGTAAAGGATATCTTTCCTTAATTGTTATTGCGTTAAGCGCACGATAATCGACACATAACCTACTATCACCATTCTTTTTTTTGACTAAAATAATAGGGGAAGCATAGTTGGATTCTGATTCTTTAATTATACCGGCATCTAATAATTCACGGACCTTAGAGTTAACTATTCCTTGTTCTGTATGTGATAACCTATACGGCTGACGATAAATTGGCTGTTGACTGGTAAGTTTAATCTTCATGTGTAGTAAGTTTGTACAGCCAAGGTCATGCGTACCGTTGGCAAATGTGTTTTTATATTTAAATAATAAATTGATCAGACCGTCACGCTCGTTTTTATTCAAATCCCCTATGCTAATTTCCGTTATAGGTACCCCTCCTATGTTACCATCAGTAATACGATTCATAGTTAGGATATAGGCAGGCGACATGGTAGCACAATTCATTGTTGAATCAGTTGAATAAGGAATATCAGTCAAAAGAGAATCAGACAAACGTGGCAAATTATCGAATGATTTAGGTAATAATGGCTTGGCTTGGCATTGGCAACTAACCTGGCTTGGCTGGTCCAGCTGTTGCTGCTGGTCCGGCTGTTGCTGCTGGTCCGGCTGTTGCTGCTGGTCCGGCTGTTGCTGCTGGTCCAGCTGACTTGGCTGGCTGGGCTGACCACGGTGACGCGGCTGACTGGCTGGGTCATCGCAGCTCTCCGCGCGCACCAAAACTTCTCCGGCTTTCCAATTGACGATCTGGGTTCCAGTGTTGACGACCTTCATGTAACCCTTGCTGCCGTGGAGCAAGGTGGCAGGCAGTGCGTAGGAGACTCCGTTTAGTTCGAAATGGCGTGGTAGCGTACAGACGTGATTATTTTCTGCATTTCCTAGCACCTTGACCTTTATAATTGACGTTCCGGGTGGTAAAGATTCCTCGCTGTCGGTCACCACTTTGTATCTTGGCACCTCTTCGACTACATTGAATTCTGTTGAAGAATCAGGATTCAGTTTCAATGTAGTTGTTCCCTTGTCCACCACGAGTGACATGCGATCTGCATTGATAATAGGCTGTCCAATCAACAAATTGATATCTTCCATGTCGATATCTGTCACGTGTGCGCTACATCGTAGTTCAATGTTATCAATTTCCAGGTCAAATTCGACTTCGCCGCGGCTGGTTAGTAAACCGCCTGAAAAGCCCTTTAAGACTGTCCTTGTAGGTATAATCTGCAGTGATAGAAGCTTGGCGATTTGGCTGCTCATAACATTTACTTGGCTTCCCGTATCAATGTATGATTTCAAGAAAATTCCGTTCACCCTCACTTTTTTCTTGTAAACCTCATTGTAATTCTGGAGTAATTTGATTTCCTTAATGCTACTATTGGCTTCAGTAGACGGTTTGGTGTGTGAAGTAGACGTGCCAGGGCAACGAGTGGCAATATGGCCCTGTACGCCACACTTGAAACAAACGCGTTGGTCAGGCAAGGTACAGTTTCTCAAGACATGGCCCGTCTTCTTGCAGCGCGGACACGGGTCAATTTCAGGATTGATTTTCTTGTCCGATGCTGGTACCTGCTTAGAGTCCTTGTTGGAAGCACGCGTCTCAAATGTGGGTACACGATAATCATCGATGGCCGAGAGAAAGGCCTCATACAGTTCATCAGGTTGTTTGCACTGAAATGCACGAGCGTTGGGTTGCAGCGTGTTTGGTAGGCCCCTGATGATGCATGAAACACTGGCACTGTCCGATAGTTTACAGCGAAAACACATAGCGACTTTATCTTGATAGTATTTCGTCATTGTCTCGTTCGGTAATTTCTTTCTCTGCATCATTTCGTCTAATAACGTACTATAATCACGATGCTTGGGAAAAGCTCGTTCCAGCATGTGCTTCCACTCGACCCAAGAATAGTTGTATTCCTCGAGTCTATTGTACCACTTGCGGGCTTGCCCGCGAAGCTTATCTTGAAGATGAAAGGCTTTTATCTTATCGGTCCATCCGTGAATGTCCCCCAACTGGTCAATCTTCTTCAACCACGCGGAGACTGTGCAATCTTCTCCATCGGGATCGAATTCTGGAATAAGTGACGCTGCACGGTGATCCTTGTTACGGCCGAGTGATGGGGCTTCTTGGTTGAGTTCGTATATCGCCCTATCAACTTCGTGCTCCAGCAGCTGTTTAAGTATTTTTCTAGCAGGAGGCGGAGAAGGGTCTTCGTCATCACTATCATCCCGTTGATCTTCCGCGCTCCATCCGGGTGGGCGGACTCCATAGCCGCTTCCGCTAGGACGATTACGCTTCATATCCCACTTCTGAGTGAAACAGAAGTTAGGCAGGGACACGTAAAACACCTTTCACTGGACAATAATTTTATTGACGAAAAGTAGATCAATTTACAAACGGGCAGCGCTTCCGCTTAATTCGAGTCTATGATCAAAATCACCGCAACAATAATCGATCCGAGTATTTATAGCAAAAATACCCCCCTCCAATCACCCCTCCACGATCAGGTGATGTCGCGTGACGCTAGTCGGAAGTGACGTCACCAACAGTCATTTGAGAGCTTGAATATCGAATTTCACAGCTTGGCTTAGTATGGCGTTGTGAGGCTTCACATGGCTTGGCTTGGCTTGGCTTGGCGTGGCGTGGCGTTACATGTGTGAATTTATTTTCTTTCTTTCTCTGAATATAAAAATATAACTGCACTAAACGTTTCGCCTCCACATATATAGTGCGAACTGCTCTACTGTGGAACTCACTGCCGGAATCCTTATTCCCAGATACCTATAACTTGGGTGTCTTCAAGACGAGAGTGAATCGGTTTCTTCTAGGCTAGCGCGCTCCATCGTGGTCCACATCGTTGCTTAACATCAGGCGAGGTGTGGTCAAGCGCAAGCCTATCTAAGATAAAAAAAAACAGAACCCCCATACACCAATTGATTTGGTTTCGTTTTCATTCGTTCATTCAAGTTCGTTGTAAATCACCTGGTTTATAGCCCCCATATAGGATTATACACCATGTATGTAAAACTAGCTTTCTATCGTGACTTTGTTTGATAACAGTCCTGCATAACATCTCTTCTGATGAAAGGTTTAGGTAAATTGTTTGAATGTTTAATTTGAGTTATATCCAATTAATACCGGTTTTAAGATTGAAAAGTTGTCACTTTAACATAATGAGGGTAATCATAATTAATAAGAAAGTCGCATTGCTTAGAGGATTGAATACATGTAAACTTTAAAGCCAGTCTTACATGGGTAGTTAGCTAGTACGCTTTACAGAAGGATCAAAAGATCAAGCAGATCATTCGATCCTTCCACAAAGTGTGCTGGGTTTTGTTGACTTTTACTATAAGTGCTCGTTTTACCCCAGCACAGCGGATTTTTTTTTCTTGTACGTCCCTAGGCAGCAGGAAAACACCATTACTTTAACTCCAAATACTGCTTACAAAAATTATCAAGTCGATTAAATAGCTACCCTACAAAAAAACATAAATACACAAAAACAATCACAATAATAATAAAATTACCGTCTCAAAACGCACTCCGAATAAAACCTTCCTTAAGAATTTGTATAAAATTTTTAGGCAACGTACACACGCCCGACTTACGCGAACATTTCCGTTCGACTCGCCAATTTCGAAAGCACGTGAGATCAGACCGGAATGCCCGTACGTGAGTAGCCTTCCTAATATTGCCAACCAGTATAACGTGACCTGTCCACTTTGTTTAACATCGGTGGAATTTTTCAGCTTATAGGGGTCGGAAAATTCTGGTGTGTGGTAAAGGAATGAGTTTAAAACCCACCCAGGTTGGTGTCGGGTAGGCGCTGAAATTGAGCGGAAACTGTGTCGCTTAGGATTAGTGGCGCTAGTGTTTTTTAAGTGCGTCAATCGTTTTATATGTGTAGGTAATTGAAAAACTTGACTACTACTACTACTACTAATATTATAAACGTAAAAGTTGGTGGGTATGGGTTGAGGGATGTTGGTTACTCTTTTAAGCAAAAACGACTAAACGGATTTTAATGAAACTTTACAGTATTATTTAGCACAGAATACAGCTTATTACAATACCTATTCTATTAAAAGGCATATAATAATTAAATCAGGTTTTTGTTTAAAATACCGATATAAGTGACTTTTATGAACACTATATGGCACATTGAACTTAGTTACTTTGTTATATTCAGTGTAAGTTTTCTCCATTTTCCTGACATCAAATAAAAATGAAACATAAGTACCTATTTTGTTTCCCATCGCATGTTATATCCAATAGCATTTACAAGTACGCTCTGACGTCATTATCTGCTAAACCTGCCAGTGTTCGACAAGACGCCAATCACAATGAAATGTATGGAGATTACATTTTGCTTGTGGATCCCGAGAACTGTCGGCAGCTTGTGGTTTCCTGGTACATTCAATTAACGGCTCTGTGACTACCTGTAATAAAGTCATATGTCATAGTTGACGGATCTTCTTGCTAGGCTTTTTCCAATCATGTTGGGGTCGGCTTCTAATCTAACCAGATGCGGCTGAATCAGTATTTTACACGAAGTGACTGCCATCAGACCTCCGCAACCCAATGTCTGGGTAATACTGATATTCGAAGGATAGACTGGTTGTCACGCTTTTTGGGCTTCTGACTAGCATTAACAACTGTCATAGGTATTCGTATGACAAGTCGTTCTCTCCGAGGCACGGATCGGTCTCGATGTGTTAAGAAAGGTCACCCATCCACAGACCGCCTGTCCAGAGATGGTGTAACAGGCCCTAAGCTATATAAAATAAGACACATTCAAAATATAAAAAAAACTATAAATATAACAACACATAAACACACATTATTCAGTGAATGACCTCATGACCTTATTACCCCTAGGTTATTAACCCTATCTCCACTATCAAGCTCAATCGGTCCCCAAATTTTCTCGACTATCACCGGATTCCCCCCACTTTTCATTTCGCAATCACCCAAGTTATTGACACCATAAATATAAATATACAATATCCTGGTTCAATAAAACTAGGAATACTAAAATAAAATTGAGATAAACATTTAGTCGTATTTTATCAGTGGGGTTAAATTAGGCGTACTATACACTGAGATACACTTGAGAAATTAAACTGTTGTGCAACAAATGTTCTTGATCCTCGTGGTTGGCTTATAAAACAGCTACATTACATTCCAAATGATATCAATGAGAGCCCATTTAAAAAGAGCGCCTTTTTTGTGGAACCAGTAAGAAATTTCATCACCCACAATTCGGGGGCAACACACACACAACACTTTACGTCTTCATGTAAAACACGCCTAAACAATTTGGCAAAATTAAGGGCAATTCTGTGAAACATCAACTGATCGACAAACACGGTTATTATAAATAAATGTAACGATTGCTGAGCTTCAGCGGAACTGTGGTAGATGGCAAAAATATCCGTTACGTTGGCAAACATGAATGTGTCTTAACGAGCTCCTGTAAAAGAGGGAGTCATGTGGAATAGAGCTGCTTATAGTGTACGACACGACTACGACACTACTTCTGATGCAAATTATAGAAATAATAGAAATTGATTTTTTTTTATAAGTAAAGTAAGTAAATAACAGTATAGATAGAGACTGGTGTCTGTGATAGGTAAAACCTGTGTTACAGATCACCAGCCCACCCTTAGTAGAGACTTATCGCATGTTACAGCTAAAAGAGAAAAGACAGAGATCTAAAATTTTAGAAAAAAAAATAGAATTTAAAAAAAATAGTAATTTAGAAATTATTTAAACATACAAAAACAAAAATGACTTATCAGTTTCGTTCTCAGGAGCCCATAAGGCCTTATTTACACGGAGCAAGTTAATTGCCAGTTAAATGTAATAATAAAAGTTGTACCGTCCTATTATATATTTACCTATTACTTCAAAATTGTAATGCAACTGAATATAAACTTGCATCGTATTGAGTCTTTAAGAAAGGGATGAGGATATTTAGTATTTTAGACTTTGATGTAATGTAAAAAATTTATTTGTCTGTTCAAAAGTCTAGGTTTTACATGAAACCTCTGTCTGATTCTTGTATCACTAGCATAATATACAATATTTAATTAATTTATGCGTCTTCGTATAGTAAATAAGCTATACAAGGTGGAAGGGATATCGACGCACAAACGTCGTGACAAGGTTTCACTCAAGGTCAAAATTAAATGGCCTAGGTCATTCATATAGAAAATAATCGGTTATTACAGTTATTGACATTTTTGAGCGCGCAGTGTATTGCTAAAAACGCGATTATAACGCTCCGTGGTAAATGTTATCGCGCGCACGATCCGAAATAAATGAAACAATGTTTTTTTAATTATAAATCTAATTTGGGTAGATAGAAACAATGTTTTTTACAAGTTCATGTAAAAAATCTGCAGAAAAAATATAAAAAAAAACTTAAGGAAAATTTCAACGCAGGGGCGCCCATAATCATGTACTGAACTCATGGTATTCGGATGTGCGTCGATGTCCCTTCCACCTTGTATAGGTACCTATATGAGCAAGTCAGATAAGAACTGGCGCCATTTCAAACTAAAAATATCTAAATTACAAAAAAATCTTCTATATTCAAAATATCTTGAAACTAATCTTTGTATTGCAATCAGCAATAAATCGTATACTCTAAACTGTGGGTGTATTCAGCCCACCAATTACAGCCCGCGTCTCGATAATGTAAGACTAACGAACGATAACAAGTCGTGTTTACCCCGCGTGTATCGGGATAAATCATTTTATTTATATTATTTCCCACTTCCATTTGTAACGTTCGTTTTATGAATTACTGTGTGCTTTTTGTTTATTTATATTTAAGTTGAAAATAGTCCTAGCACGGACGATAAAATTTGTCATCGACTATTTCTATACGAATGTTCATGAATCTTCAAAACAAGAAACGTCATGTTTTTCGAGAAAGTAAATGCAATACAATGACAAAGCAACCATAAATAATAAAACAGTAATAAAACTTGTCCTTCATTGTGCGCGCGACATAAAATATATGCAAGGCACCCGCAGTCTCATCGTGTTGATCATTTTACCTATTCTCGTAAAAAATCTGCAACTGCGCACATCTTGATACTCAAACGTCAACATAAACTCTACGTATATAAACGAAGAAACTGATTGACGGACTGACTGACATTTATGAAGCTGTGTTTGAAACTTTTAATCTCACATCAAGGGTATTTTGTTCAAAGCTAGCATAACAAAGAGTTCTCAAAATTTACTCATGCATAGGAATTGAGATTCATGATATCTTTAAAAAACGTAGTTGTAACAAATTCGAAACTTGGTAAAAAAGTATTTTAATACAGTACGTAGGTAGGTTTTTAATGGTATTGTTAGATCTGTACTACCTTATGTTGACTGGTAGAGAATGCTTTTAGCAAAAGTCCGCCTCTCCGTTCGTTAATGTGTGACGTAAATAATTGAAATAATTTCAACACAAATGATCGCATTCTTAAATATACCATGAAAGTAGGTTAAGTCTTATAGTACCACGCACTGAATTTTTTTTTTTTACATTTTACACAGCACCATCTAGTCTCAAACTAACCAGAGCTTGTACTATGGGTACTAGACAATGGATTTAATACTTATATACTTTTTTTTGTAAATACATACTTATAATATATAAGAAACACCCACACACACACATTATAATTTGGCTGGTATAATAAATAATAATAATAAATATTCTGGGACATTTTACACAGCACCATCATCTTAAATTCATCACATAAATGTTTGTGTCGTGGGAATCGAACCCACGACCTCGTGATCAGCAGTCCGGTACCAATAGACCACAGACGTCAACATATACATAATTATATTATATTTTCAATCTTATATACTTACACATAAATGTTGTAAGCATCCGCTACAAAAGGAGTATTAGAATCTCATCAGATTGGACCTACGCGGGCCATGCCGCGTGATGCAGCTAGTATAGTAAATTCAACAACCCAAAACTACATAAGTACCATTCAGACAAAGCCGCAGCTGAAAGCCAGTCGGTTATAATCCCACTTCAGCACAATGTACAGGCAGCACCATAAATATCTGCTTACCATCGATCAGGCAGACTTGTTACCATATTTATACGAGCTCGATTCACCGGCTCTCTTACCCCAATAGGGGTAATTTACTTACCCATGTAAATAAATACGGTGGTAAAAATCACGGGGAACACTTTCATAGAATATTTTTCATATTATTGAGACTGTATCGCTAGCTGTTATATACATTGCTGTGTATCGAGTAAAGGCGTTTCTAAAGTAATGTAGATGACGCGCAATGTATGTGTTGTTTTGTGGATGAAAACATGAATAAGGAAGGTGAATGGTAACGTAATGCGGAGGTTTAAAAGATACATTTCCCGTAGACGGATGCGCGTGTTGTATTAGGATCGATTCCGTAAATAAAAATATTTTTTGTTTATTTCATATTTCAGCTTCAGTCGCCTTACAAGAAGTTTGTGTGTTTTGCTATAAAAATATGTATGAAGCAATATAAAGTAGGTACGTGTTGTTGTAAGACGAAAAATTATTTTCCTTTACAGTACATTTATGAAACAGGGTTGATTTTTATAATAGATGATATAAACAACTTGTTCTTTTGAGCAGTATATATTTTGCATATAAGAAAATGTTTTGGTCATACATACAATAATAATAATAATAAACAACAATAGAAATTATTACACATTAATTAATCATCATGCTAGGTTGCTACGGCTACACCGTAGCGCTTGACATTGTAGCGCTCGCTACGCCGTAGCGGTGCTACGCAAGACTCGTTTTTTGTAGACGGTTTGTAAATCGGCTGAAAAATAACAGGTATTGTTTAGAAAAAAATATCTAATAAATAACCAAGGTCGGCTAAAATAATGAATACAATATATAACCACAATAAAGGGTCCGAAACGTCGGATCTAAATTATAATAATTTAACGCGATAAAATCCGTAAAAGTTAGTTTTATTTCAATTGTCTTGTATTGTTTACGAGTGCACAATCGCCAATTTTCACAGTTAACGATTGATAATTTCATTTCTTACGAGGCAGTAATATCTACTATAGTCTGCGCGGAACTAGTTGGCCGTGCCATGGGCATGTGACCGGTGGGACGGCAGGGCGGGGTCACCTGCGCGCGATGAGACGGAGGGGCGGGGTCGCTTGCTTTTGTTCACAGTAATCCGCCGCCTCACCCCCGTCCCTACCTAAGGCGTGGCCAACTAGTTCCGCGCGGACTATAACATGAATTTTTCAGTTTATGGTCAGTAGTTACACACCGTACCAAAAATATCAATTGCATAGATACGTAATTGTTGTTCAAAATTACAAATTATCCATATTACGGGACACTTTTTACGCCTAAAAGGACTGAACTTCTCACAAAATGACTATCAGTTAAAAAACGTAGATAAAACCTCGTTCACACGCGGATGTTCCCAATAAAACCCGGGTGATTTGCCCGGAGTACCGTATTACCCGGGTGGATGTACCGGATAGCCTCATTACGCATAATTACCGGACTGCTGACGTCATACCCATTGACCGTGCGACCCTGTGACCCCTTGATTGGATAATTAAATCGCTTAAGGCTGCTTTAAAAAAGAATTGAGAGGATAATTGCAGAGATCGATGTAAGTTTGTAACTGGTAGGGATTAATCTCTACTAATATTATAAAGAAGAAAGATTTGTTTGTTTGTTTGTATTGAATGGGCTCCAAAACTACAGGACGATTTGAAAAATTCTTTCAGTGTTAGATAGCCCATTTATCGGGCTAGGCTATAGGCTATATACCATCACGCTACGACTAATAGGAGCGAAGCAGAAATTAAAAATGTTGGAAAATGGGAAAAAAAATATTACTATGGAAAACGAAGTCGCGGGCAACGACTAGTATAAAATAATTTGTGGTTAAAAAGAAATTAAAAAACATACTGTCATAAAATGGCCTTGTCCGTCGCCTCACTGTGCCTAGTAAACATAATATAAATAATAAATATCTTGGGACATTTTTACACAGCACCATCTAGTCCCAAACTAAGCAGAGCTTGTACTTTGGGTACTAGACAATGGATATAATACTTACATACTTTTTTATTGTAAATATATACTTATTATACATAGGAAACACCCAGACAAACACAAATACTTATATTCATCCTCACATAAATATTTCTGTCTTGTGGGAATCGAACCCACGACCTCGTGATCAGCAGTCCGGTACTCGAACCACTACACCACAGACGTCGTCAAAATGATAACTTAGCCACGAGACCCTCTACTGACTACATTGCTATCTACCCTCAACACGTATCTTCTAAAGCCTCAATGATATTGATAACTAGTAGAGACAGGTAAGAGCTAGGCCGCAGGGGATAGCGCGGTATCCGCCGGCTGCCGGTGGAGGAGTCCCCCGGAGACACGACGTGCCTGTCAACTGAGAGACTGTCGTAATCAGGTTATTGGGGGATACGGGGTAATACCACCACTCTAGCGATCGATTTTTAAGTAGTTGTGTTTGAGAATTGCAACGACACAGCACGTGCTTATGTAATGCAGAAGCGTGGAAGATCAATCGGCATAAATTCTTCAACCCCCAATGTCAATGTCAATGGCTTCTGGAGCACACCAGTACCTCAATCATGAGTTCTATCGAATAGCTTTCGGTAGGTTTTTTACGCATCGAAACGCTGTAATCTCAGCAGATTTTAGTTCGTTACGTAACCGCTAGAGGCGCTGCAGGGGTTTTCCATACAAATATTTTACGGCGTCGCTAGCGAGTCTAGTGAGAAAAACTCACGGTCGAGGCACTGTACGATTCTCACGTAAGATGGGAGTATCAAATCCTGCTTGCGGTCGAATATTTCTTTCACAAAATTTATAACAAATTACTTGGATTTTTTTAAGAAACATTAAATCTAAAACTTGTCAATATTTTTCACTAACCGGATCGCTAACCCGTATCCCATCCGTCTCACGTCCGAGCCCGATACGGAGCCGATACGAACACAATTTACCTACATCAAAGCTCGTTGACAGCCGCCCCTTATTCGGATCACGCGCCGCGAAGAAGTTGTCGTTAAAAAACCTCGTTTCAAATGGTTTGTACGCAAGGATTCCGATACCAATCTCTGAAATCGGTATTCCTTCGATCGGTTATGAATTTTGGTTAAGTTTTTATTTATATTACATGTAATTATTATAAAAACATAATATTAACTATATTTTTATTATCTTTTTGTATTTTTTAAGCATTTTCCATGCTAAGATGCAAACAAGCTAGCAAACTACGTCACCATAAGAAGCAAGCTTAGAATGTGAAAGAAGTTTCGATTGGCGAGCGGTAGCTTATCGGTCAAAGCGTCTGGTGTACCGAAATAGAAGACGCAGGTTCAAATCCTGCACGACAGCTGATTTTTACCTTTATTAAAATAAACTATATTTTTATTAAATACTAATCGCAGAAGTTTGTCGTTTACCTGTTTAGCTAAGCTAAGCAGTGATATGACCACTGGACTGCCAAGTCAAATGTCTCAAGTTCGAATATCTAACTTCTAAATCATGTCTAAATTACTAACTTTAACGGTAAAGGAAAACATCGTAAGATAACCTGCATGCCTGAGAGATTTTCTCAGCGGCATGTCAAGTCCGCCAACCCGCGTTAGACCACCATGGTAATATTACTTTAGAAAATAACGTAAAACCACAAAGCTTATAGGTCATACGTAAAGTACTGAAACTTAGATCGCAATCCCCTTTACATAATGTTCGGTGGTCCGTACATATTAAATAGGTACTTATACATTTTCATATCAAAGGTAGGTGGGCACGTGGAGTGGCCGGGAATCAAATCTGCGACACAAAAGGAAGCACTAAGGCGGACCACATAAAGCCATTTCGCAATAAGCGAATGCGTCGGCGAGGTAAACCCATCTCACTAGAGTGTGCTCCACGGCATTGCTTGTAAAATATTTATTTAATCATATAAGGGTATTAATTTGATTCTTAGTTTCTAAACCAGTAAAAAATACACAACATTTTTGATTCAATCGATAAGTGCCAGAAAACGCATTTAAAGTAAACGACGAAATCGCTGAACGCCATGTTTCTCTGTTGTTATGACGTCACCTGACTATGTAAACAAAAAGTCATTGAAGTCAAACGTTGATCAGTTGACATTTTATAATTTATTTACATGACAGTATGACGTAATAATATGGCAGCTACTGTTTCGCTGAATAATACAGATTAAAAAGTAAAAAAAATATTTTTTTTTGTTATTTTATGAACTGAAACTAATATTCTTCGACTGCTTATTGCGTAAGCTATCTCAATTGTATTATTTTTTCTTATACCATAGAGAGAGTGAAATACCCTATTGTACGAGGATTTTCTCTTTTTACAATGTGGATAATAAATATCTTCTACCAGGTCGTCTTTTTATCTCATTTTAGTCGAAAAAAATAATAAATTTATATTTAGCTTCAAGTAAAGCGGATTGTGTTTTCAAAGGTTACACGTGTATGAAAAAACCTTTCAAGCTCACAAACAACTCATACGTTGATCAAAACATAATATAATATTCGATATAAAACACTTTTATCAAACTATATTCTGTAATATGATAGTGTATATTTTAAAATAGATAATTATAAGTATAAGAATATCCTTTAAAGATATTGTAAACGGTTTAAAAGAAATAAATAATTAATGAATCTTTGGTCAAATTTATGCGACCATCTACTATCACGAATGAAATTTAAATCAAAGCCATGAACAGACAAGCGTACAGAAATCTTGCGTATTCCACATCGTCAGATATAGCGCAGGAAGCGAGGAATTCCGCCATATGATTTGTGGCGCGTTTTGAACGCGGTGTGCACCCCGGTTTATTCCGACGAGACCCTGGCCGATGGAATAACACGTTAGCATCCACGCTTTTATTTTGAATAAAAATCTTGGCTTATTTTCAGTGGAGTGCCAAGTCTGTGGGTATTTCTTGCGGTATATTTATGAAGTTTTATCGCAAGTCGTTGCAAGTACATAAGAATTTTATTTCTGATAACACTTAATAATACTTGCTAACACTTTCCAAATAGAATATAGGTAGCTTGGATTCGAAAGTTCAACTATTCATAAACAATAATTAGCTAAGAATACACCTAGAGCTAACATTATCACCGTAAACACCGTTTAATTCAATAAGTAATAAGATCCATTTCAATCTTGTAACAAAACAAACACAATCGATACATGCAATATGTAACAATATATCGTCAATCTAGCAAAGAAGTTTATATTATTACTGTTCAATAAATTATGTAGGGCAAAAACTAAAGAAAACTATTTACAAATAAATATACTGTAAACTTTATACAATACAAATACATAAATTGTAAACGAAACGTAACAAAATGTTATTGGTTAAATCAAAACTTATTATCATGAACATCATTTACATTATTCACAGGAAGACACCCAAAAACCTAAGACCTTGAAACATCTAATTCGAAAGGTGAAAAACAATTAAGTAACTCGACACGGTGAACGGAACCCGATAGCACAATACTTCGCCATCTTATTAAATTGTCTACAACGCCAGTCAGCCCTCACTCAATATTGAAATTATAACGAGTCCGCCCCTGGATAAGGCTGGATACAAGCGTACGACTTGAATATTCCAATATTTTTTTCACGTGCTAAAATATTTTTACTCTTATCATAAAATGTGAATGACTATGGTATGTGCACATGATTTCCATGGCCCCAACATAGGTTATAATGCAACATAAGCATAGGCAACATAGAGTAATGCAAGTTTTTACTAAAGACGTTTTAAAAATATTATTTATTTCTTTCCTATGGGAGAAAACTGCTAAGAAGTTCAAATTCAAAAGACGATTGATACTTAATATATATTTTTTCATCATGAATGAGAATAATTATACACTTCATAAATTCACTATGATATCGGATCTGAGTCCAATGGCAAAAATGCGCGACATTTAGTGTATATAATTTTTTTTTTGTTTTAGAATCCTATAATACTATTTACCATGCCATTTTTTCTATAGGTTAAACAATTAAAAGACAGGTTATTAATTCTACCCGTAAGAAAATTGTACATGGTAGTCGGCAGTTTATGCCCGGCCTAATTTTGTTGTTTAAAATTTCACCAATAAATATTTGAGAGCAATATCGCGTTGAATTGATATTTCTGTATTTGTTTGATAAATATTCGCAATAAAACTGATGTTGTGAATCTGTTTTCGAGTACACGTTAACAGTTTAAAATAATGTTAGTAAATATTTTGATATTAAACATAAAATACAACTTTCAATCGATTTATTAACTGGCTGATTGGCGTAGTGGTTCCAAACACGACCGCTGACCTTGCGGTCCTAAGTCCCAAGTTCGATTCCCGGGTAAAAAAGCAAAGTGCATCCAAAACGTTTTTGGGCTACAGCAATGTGAATATGAGTCCTAATGTGTTATAAATATGATTATGGATTAGTAAACTAACTGTACTTAGTAATGATTTTAATTATTTGTATAATATTTTGCTATGTTATAAATCAAACCATAATAATTTGTCATCTGATCACTGATAAATAACATTTTCTAAACGTTAGAGAATAAACGAAAGAATACCTGCCGAAAAATTACCTTTTACAAAATCAGGTCAAAATCAGGTCGGTCAAGTAGTGGCAGGGGGAGCCCGGCCACACCTACGGACATACATATATCTCCGCAAACAAAACAAGCCTATTAAGCCGCGTGCACCGTACGGCAATAAAATGTTAAATGATAATTTCGCGAGATGTCCGCTCAGTTTCCGGGCGAGGACTTCCGGCGACACGCATTAGCCATTAGCATGGCGGCTGTCTCTGACGTCACATCCGCTCATCCCCTAACGATATTGTTGGGCACCCGTTTGTTTTGGCGATGCGATCCAATTGATTGCAAACGTATTTGCAGTAAATTCGAAGCGAATTAATGCTTGGTGAGATACTGTCATAGCATGCCCCTGACGTTATTATGTTTTTGAACGTTATTCGGTACTCGAAGATAGTTTTTTTTTATTTATGCCCAAAAAGGTTTATCCTCCATTTTGCATAAAATAAATTCCGTATACGTTTTCCCCTCTCATTCCGAGAGGAGACACGTGCCCAACAGTGGGACAGCTAATGGATTGATGATGATGGGTTTTTAGTGGATCTAGGTGTTTTGCTTCTCTTTTTTTATATCCTACAGCATTTTATATTTTTATTTTAATAGCTCTCCGAACCCCATCAGCCCCTCTTATCTGATTAATTGCGGTCTTAGGTGGCAGTTTGCTAAGAAGTATGGAAGTCACTTTCCCTTCAACCGTCCACCATGTAACCTAAAGTTAATCAGAGAACGTACATGTGAAAATGTAATTATAACTTTAGTTACATAAAATTGCAATTTAAAAAATACCCTATATTTTAAAGAAAGTAGAATAGTGCCTACTTTTTAATGACCTTAAAATCACATTCTCCAGTTCACCTTTTCGAATCAAAATGTACCTAATTTGATTCAGTATATTCACATAAAGAAACAATAAACCCAACCGTTTTAAAATAAATACAAAAAAGGTCCACACATCTCATTACCATCTCAGCAGCATCCCGAACAAAAGTTCATAAACTAAATATACTGGGAATCGCTATTTTAACATAATCTCTACGCGAATACCTGCCCGAGTTTATTGTGCTATTTATTTATTCCACTAGAATTTTGTGCACGAATTTTAGTGTCCTTATATGTGAGGTAGGGATGGGGCGATACGATTATCGATAAAATCCAACCAATAAGTCTAATTATCGATAAGTCCAAAAAAGTAAAAAGTACATTACTAATTTGAGCTACATTAGTAACTGGTAAGCCTCGTTAAAGAAAGCATTATTAGAGTTCAAAATTAATGTACTATAAACATTGAGCAGTCATAATAATAAAATTATGCCAACATAATTAGGGGCGCCCAATTACGTTGCTATAATTTTGCTGCCTGCTGAACGCCTGCAGCCGTGCCAGATATAGTTAAATACTACTACAAGTGGCAGACATCTTACGTCTGTTGATGATTAAACCCCTTTTTACGGAATATATTTAACATGCTCTTCGATTTCGACAAGATTGGGACTTATACCTATGATCGTAGTTTGTGGAAACACCGTACCAAGCGCAATTTATTGCATATAAACAATTTGAACCGCGGATACAATTATTTTCCAATCTGGCAAAACGGTTCAATGTAGTTCTCTAAGCTAACGGCTAGAGTCTTGCACATGTATTCAAATATTGGCACAAATTCAAATTTCCAAGCGTGTTTCATATCAAAATTTGTTGGACATGTGACTGATTACTTCATTACGGGCCGCGGCTGAACGAGTTCACTCCCGGTCCCTATTAGGCTGTCATACAGGGCATCAACGATGAATGTATGGCTTCAGCCGGAGACTGGCGGGAACGTGTTGTTAAGCAAGTGTGTTTCGTTTCTATAGGTTAGGCTGTTACGACGTAAAAGGTAGCTGTGTGGAGCTGGTGAGTAGGATTTTTAATCCACTATATCTAATATCAAGTGTCACTTTCTACTTTCGATTAAATGATACTTTTATTAAATACTTTTTTAGAATCTATGCAAAAAATTATAATTACTATTTGGTTTAAGAGCCAACAATCTTGTGCAAATCATTTAATTTTGCAGATCTTTAATATAAAAGTTATAAAATTCATCTCAATATTGGAATCACCATATCGTTAAACAGCTGTACCCCAGCATCATTTGAACGCAGTTTTTTTTTTATTTAACTTGTGTATAAATCGACTTATCGATAAACACCGCGCATCCCTATCGTATAATATCAACTTTTACGATCGCCTCTTACCATATAAATGTCATTTGCTTTTGTGAATAAACTAGTCCCCTTTTTATTCTTTTTATACGAATGTTTGTAAGTATCGCTGTACATATACTTTTACTGCTTACCACCGATTTCTGTCAGCGTGATGGGGGAGATCGGCTCAGTAGGCTGGGTTAAGTGTCCCTACCTGGAAGAAGGGTTTTATGTGAGCTGATTTATTATGCTGAGTGCTAGGTGAAACCTATAAATAGATACATTTCATTTCATCCAGCAAACTACAAATAACTAAATAAAAAAGTTATTTATAAGATGGCAATTACTTTTGTAAGCACCTTGTTGACGTTTATATAGCATACTTGTACGATTTACATAATTAATTATTTAGCCAAAGCAAAATTATAAAAAGTATTGATTGACATAAAATGCTCCTTATTGATAACAAACAGATTTATGGATAACATTGATATGTTTATTTTATGTTAATTATGAGATATACTCGGAATGTTGTTGTAAAATTGCATCTAATAGAGCAGTATAAAATGGTCGCTTAAGAAAGAACTGATCTATTTACCCAAAGCGAGAAGTCCTTATTTCGATTAACATAACATAACATACCATCACGCCGATATTCCCCGAAGGGGTAGGCAGAGGCGTAGTAATGTACACCCACATTTCGCCGGTATATTTAGGTGTAATATAGGGCGAGCCTATTGCCATCAACCGGTCACAAATCCAGACTCCGAGTTGCTACTGAAAATTTATTTCGATTACCATTATATAAGGACGCCTCTGCCTATACCTTTGAAGGCACAGAAATCATTATGAATAGAACATATTTTTGTAAAGAAACTAGGAGTTTCAGGGCCCGTTTCGCCACCTTCCAGTAACTTTCCGTTAAATAATTTGGCAGGCAGTTTGATGCGGTTAGGGGCTTTCCAGAGGTACTGAAATGCACTAAGTCGATCGTTTAAGAGAAAACATGCCTCATTAGTCCTGACTTCGATTGCCAGGTTGGGGATAGTTATTACATTTTTAGTAGCAGCGCTGTTTGAATTTGTTTGATTTGATAGCGATAGACTCACCCCCTATTACATTAGTAAGGGTATATATACTTCTGCAACCCTTCTGTAAACAATCCTTATGAAAATAACACTTTTAGTAACTAAAAGTTAAATAAAGTTGCTAGAATTTAAATAAACTTTGCCACGCTTGAAATAGTAACTCGACCTTAAATACACATGTCGCGTAACTACCTCTAAATCCAACAAATTCAACCATTAACATGTACAAATACAGACGCTAACTTAGCGTTACAGTTTGTGATATTAATCTCAGTTTCTGGCTAAACTCGGGCTAGACGCAATGTCAATATGAGGCAGTGGCCTGGCGGCTTAATTTAGCGCTAAATTAACTAGCGCTAGTATTAGTGTTAACTACAACAGTGGTACTAGGTGTTGAGTGAATACTGGGATGTTGGTGTATCTACATAGATGACGATAACAGTTCTAGTTGTATAGTTATTCAAAATTTATTGCTTTTCTAAAGGTCAAGGTCAATTAACATTGCGCTTTTAAAAAAACTATAATACCTACTACGGAAAACGAACATAGCCGCTACCCGACAAATTATAAAAAAACTAATATTCGTCAAATCGTAAAACGGTAATAAATTATTGTTAATCGTAATCCTTTTATCACGACATCGTAACATCGTTAAACGTTAATGTCACATAATCACAAACATCATTTTACAGTTTAATGGATTTTTCAGATATTCGGATTTGGATATCAGTTATTCGGATTTTCGATTTTCCGGATTTACGATATCCATAGCGGTAACGGTTATGATTAAGATAAGGATAGCTATTCCGATTACCAGTTTACGGTTTTACGGATTTTCGGTTTTTCAGGATGTCAGTGTCAGAAACCAGATATTCGGATTTTCGATTTTCTGGTTTTACGATAACTATAGCATTGACGGTTTCGATTAAGATAAGGAAAGCTATACCGATAACCCATTTACGGTTTTTCGGTTTTTCAGATATTCGGATATCAGTTATTCGGATTTTCGATTTTCCGGTTTTACGATAACAATAGCGGTTACAGATACGATTACGATTAGGATAGCGATTACGAACATAATTTTACCGTTTTTTAGTGCGGATTTTCAATTTTTCAGTTAATTTGGATTTTCTAATTTTCAATTCTGCTGTTTTAGCACTCGGGGTTAATGCACCTTTGTCTAGTGAAAGAATTTTCAAACTGTTTTCAGTAGATCCAGAGATTAGCTCTACAACCTCACAAACATTACCTCTTTCTAAATTATTTGTACCTTTATACTTAAGATGGGCCGCCCAACAATAAAAAAAATAAAAACAAAGATATACCATCTTTGTTTTTATTTTTTTTATTGTGAGAGAGAAACTATAGTCAATTATTGAAAAAACAAGTATTACTTGAGTATTAAGTACCTACTTACAATAATTCTCCACTCAATTTCAACAAACAAAAGGACTGCACTCAGAAATGTAAATTAACGTAATTAATCGTTAACAAACAGTGGCTACTATATCTTGGCCTATATTACCATATTTGAGTTTGTTGTCAGTATACTAAGAATATACTGGGTCTCTATTAGCTAATGATTCATTACGTTAAGTGACGTCTCTGAGTGCGGCCCTTATATTTATAATTGCGTCTTAAAACCGTTTGTAAGCCCAATTTAATTGAACGCGACAAATCTAAGACGTCACCTTATATTTGGTGGTTAATTGAAAATTTGGCGATTCGCCCCTTGTCATGAGATACTGCCAACTTTCTATAGGATATTGTATTCCCCTGTCACGTTGAAGACAGCAGGGCGAATTACGGATATAAAAGTTCGAAGATAGTTGCGCAACTGTGTCGCTTCTCAAATGATACTCTAACGGTGCGGTGCCGCGCACCCACCAAGTCTCAGAGGAGGCTTGGACCAACTATTGTTTACTCAAAACAGTAATTTGACTACCTTCTACCTCAAGCAGGCTGCTACAATATTACTGTGACAGTAAAGACTGCTAGGGTCATCAATATGACTACGGCTAAGGCTACGACTACGACTACGACTACTACTACTCTTAGTACAACGGTTACGGTAAAAGCAATGACTGTTACTACTTGTACTAAAAAAACAACGTTAACTACGAATACTGCTACGCTTACTACGAATACGGCTGAGATTACTACGTAAACGGCTTCGCTTACTACGAATACGGCTACGCTAACTACGACTAACAACTACAGCGAAAATGGCATGCTTTTGATGACCTTGACTACATACATTCTAATTACCGGTAATATAGTATGATAATTTTGAACATAACAATTGACTTGACGGGACACAGTTGCGCCACAGTCTCCCCGCATAAAGTCTATACAAGTAATACGCCTGACGTTTCCTCAACGCAAGCGTCTATAGAACAAGGTGACAACTTCTTTGAAAAGTACTCTACGCAAACGGAAAAGAGATAGCTTATCGTTGAGATTCCATTTGTAGGGTGAGCACAACTTCAATATTGTATAGAGAAATCATGTTGCTTATTAACTTTTTTGCAACTTGAAAACTAATAAATATTTTTGTTGTACAGTTGGTGATATTTTATGGAGATGTTTTAATGTTGATTTACTAGTAGAGAACAGAAGACAAATTGAGGGGCTCGTGGCCGAGTTGTAACTACGCTGATTAACCGATTTGCGAGGTTAAGCTACACTTGCCGCGGTTAGTCTGTGGATGGATGACCATTCTTAACGTATCGAGACCCCTCCGTGCCTAGGAGAGCACGTAAAGCTGTCGGTCCCGGTTGACATACAAACACCTATGACAATCGTTAGTGGTAGTCAGAAACTTAAAAAGACTGACAACCAGTATTTCCTTCAAATAGCGGTATTGCCCAGAAATTGGGTTGCGGAGGTCTGATGGCAGTCGCTCCGTGTAAAACACTGATATTCAGCCGCATTTAGTTCCAGTAGACTGGAAGCCGACTCTGACATGGTTGGGAAAAGGCTAGGAGGAAGAACAGAAGACAAATTGAATTCATCAGCTTGTTGGCATGTTACTACTTCAGGCACCTTCTTAATACTTCAACCTTCATTTATAACAACTCTTATTCCTGCTTAGACAATTTTATACCGAATCTACCTGATAATTGTATAGAGAATTGTAAAGTAGACCCTAATGGTTAGGAGGATGGACACGCGGCACTATTGGGAGGCTTTTTGCTAGAAAAATATATTTTGAATATAGTAGCTTATTTTGATGAGAAAATGTCTCAATACTGAAACCAAATAATCAATCATAAGTAATAAAAAAAATTGCGTGTCTACCGTTAAAACCATTCTGGTTATTCCAAATTCAAAGTGATCAACTTTTTTGATACTAATTTTGATTAATTTTGTGAGGATGGTTTATTTATTAAAGTAAAAAACATACAAAGTAACAATATAATCATCACAAAAACCTAAATGGGTTTGTCCGGATGTTGAGACACTGCTTAGAAATCTAATAACTTAAGAATTTACCTAACAGTATCTACAACTACACTATACGTTAAAACAACAAAACAAAAATTAGTTGGACATACCAACTAAGGTAATTTGCGATTAATAAACCTCCACTAGGGTAAAACAATAAAAACCGGTAGTAGTTATGGCACTTCACATCGCGGTTATGTTACACTTATTAAAATTATGGATCTCCAACAAAGGATATACACAAATATTTACAGGTTACAAAACAAAATAAAATCTATCACGAGTACTCCCTCAATTAGTGGAGACCACAGCATGCACAATGAAATTAAGTAATACAACTAAGCTAAATAATTATGTGGGTATTACATTTTTTTTAAGGTTATTATCATTAACAAAATCACAAACATAAACTTTTATATCGTTACCGTATTTACTAGCAATACTTACACATACACAAATAACATCACATATTTATCTGAAACGGCCAAAAAAACAGAATAAAATATGACCTTTCTCTTTGCAACGGGGATATTCAATTCAGTCAATTTATTTATGTATGTGAGACGACGACATAAGAAAATCTAGTGAGTGCATTTAAAAAAACTTAACAAAGAGAACATCGTTGTGATAAATATTCCTTAATGCACGTCCCCTCAATATTTTCTACCTACACCCTATTATTATCCGCCGTAGTTTGGCGGGTACACCCCTGGAGCTCTGCCTTCCTCCGGAAAGGAACGCGCGAGTGCTTCCACAAAGAGACTGCGCATCCAGCGGAAAATCCACAATATTTACGAGTACCATAACATGCACAGCACTGACAGCCTTAAGGAAAATCACACCCACCACCAACAGAAAAAAACATCTAATCAGGAACCCCTTACCTTTAGGGGTTGGGAATACCAACTTACATTTACATACCAGGTGTGCCCGTGATAAACGAAAGGCAACTTAAGCTGGTTGCAATAAGGGTTGGGATAGTTTTGTGGGATGGTAATTAAAAACTTTGCAATATAAATCTAAAATCACAGTCGCAACTCGTTGGCGCAGAAAGTGCGTAAGTCCTTAACGACGATAATTTCAAATCAAACCAGTGGAGTGGAGAGATAAATTTTGGTATTCGCCTCCCGTGCCCACAAAACAGATTTAAATCGGCCATTTTGTACATTTTCGAGTTGCTTGCGAGTCGCCGGTCGTGCGTGGGTACTTAGTCGGCTCCCAGAGGTGTTATTATATAACTTTTAATTGTAACAGTCGAACAATGATTTTGGTATAATTGCAACGGAGTTTTGTTCGTGGTGTCGCAGATATTCGCGTCTTGCGAGGGTATTGTGTTCATGTTACTGAAGACAGCTCTTGAACGAAGTTGATATGGGTCGCAATGTGTTTGTGCTTTGAGGTGTTGTTAATTATCCGTTTCTTGTTCATGTATTTCTTGCAAAGTTACCTATTGTTACTGTTATGAGATTGTGGCTATTGGGGAATATATTCACGAAGTTGTGAAACAACGATACCCTGCGGCTTTTGTCGAATAGTATTTCGCACCTACCATCAGATTCTGAAGTCACATAACATATAAGTTCACGCCTATATCGACTTACCAAAGGGCACTGGCAGAAGTGTACAAATATACACCTACAGTTCTCCGGTATGTTTTCAAAGAAGGCGAGTTTTTTCCATTCCGGGCACAAATCTAAACTAGCTTACTAGCTTATTCCTTGTTATTAACCCATCCTTTAATCGACGCTAGTAAATAAAACTTATAGAACTGCCTCACTAGTAGTCCTAAGCACGACTGCTTCGCTAGAGGTCCAAGATTCGATTCCCTGATGGATCTGTTTTATTGGGTCTTTCTATGAAATTCTCAGTACTACCAGGGGTTTTAATTTGTTGCCTCCCATTTACATAGGACCTGAGTATACCAGCTAACTGTGGATTTATATTACTATACCTTTGCCCAACCCTTAGAGGAATACATACGAGATGATATTATGTTTAATAAACAAAACTAACGCAATGTACCTCGCTATGTTTTCTTAAACTCAACAATAAACAAAATCATTAAAGTTACAATAAACAATAAAACTAACTTAAGTACTTACTAATAGAATTATAACATGGTAGTAAATTTATAAACATATATGTTACGTCTAAAAAGTTATTCACAACACAGACGAAACTATTCTAAAGCGTATGTAAATGTATTCTAGAAATCGCAGGATCAATCTATTTAACGGTAAACACCACTTTTGAGGGCGGCTGGGGCAAGCGGGACAGGCGTGGCAGGCGGGACATAAGATGGGTCTTTGTAAGCATTATGCTAAAACTAAGGACGAGGGTACACCGGCCTGCGGGGCTTAATTGGCTCTTCACGACCATAGGGTAAGGGCACATGCATCGGTGATCTGTCTAAGATGAATGCCTTACAATCCATACATATAAAACATTCGGAAAACGAGACCAACGCCTACGTGCCAACGCGTTATAAAAAAAAGTTAGCACCGCTTAAATCGATATCTCGCTATTGAAAAAAGATAGCCTTTAGTGTTCTCCTAACTCGTATCATGTTAGCCGTCACCTCACCGCTTTACCGCAAAGTAGGTAAACAACAGAAAGCCCACTTTATATTAACAATGAACGATAACAGGTGCACCCATAACCATACAGGTGTAACCATACAGGGGTTCTAGATGAAGTGCATTTTGACATTCGAATCGACAAACAAAATGTATGGAAATAACACAAGCTTTCAACAAATCGGGCTGTCACTAATGTCATTTACATACATTTTGTTTGTCGATTCGAATGTCAAAAGGCACCTTGTCTGCCCCCCCAGGTAAAAAGTTAGGTAGTGATCAACCTGCGACTTGACATAAATTGCGCATAATTGGCTGTTTTACTCGAATTTCAAACGACTTTTTTATACAAAAAGATGTAGCCTGTGTCCTTCCTGGATGCATCCTATATCCTTGCTAAATATTGTTGAAATCTGCTCAGTGGTTTATGGGAGAAAAGATAACAGATGGACAGAGTTAAATTGCAAGTTGCTGAATATGGTAAAACTATTGAATTTTGGCGTATCTATAACATATGTTTAACCAATGATATAATATATAAAATGTCATTGTCAACGATTCAAAGTCAAAATCTGAATCACATAGTACTCAATAGTTATTAATCAATAGTAATTGATGATAACAACATGTGGACAACAGTAGGCTGAAGTGATGATGATGATGATGATGAATTGATGATAATGTAGTTTGCCTTGCGTTGCGTAAGATTTATTCAAAATATAGGTATTATACAAGGAAGTCCTCCGCCGCGTCTATCTGTCTGTTAGCGATAAACTCAAATACTACTGCACCTTCATGCTATTTTTACCAATGGATAAAGTTTAAGTATGTAATTTGTCAAGTTTTAGTATACATTGGCTAAAATACAAATGGCCACGCAGGCGAAGCCGCTGACGCTGGCGGGAAGCTAGTTATAAGTATAAATATACAGGAAAAGATTGCCATGGCATGTAAAATCTGACCAACCCAGATAGACAGCACTCCATTGTTTTATGATGGCACCACTCTGTTGCTTCTGGGCGTATTTATTATGTGGGTGTGCCTCGTCACCCACACACGTACAGAGGTGCACGGTCAGGCCGCCGCGCCGCGCCGTCTGGCCGCGCCGGGCCGCCGTTCCGCAACCCGACACGCAGGCTTACACGCTCCGGCGCACTGCCACGGATTCCGGCTCCAGTGTCACACATAGCTCGCCCCCCTACTCCACCGTGTTTAGAACTATGTTTTATGTTCTATAAGAACTTCTATACCTACCGCTTTGTATTTTCTAGGACAGATAGTTTTCGATAAGTTCCACATAATTTCGTACTCTCATTGCAACACATTATTCAAGTTTTCTTACCGCAACTGCTACTCTAGAGGTTCTGAATTCTATTCCCGTGTCCAGCACAGTGTTTCTAGGAAATTCTCAGTAGAATCTCATGTTAATGGTCGACCCCTATTCCTTACATGGATCTGAACCTCAACCGACGATCTGTGCGTGTACATTACTACGCTTCTGCCTAACCTTTCAGGGAATACCGGCGAAATGGATGGTTACGTTAGATACCTACAAATTTCAAAATCTGTCACATATATTTTTACACAGTTTTTTATGTCTAGAGAAATCTATTTAATATTATATACCACCACGTAAATCAATAGTTTACCGGTATGTTTTAGGTTCCATAGATAGTGAACAAGCCTATTACCAGTAACTAGACACAGAATATACACCCCCAATAAATTATACACCCGGCCGCTCTTAAGATCTTTTCTATTAGCAAAACCTATGAGCTTCCTTGAAAAAAAGCTAAAAGTCTTCTGACACTGCTAATAAAAAAAGAAAACAAAAAAACAACTTAAAATTCGCGCGATATTTCCTCTTCCACCTTTCCTACCGTACCTTGGTTCAGATAAACTAAACCAAAAAACTACTCATCTAAAACTGTGCCCGAAAAACTGTCCACATAACCTCGCGTGACCTTGTCTACACCTTCAATTAACGTTCGACATCGTGTATTGTTAGGCAAGTGCATACAGTTCCAAGCTCATTACGCCGCGGCTTATAAAGCCTTACGTGTACCCCAGTCTTAAATATGCATGACTAGTCTGCACAGGGTGTTCTCTTTGCGCTGCTCAATATTTGATGCGGCGAGGATTAGCTGGGATCTCGCCGCAATTGATGGAGACTTGGTTTGTATGGAGAATAATGGCTGGAGAGATTTTTTTGTTTTTCGGATAAGGTGTCGGTTTGTTTTGTTGCTGTGGTTCGGTGTGATTTTATTAGCGCAATACAGAATTGTGTATTTGCAACTTGTGTCAATATAGCATAGATTTACTATGACAAAGGGAATTTGACACACAAATATTACATTGTTGGTCTTCTTGGAAGGAAATTATACATACAATCACGCCTGTATTCCCCGAAAGGTTAGGCAGATGTGTACTAAATTGTGCATTTAATTGAATGGCTTCATAATGCAGTTCCTGCGTTAAGTATCTCGGAGTGGAATGATACATAACATTATGCTAAACGTCTTAAAATTTATTGTTAAATAGTTTCTTTAGGCAAATTCCTCTTTTAAGTTGACACTTACACAAAATATAGAGTCAACACAAAATAATCAGGAAACAGTCTTAATCATCCTCGTAGCCTTATCCCAACTATGTTGGAGTCAGCTTCCAGTCTAACCAGATGCTAAATACCACAAAATTTACACGAAGCCACTGCCATCAAACCCTGAATGAAGTAGATCACATAATTAATGGAAAACCAAATTATTTTTAATTAAAAATGAAGGATCAGTTTGTTTTAAAACCTGTTCCTGCGATTAAGTAGAGCAGTCTGTATATAAGTAGTAGTTCCGTGAAGGGCGAGCGCTGAAGATAAAGTTACTGTCGCGGACACCGCCGCGCGGCCACGAGCCGGGACGATGCCACCGACATAATTATGGCCGGAATTTCGCCATACTTCTGCTATAGCAAACAATACTGGCAAAAACAAGATAAATAAATAAATAAATATCTTGGGACATTTTTTACACAGCACCATCTAGTCCCAAACTAAGCAGAGCTTGTACTATGGGTATAATACTTATATACTTTTTTTGTAAATACATACTTATAATATATAAGATCTACGAGAGCTAGTCTATATTTAATTCCATATAATCAAATTGGGATGAAAACTGGTGGCAATTAAATTTTCAAATAGAGAGCTTTAATGTGAACCTAACGAGGTTTTTTACTGTTTTAAACCTAAAGAAGGTACTAATCCGTATCTGAGGTGCTGCTGCGAATTTCATAGAAAAACCCAATAAGATTTTGCTTAACCCGGAAATCGAACCCAGGACCTCTTACTTAGCAGTCGCGCTTAAGAAAGTAATGAGACAATAATAATAATATGTTTTAAATCATCTGAACTGTTTTCTTGGCCTTTTAGGTAACGAAAACCTGGTACCACTTCTTATCAATAAACCAACAAGTGTAGCTTGTCACCCCCTAAAAGGGTGAGAATTTTTGCTTTCTTCAGAAAACCACTTAAAATTCCAAAGCTGCCAATCTGTCACCGATCACGAACAGCCCAAGAGACATGCCTTACTCTGACATCAAACGCGCTACCCCACAGAACGGCAATGATAACACACTTATTTGCACTTGTACTACATACTGTGACTCCCGTTGCTCATTACAGAATCTGTTGATATACAGAAAAAAAATTGCTACTCGTGCAGAACCGACAACATACACTACATTCAAAAATCAACTAAACTCCGCCAATTCTAGAGTTGAATTTCCAGTGCCGCTGTTGAAGCCTTTCAGGGGTTGAGAAATAAATGGAGGTCTAAATCAGTAGACATCAAAGTGTGAAGATCAAAGGGGGTAAGGAACAGGTATCGCGGTATTGAGACGCGTTTTAATAAAGAGTTGAGCAATGCCGCACGCGTGACGGGTGAGCAAATTGCCAATCATAAAATGTACTCGCGATTTACATTCGTGAGGTTGATAACAGAAATGTTTTAGACATTTTATGAAATTACTAGCCTTTGCCCGTTCCCGTAGAAGTTGAATTTTTTCCCAGTTTTTGCAACATTTTTAATTGATACTCCGCTCCTATTGGTAGTTGCGTGATGATATATAGCCTATAGCCTTCCTCGATAAACGGGCTATCTAAAAATGAAATATTTTTTCAGATCGAACCAGTAGTTCCTGAGATTATAGCGTTCAACCAAACAATCAAACAAAGTCTTCAGCTTCGTAATATTAAGTATAGGTTGATCTAAGTTCCTCTTTTGCCTGTTTCTTGCACACTGTCTGGACCACAGCTAAAATCCCGTTTTCGATGCCTCATTATATGATTCAAATTGGTAACTTTATATCTAAATATCTAGTACGAATATTTAGATTTATAATTTGGATTGAATTCTGTTTTAGCACACTCGGACGTCAACTTTGTTTGTGTTGTGTTTGCAAACGAATGTAATGAACTCTATGTCTGGAGTATCGTGCGAGAAGTGTATGAATGATATGTCTATTTAAAGGTGTTGTGATCAGTTGCAGACGTATCATGGCAGTTTCGTGTAAAATACTGATATTCAGCCGCATCTGGTTAGATTGGAAAAGGCTAGGAAGATGAAGTCGTGACCATGCAATTGAATGTAGATTTAAACTTGTCTACACTACTCTGCAAATCATTAACTTTCTTGATCCCTTAAGAAATTAGAACCCATAAGCTACATGCTTTAGCAGAACGGTTTCGTTATGGAGCTCAAAAAGCTTAAAGTAAGCTAAATGCGTAAAGGTCTCAGGACAGGCCAAACAGGGAGGTCGTTCGATCACGTCAGCGAAGCCATTTTTTCATCGGTCCGTTATTGGCCGACGTCCCTAGAGGGCGCTGCGATCGAATAACTTTCTCGCCACCTGCCATCTAATTTGGCACAATAATCCTCATACATATATACGAGTTACGATTTTTTAGTTTTAGTTATGTATTTTGTCGTTTTGTTAGAAATACACATGAGTATTTCCAAAAATCGAATAGAAAAATATTGAAATGGCATCTTTTGATGATCTTCAGATCAAGGTTAAGTAAAAGCTAAGTACAATAATATTGCCACCTACACGCAAAATAAGTTCATTGACATGTAGTTGCCGAAAACAGCCTGCTGTGCCAAACACCAAGTAAAAGTTTAATGAACTCTACAGTAAATCATTTCGACAGCTACACTAGAGGTCCTGGATGCGGTTGTTGAGTCGAGCAAAAGTGTTGTTGGGTTACTGATTTCTGACACTTACGCGAATACTAGACATTGAAATAAAACTACTTTTTACGGATTTTATCGCGTTATAATATTATTTTAATCCCGACGTTTCGGACCCTTTACAGCGTCCATGGTCACGGGTGACTAAGGTGGTAGGCGTCTTGACGTTTCAATTACTAAGAGCTACCCTAAATTTTTGTTAATTGTTGGCAATCCGATTCACGCAGAACGAGCTCACCGTATCCATCGGTCTTGCAATTTTAGGCTTGGATTTAGATTTAATTGAATCTATAATAGGGTTCCAAGCAGGTGGTAAGACCCAGCCATCTTCTCTATTGAAATTTGGATGTTTTTTAATTTCAATGGCCTCACGAATCATCCTGGGTAGGCACGTGGGATCTGTGACGAGCAACACCTGGCTGCAGAGCTTCAACATGTCAAACAAGTACTGAACGACAACAAGCTAGCAAGCACCTGCTTGGAACCCTATTATAGATTCAATTAAATCTAAATCCAAGCCTAAAATTGCAGGACCGATGGATACGGTGAGCTCGTTCTACGTGAATCGGATTGCCAACAATTAACAAAAATGTAGGGTAGCTGTTAGTAATTAGTGTTGCTGTTAGTAACCCGTGGGTTGCAGCTGAAAATCAGCGTCAGGTGGTAGTCCCTATCACTGCTGACATTATGCTGAGCTGTGGCCCTTTTGGCACAATGTATCTGTTATATTAATTATTAATTATTTTATTTATGTTATTTTAAGTGACCTTCTTGTTTTTGTGCCAATAAATACATTTCTTTCTTTCTTTCTTTCTTTCTAATTGAAACGTCAAGACGCCTACCACGTTAGTCACCCGTGACCATGGACGCCGTAAAGGGTCCGAAACGTCGGGATTAAAATAATATCAATATAACGCGATAAAATCCGTAAAAAGTAGTTTTATTTCAATGTTGTTGGGTTTTTCTGTGAAATCCCCAGTAGCAGCTCGGAGTCTAAATTTGCGTCCGGCCGTTGAAGACAATAAATTCGCCAAACAATTTTCGAAATCTTAAAACACTTCTAACGTTCGAAAATTGATCACTACACCGGTTTAGGGCACAGCTAGAAATAATTTATTAAGAATAAAATTTGTCAATCAGCCATAACCATCATAAAAATGAACACCATAAATCTCATCACACGAACACGTCGACAATATATTCAAATTGAGATCGGTCTCGCCATAAAGTCGTGTCGTAAACCAGCCAAATTTAAAATACATGGATCTCGAGGCATCAACGCGACATCTTACCAGCACCATCAAATTGTCGTCATTAAAAAATAAAATTAAGTCCCGGTACTACCGTCCTACTTTGCGAGCATTAGGGGGCTACCACACTCGCTTAAGCGAGTAGGAACAATATTATAATGATAAAATTAAGTTTTATTTCTGTACGGAAATAATTGTTTTATGGTTGATTTTTTACCAGACTGCCGAAGACGGCGGGTAATGTTTTACAAGTTATCATTGAGTAAAAAAAAACTAAATAACCAAGCCAGAAAGCAGATCGCAAATATTATTTAAGATAAAAGTAGATTACCACCAGTGACCAATTTGAAAATGATTGTATGGAAATGACAATAATTTAGTAAACGCTCGATTTGTCGAAAGCTTGTGGCATTGCCATACATTTTGCTTCTATTTGTTTGTCGATTCGAATGTCAAATTGCAAGTTGTCTACAGCCCGAATCGAGTGTGACGGAATGGCTGTGCGGTAAGAGAGACAAGTGTCAAACGTCATTATGACTTTCTCTTGCTATGACGTCAGTCCGCGTCAGTGCCGGTCATTCCGAGTGAGTGGAGTCCCTAACTTCCTCGTTTTAATGAATGACAGTATAAATTTCCCGGCAGTTTCTTTTAAGTTATTTCAAAGGGGAGCCATGTTTTCCTAGCGTTTACGTCGTAACGACGTCGAAGCCAAACATTGTTAAGAATGGCACTTAAATAACTTGGTCTAAGTTGTAAGATAGCGAGTTGGAGCTGATTTATAGCCCTGTACTACTGCGTTAAAAAAACATGGATGTTGTTTTTGAAGCCTTTGTTGTACAAACAGGCTTAACTTCCACGCGGACTGCAAATGCTCAATCGAATACAGTATTATTGTTTAAATAATAATCCTAAAAACACTACTGTTTCGTCAAATATTAATTAATGTGCGTTAAATTGTCTCGAACAAGATAATCCTTGCTGCTGTTAGTGCACTTCTCGTACATCGTCTCTGACAAGACATTTGCAAGGTCATGTAAAATCTATTCATGTTCCAGGAATTTTTTAAGCATATTATTACGCTCGTTCCTCATTTACTAGCGTTTCTGATATTTACGAAACTGCAAAATATCGAAATGGAACAGCCAACATTAAAATTACTGTTTTAGTCCCTATCTTTATTTATTTTTTTGCTTTTGTATTATTAGAGGCAAACATCAGGTAGACCATAGAGACAAAAAGTACAAAATAAGTCATCAATATTCGCTCCCGCCTCAGCTCATCGCTTACACCAAACACCGCCTTAAGGACTCACTCTAAGTGTGTTTAGCTTAGTTTTTAACTTAGCGCTTTTGATATAAGCACGTTCATATTATGCTAATTCACAAACTTGACTTCGTTATGCTTATTTAGCTGCTTTTTTAATTCCAGTCCTGGGCAAGTACTCGAGCTTAATTATTTAAATAAAAATAACTGCTATATTCATTTTAGTATGGCTTGGTATTCAGTCCCTGTATAATTTTTATCACAACAATAAAGTTCGTCTTTTTATTTAATTTTTTAAATGAGTTTGTACTTTTATTAGGAATGGAACGTAATTTTAAAAACTAATTTATAATAAAATTGTAATGTAACCTTTTTCTGAATCTTCAAAATACGTTATACGTATGCGTGAGAATAGAATAATAATTATATACATTTATAAAGGAAATTATTGTCATTATAAAATTATGGTAACAGGGACCATCATTTGACCGATTAATTAACATGAACCCCAGGTATTTCTAAAGAGTTATCTCATATTCCACAGACTAGCCACTCATCATAGCCAGCAAGTATTTTCACAAATAATTCCATACGTACGTTTTGTATATTTTTGGCACTCTCCGTGGATAAAATGGCGCTGAATAAATACATAGGCATATCAATAAGCATCACCATTCACAGGCCAAGCGTGACCCGCTCATTGGCTCAAGTAATCCGTGCCTTCACATAAAGTACAGCAAAAAAACGAGCATCGCTAAAAGGCTGTAGCAATGGTCGACCTTTCATTAATCCTGCATTTATGTATGTTTATGAGCTCAGGGGTACGGGGGACAAACGTGCACCCGCATAATGCAACCCCGCGATAAAAACATCCCTTACGGAATTATAACAAGTTGTAGCGGTGATAGGGCACATTCGTTGTGCTGTCGGTAAAGCAGGTGTTATTGCTATTCTGTTATCTATATTTATGGGTATTATAAAATAGGGTGGGTATCTAGAAATTACCTTCGTGGGTCATTACCCCTTTTAGAATGTTGGCAGCAAGATATACTTAGCATTTTTTATTGAGCAATAGGACACAGAAATTTTACAAGTGTACTTTAAATAGTATATTGAAATTTCAAAAATTAGCAGATTTATCCTTCGGGACATGCCTACAATAGAATTACTACCAAAAGAGATACAATAGGTACACAACGCTATATTAGCAAATTACTTTTTATTGCCCAATAAACCTGTTTACCCCAAGTTTATTTTATTTACAATTTTATCTTATTTACTTTTACTAACATCACTAATTGTCCTGTAAACCTGGCCGGCTAGCTTGTAGCAGTAGCAGTAATAGCACAAAGTAGCAATAAAGCCGGTGATAAAGTAAAAAACTCGTTGAGTATAGGACATAAACACACTGGCTTGTAGTTGAAAGAAAACATCGTAAACGTTTACAAGTCAAGTAAGTATAAGAGCTCGGCGCGAGGCATAAGCTGAAGCGATTTTAGAAAGCAAAGAATTCCACAAGTTCCACCGTAAATCATATTGTATGTGTGCTTTATAATAGAATTGAAGAAGATTGAAAGCCAGTTTATACATATAGTACACACTAAAACTATTCCTAATACATAAGGTAAAAAAAAATTATGCATATTTATGGTAAGTTTGTGTCATGTCAGTTTTGAGACAAAGAAAGAGCTGTGTTACCCAAACTGACACTTAAATAAACTAATAGCTAAAATTGTTACGTGTCTTAACGATTTTTACAGATTCTCACACCACGCAAACCCTTAGGTCTAACAGTCTAAAGCCGATGACTGATTTTCACTGTATATTGTAAAACAAACAATAAATATTATTCCTATTTTAAATAATAAGGGCCCTGTTTCACTACCACTAGATAAACGCTAACCGCTGCTGGATATATAAAAAAATAATTTATCCGGAACTCAGGAGATGGTGAAGCAGACCCTTAATAATGTAGGTTATAGTAAACAATAGGACTAGAACCGCTATTTTTCTTGGCTTGCACCCTCCCCTCTCCCGATACACCCTCCCCCGAGTTTCCCAATCAGTGACAGTCACTTATTGAATTTTGTTGTGCTCACGACTTTCAATAATTCCAACGGTTCCGTTAGAAACTTTATCAATTTCCTTAACTGCGAACATATCTTGGTCGGACGAATTTCGCACGAAACTCGCACCGCTTGAGCTACCTTAAACATTTCGCGAACACTTTAAGATGGACCGAATTACGTTTCGAGTATTTTTGTAACTTGAAAACTTAATTAAAACTCAGACACTTCAACCTTTCCAGAGTTCATCAGCTTTGAATTTTTATATGCAGACAGTCATTGCAAATTGTGATTTTTTGGTCGTTTTTAAGATACCTATTCTTGTATCTATGTAATAAAGTGTATACTAGTAAGTAGTAGTAAACACTAGGTATCAAAGTAAAGTACATAAATGTAATTCATTTTTAATGAAGGAAAAAATCGGCTGGCGGGCAGGATTCGAACCTGCGTCTTCTGGTTAAATACACCAGACGCTATGACCGCTAAGCCACCGCGAGTCCTACTCATAACACATAACATAAATGTATTTTATGACAAACATTTTCTTTTATTCTTGCAATTCTTCTCACTGGTTCCTCTTGGTCTGGTTCCCCTACTCTTGCCCCTTCTGAAAGCATATTTTGCGACATGAAAGATAACATAAATACATAATAAGTACAATTTAAAATTGTTAGTCTTTAAAAATATAGAAAATACCGTAAAAATCTAAAACAATGCTTACTTTTTTTTCTTTTACATTCACTATGTATCACTACATTCCCAGAAGGGTTAGGCAGACTATGTAGGTTTAACCAATATGGAGATTATTATGTAACACTGTTAAAGCGTACCTATACAATTTTATTTTTCTCAAGTACACACTTAGCAGTGATAGCCTAGGGGTATGACCACTAGACTGCCAAGTCAAAGGTTTTGAGTTCGAATCCAAGGCACACACCTCGTGACTTTTCGGAATCATGTGCGTAATTAAGGAAAACATCATGAGGAAACCTGCATGCCTGAGAGATTTTCTCGACGGCGTGCGGCGGGCGTGTGAAGTCTGCCAACCTTGGCCTAGCGTGGTGGACTATAGCCTAATCCCTCTCATACTGAGAGGAGACCCGTGCCCAGCAGTGGGACAGTAACTATAAAAAAAAAAAAAATTTTTTTTTTTTTTTTTAAGTAGATTCTAGCTCAGGAGCTTTAGAATCTTAACCGGGCTTGGTGGCGAGGCACCTTTTGTGCCTCCAGCCATGGACACTTATAAACTAAGCAACAGCAGCTAAGGGCGTCCCCTAACGGGACTCGGACCCCGGCTTAGGGCGTTGCTGGGGGGACAGCTAGGGACAGCTGGATCTGGGTTAAAATTATTTAGGGACGAATTTAAAACTACTGGCTCGGCGCGGGCCGGCTCGAGCAAGGGACGGGGAGGGGTACCGTTTCGGGGTCTTCGCGACGGGCCTCGCCGGCAAGGACGGTAAATCGGATGGCGTCGAGCCTGTTTGAGTGCTTCTTGTTGTGCTAGGGTAATCGGGTCGTCAGGGTAAGTGAGTGCGTGCCTTGGGCGGCGCACTCTACTTATCAGAGAAGGTTTGTAGTCTACGCTACTGACTACTAGGCGGTTTGGGTGGAGGGGTGCCTGATCGAAATAACGCTTGGAGGCGCGTTTCATGTACTGCTTGATGGTAGGCAGTTTTAGGTCGAGGTGGAGGTCCCTATTGCGCACGAACCACGGGGCGCCCGTGGCTTTGCGCATAAAACGGTTTTGGAGGGTCTGCATCCTATGGATTGCGGGACTTTCAATGTGAGCGAATACGACGCTCGCATAGGTCATGATGGGGCGAATACACATCAAGTAAATTCTCACCTTGTAATTAAGGGAGAGTTTACTGCGTGCATTGAGTATGCCGTGCAGGCGGCCGAGAGCGAAAGCGGCGCGCGAGCGCACCGTCTTTATGTGCTCTCGGAACGAGAGTCGGTGGTCGAGAATCACGCCCAGGTATTTGGCTTTCGGTTCCCAAGGGATCCGTTGGCCGAATAGGGAGATGGGTTGGACTTGAGTGGAAAGATTGGAACTCTTGTGGAAGAGAACCGCTGCGCTCTTGGAGGGATTCACCTCAATTCTCCATTTCCTGAACCACTTTCCGAGGGCAGTGACCGAGGTTTGGAGGACTTTGGTGATATTTGTTAGGCTAATGCCGGAATAATAGATGGCCGTATCGTCAGCGAATAAGGCCAGCTGTGACTTTGAGCTCTTGGGAATATCGCTGGTGTACAGCGTGAAAAGGAGCGGAGAGAGCACGGAGCCCTGAGGGACCCCGGCTCGGATAGGATGAGGGGACGATAGCGTACCACCCTCAATGCGATAGCGAAAGGTGCGGTTTGACAAGAAGTCTCGAATGATGAGCACGAGACGATCCGGCACATTGAAGGAATACAACTTGTATATCAAGCCATTGTGCCAGACTTTGTCAAAGGCTTTCGCCACGTCGAAGAAAAGCATGCCAGTCGTCATACCGCGTTGGAAACCAGCGCTGATATGTTCGACTATGCGATGCACTTGGTGGATGCAAGAGTGTTTGGTTCGAAAGCCAAACTGCTCGTCGGGAATGAGATTGTGGGATTCGGCAAAGTCATTTAGTCGGGCATAGATTAGACGCTCATAAATCTTCCCTAGGACATTAAGAAGACTTATGGGGCGATAACTGGACGGCTCATTCCTGGGTTTGCCGGGTTTGGGGATACCGATGACGGTGGCTTCTTTCCACGATTGTGGGAAGATGTTATTTTTTAGAGCCGCATTGAAGATGGCGGTCATTAGAATAATGAGGTGGGCGGGGAAGAGCTTTACCACCTTGTTGGTGATGCCGTCTGATCCGGGGGCTTTCCTGGGTCGTAAATTCTTAATGATTTTCTGAACTTCGTCCACAGTGACAGGGGGGACAGAGTCGTCTGGGTCGGGGTCAGGGCGGGAGGAGGGGGGGACAGTAACTATATGGGTTGATTTATTATATTTATTATACACACTTAGCAAATTGTCTATGTTAAACCAAAATAAATGCTGTAATACCAACCTCAAGTTTTAAAATGATATGAAATTGTTTCCCGATTTCGTTTACAAAGCGATCCCACTAGTGGGCTACGTTCGACGGGGTGGACGGTAAAAATAAACACTCAGTTGTAAAAGAAACGCTGACTGTACGTGACCAAGGGCTTTTATAGCGTACGACTCCTAATGTGTTTTTGATAGTAAGCACGGGTCGGAGACGTGTCGTCGCCGTGTTTGTAAGGTGATGTAGTATAATAAGGTGACAGTCTATGAAGTAGTAGACGTATTGCCTCTAGAGCGGGTGAGGTTGTAAAAATATTAATCGGAACCGATTACTTACTGATAAATTTTGATGTCTGCGGTCATATTATGTACTCTGTCCCACCCACTTTCTTTCATCTTTCATCTACTTTGGCTTTCATCGGTGCTGGAGCCCCCGAGCACCCGTGGAGAGAGAGAAGACTATGAGAATGTGTGACTATATGCTCATATGCCCACTTCTACCCGTTTCAATTTCAGTTACGGTTTGAAATAAAAAAATCAGAACAAGGTTTTGTTAAAATAAATCTCGTCATTTTGGGTGTATTTCGTTTCCATTCCCCGAAAATAACAGATACAAAAATTCATTACTATTTCTCAGAACAATATTAAAACTGGGTCTTTATTAAAATTATTACGAGTCGAGCGTAAAAATATCGGACGGTGTAAAGGAGTTTACACACTAAAGTGTGAAATCGCTGCGTAAAGCGAACGACACGCGCCTCCACTGACTTATTGCTATTAAATTGAACACACTACTTTTTGGGAAATTCCTGTTCCTATTTCCTCGTGTATTCTGACATATTTGCTGAACTTTTGCGGCGATACCTACAAATTGCCTGTTCATGACACCTTTACATATGACTAAGTGTTCACATTGAGTTGCTGACTTAGACGAGAACTAGTAATACGTTAGTTGGAGCTTTATATTGGGCCGTTTCAGCGTTTCTCTAAGTTCGTCTCGCCTGGCCTTTACTTTTTTAGCAATTAAAAAGTTGCTTACTTTTTAGCAATTAAGAAACTTGTTTAGTTTTTACACAAGTATTAAAGCAAACGTTTTTCAGATCGATAGTATTAAATCTTTGGGATGAGTGTTAAATTTTTTTCAGAACCAGAATGAAAATTGAAAATTTATTTATTAGAAAAACATGGGTGATACATAGTATTAAATTATTAGTGCGCTATGATTTGTCATACAGACATACAAATTGCATGTTACATATAAGTGCCTCCTTAACTACGTACCTAAATTACCTCTAATATCTTGTCTGACTGTTTGATTTTTCAAAAATACCTATGGTCTAATTGTAATGAAATATTTTAGTTTGAATCTTAGCGTCCTTATGATATTTACTCCCATTTTTTCTCTCTTTCACATTCTGAAAAAGATATACTGCGTGAATTATGATAAGGGCTGGGGAGAGGTGATGATGATGATTGAATGGCAACCACAGATACACAGGAATTATTTATCTTTAGCCGAAGGTGGCGTGTTCACGTTAGCGAGAGCTGAAATATACACAAAATTATTTAATACTAGAGACCCGTGCGCACCTTCGCCTGCGTATCCTGGTGCGTATTAAAAAAAATGCACACATACCTTTCCCCAACAAGTAATGAACACAAAAAAAAAACAATTTGGTGCAGTTGTTCGGAACTTATGCGGCGACTCATTTTTATTTATATAGATAGATATTCAGATGCTCAGATATTTAATATTTTTGACAACTATGATGGACAACCGATATGTCTGTGCCAGAATGATGATTCTACGTCTCAAGATGACATCGCGAAAAATAATCATTTACAATGATAAGCACGCGTTAATGAAAAAGAAAACAATAAATAAAATTACTTCTGTCTCTATTTTGTAATGTGAGCACTTCGGCCCCTATATACATAAACGTAGTTTACGACAAGTTGGTTCCGTACACTTTTTATTGGTGTTTACCTTCATGACACAGTAAAACAAAGTTTTTACATAATTTATTGGTCCCCAGTTTCGGGAAAACATACCGGGGATTGTTCGCACAAATATTTTTTCAGAGTAATTATATTTTTGGGTGTTGTTGGAGATAGGATATTAAGTTTCGAGGATGTTATTATTATTTTTATATGTTGTTTTATTTGCCGGAGTAATGTTTTCGTAGTACGTACACTTGACGTTCAACAAAAGCTTTTTCGTCTCATTATTATAATTATATGATTGTGTATTATGTGTGGTGAAATAGGAGGTAATATTAGGACACAATTAATTAGTTAAAAACTAAAGTAAAACCTAGAACTTATTATATTTTAACAAACTAGCCGTTAATAAAAAAAATAATGTCAGAATACTATACATGAAAGTTACGTATCAAATGAATTTTGATAAAAGGATAGCCCAGACAGAAGACAGTTAGACAGGCTTGCTATCTACCTACATGTAGGTATAATTGATATACGTATTAACGGGAGTAAGTTTCACTGCTGCCTCAATGACACGCACCTACTTAAAGTTTAATATGGAAACATATGGCTGCAGAAGGCCGTACATATTCGCGAAGTTACGCACTTCGCGAATATGTACAATCTTCTACCGAATTCTCCAACTTCGTATCTCTTTCAGTCGATTAACGACTAACTTTAAGGCACAAAATTATAACTGTAATCGGATTTAGGGACTTTCTAGGTATTTATAATAAATTGAAAATCAGATTATAGTGAAGCAGTATTTATTAAACGAACGCCACAACCAAATTGCGGACGTTCTCAAAAAAGGGAAGGTTAAGAGCACCCTAAACCGACGAGCATGCACGGGGAGGTTGATGAGCATAGATGAAGCGAAAGTGGTGTGCCAGGATCGTAGCAAGTAGAAATCTATAGTCTCTGCCTACCCCTATGGGAAACAGGCGTGAAGTTATGTACATTACATTTGCAAAAATAGTGTTACCAATTTTCTTTCGCGGTTATCTTGGTCGCCGTATACCTAGTATAGCTACCTACGAGTTCTATCCCCGGTATCGACTTGAGGCCGTATTTTATTTTTATTTATGGCCCGGCCCGCCGGCCTTTGGCCTTCGACAATTAATCAACTCTGTGCCGACCGCCTAATGACTGTTTTCCTTTGCCTAATGACCTAGGCGCAGATTCATGACTGATGCGGTATCGGTATCAACTTAATTTCGCTTCAATATTTATTGAAGACACCAAATTTTGTTTGTCTGTTTGCGTTATACGGAGTTACCCTTTTTGCGACCCACTTTTCAGTTTGGAATTTTTAGCGTTTTTAACTTTATTAGTTTTAATTTTACTCAGGAACATTTTATAAAGCAAGAAAGAAAATCAATTTATTTGTATAGATAAGACACATACAATATATGGAATCACAGACAGAAGTAATATACACTTATGCTATGTATGCGCCACATCCACACAAAACGGCCATCGCTCAGCTAAATGCTATGACTCGTGCGCGGAGCAGAGCCACAGCGCTGGTTCTCAGCGAGGAAAGGAAAATTTTATAAAGAAAGAAAGATATATTAATATTTTTACTGAAGTTTCCACAGCACTGTATTAATAACGTACCTACATTCCAGCTATTTACCACGAACACAGATTAGATAAGAACCTATTAAAAAATATATAATAGGTTATCAAAATGTTTTTCAATAAGTAATCGAGGCTTATAAAACGTAACACTTGCTTAAAATTTTGCACTAAGTTGTGTAGTACCGTAATGAGGTAAAAACGGATGTTCAACTTGTTTTTCATTTATTAATATTATTCGTTTTATCCACAAATTCACTAAGTGTTTTATGTTCAGATTACAGTGATTTAGTGAATATTATTTAGAAGCGTTATCTGTTGGACAATTTGTGAGTTATTTGTTTGTTTAACTATAATTATAAGCTATGGATCGACGTAAATATATGCCTCAACCATTTTGTGCACATTCCATAAAATCAACCCCCATATTCATCCACTGCTGGACGTAGGCCTCTCCTGGTGAACGCCACAGAGCCCGATTTTCGGGTTTCCTCATCCAGTCGCTGCCAGCTGCTTCCACAAGTCGTCATTCCACCTAGCCGAGTTCTCCACTCGAGAACTCGTTTGCTCCAACGCTTGTCAGTTCTCCGAGAGATGTGCCCGGCTCATTGCCACTTCAGCTTGCTAATCCTTTGAGCAATGTGGGTAACTTTGGTTCTCTGACGTTTTTTTTTTAATGTGGAATAGTAGTCTTAAAGCGCACACTTTAGAGTGTCATTATTCTTTTTACTTAGTTCGTCGTTCAGTTGTTTTAATTGTCAAAGTTGAGTGGAGACTGTAATGAATTGCCGATGAACAAGTTTATCCTGTGTCCTCACTGTAGTCGCTTTGTGGACAGCTCAATTTTTACCAAAGGTTTTAAGTCTGGATAGTTCATAGTTGAAGTTTCTCTTTAAATCTTTAAAGTAATTTTTTCTTGTCTACTCACTGTTAATGTAAGAATTTATAGGTAATAACATTTTTATAATATCCCAAAGAAGGATTTAAACATAACATGATGCCTGTATTTCCCGAAGGCTTAGGCAGAGGTGCACTAATGTACACCCCCAGTTCACCGGTATCTTTGTGCCTATTGTCATTATCCGGGCACAAATACAAACCCCGAGCTGCCACTGATAATTTTATAGAATAACCCAATAACCCTTTGCTTGCCCTGGGAACCCAGGACCTTGAATGTAACAGTCTTGCTCAGAACCACTAGGCTAACGTACCAGTGTTATATTTGCCAGTATACCCTACTCCAGTAAATATATGAATAAACAAATTTCCACTTAAAAGATTTCGTACAAACCACTTTGTCGGTCACAAACTTAATATATATACGTATTTTAATATCCAAATTACCTTCAATATTAAGTCGCCGGAGCTCGGCCATATCTGAATTATTAATTTCAATTTTTCCGAGAGAACTCGGCGCACTTATTAAGGCGCTCGTCTTGTATTTCTTCCGGGCCCCTGAGGGATATTAACTTCGACCTGACGAATGGAGTTTTGACACTTTTTCGAGGCACAAAAGTAGGGTAGTTTGTACGTGATACTTTAGTAATGAAGATGGAAATTGAACAAATGTTAACTTCGTCTTGGACGAGGCCATTTTCTTATCTAACTTTGTACTTGTTTGCCCCGAGGGTGGGGAAATGTCCAAATCGTTTGAATGAGATTGTCTTCAAAAATCTTCTTCGAACGTGCAGTTTTCCTGTACCATACACACACACACACCCAGGCAAGGATAAAGTATCAAGAATAGAAGCTATGCAAACAATCATTTCCTGCGGAAATTACAACAGAATGTTTTAAGTGAAAAAGTATGACTGTGCAAAGAAGTTGTAGCTATTATGTAACGCTTAAATAATAGGCAATTAGTTACTCTATTTTTTTTCAGCTCTTAAAATTATGGTTACTGATTACATGACAACTTTATATTTATTAACATTTCAATCAAACTTGACTGTCAATTTTATGAGAACCAAAGAAAACTAGATAAAAATGCGTAGTAGTATAGTGGGCTAATCCCTCTCATTATGAGAGGAGACCTATGCGAAACATTAGGACAATTAATGGGTTGATGATGATGATAGCTAAAGCATCAGGTGTAGGTACCGAACAGCGGAACGTAAATTTTAGTTCTGTCAACGCTTGTATTTTTTTTTGCACAAACATTACAACATTAAATTAGACAAAAACTAAAGTTTAATCTAATCTAAAAACCAAGGGAATCTTTACAAAACAGTGACTTTACTTTTGCTGTTGTGAAATGCATCTTAATTTTGGTGGCGTTCAAATTAATTCACCCGATGCCAATATTGCCAATAACGGTGTCTTCGGGCCAATCCTCGCCACCCGAGTGGGCTTGTTGTAAAGTATTCCTAACAGTGCCAAGGCTTCAGTGTCAGCGGAATGCATTCGCTTTACAGCGAATTGATAGAGCAGTCGTAGCTCTCGAGTTTGAACCCAAGACACGCACCTCTGACTTCGTTATCATGTTTAATCTAAGTCGCTTTTAACGATGAAGGAAAACGGCATGCTGGACAGATTTTCTCAACGGTACGGGCGTACGAAGTCTGCTAACCCGTACTAGGCCAGCATGGTGGAGACCCATCAAACTGGGAGGAGACCTGTGCCAGCAGTGGGACAGATAATGTTTTACGGAATGTTTTACAGAATTCTTTTACTCCTATTGCGTGTTATTACTTGGCACTTTTTCGGTTTTAAACCAACCAAATTGGTACTTAGCTATTGTAAACCTCAACATGAGTTGCAGTACCTACTTATTGCAGCGTTGTTGCAGTTTTTATTAACTGTATGGAGACTTTGTGTTTAATTAAATAATGTTTCTTCGAAATAACGGCTCTTACGTAATGTGTCAATTGGTTATGGATTTAGATACAGAATAGCGTCCACCGAGGACTCTGTGAGACTTTTGCTTTAATAAAAGTACATTCAAGCGGAGCTCCAAATCCATCTCTCAATTAGAGTACCTCAACCATGAGCTTATGAGTCGCTATCGAATTGTTTTCGATAGGGTTTTTACGCTTCACAGCGCTATGAAATGAAATGCAATTTATTTCCGTAAGTAGATCCTTTAAAGACACTTTTACAAGTAATTATATTTTCTTTAAATACTAGATGGCACCGCAATCTTATTTCTCAATCGCTGTAATCTTATAACCGATTTTAGTCCCTTACGGAACCGCTAGAGGCGTTGGAGGCGATTTCCATATAGATATTTTGTATGGAATACGATAGTGACTCATAAGTTCAGGTTGAGGTACAGGGGTCGCTTTGCCAATTAAGTTACCGAGTTCGACTGATAAACTTTCTTCATGTTTCATTCCCCGCTACCCGCCGACACTGGCGCCGCGCACCGCCCGGGTGTATAATGTTTCCCTGAAGAGACATTGGCAGCAGTGCTACAGTACACCACTTCTCTACACGCCAGTAACTGAGCTCATTTGAACCGGGCTCGTTATCTCTTACGTAGTTTAACTGCAGATAACAACCGCTGTTTAGCTAGTACTGATTTTGGAAAATCAGTTTTTGTGGATTAGGTGAATAAGAGAATGTTTCTTCATTATATATATTATAAGAAAGTTTTCTTTTGGTAATGAAAATAGTAGTCTAAACTGGTGTTCATCCATTTTTCCCATCCCATTGGAATATCCGAAAATCTCGTTATAAATTATTCTTATTATGCTATTCATAAAGAATAATACTGTAAAGTTTCATTGAAATCCGTTCAGTTCGTTTGAGCGTGAAAGAGTAACAAAAGTCCATCCACCCAAATGACTCCCTCCATGCTTAAAAACTTTCACATTTATAATATTAAAAGTATGTATAGACTAACTACCTAAACCTACTTCCTGGTTTTTGACGGTTACGTGAATTTACGACATTAAAAATAAACTACTTTTTAAAGATTTTATCACATTTTATTTAAATAATATAGCATATTAAGCGGTTAAATCTGTAGGTATGTTCCGGTTAAACACACACCTAACCTAACAGGTTAAGGACGGTTACGTAACCACCTAAACGTTCTTTTTATCTGACACGTCGCGTTGACAAAACGAGCTTAAACTCCAAGCGGCAAGGTACGAGCAAAGCGAAGAAGCATAAAATGTCTTATCCTGCAATAAGTTTGCCTTAGTCGGCAAGAGTGGGCCACGTTTCACCCCCAATTATATTATAATGCACTTGCAGCGCTGGACCAGTAGCTTCACGAGAGCTTCTTGAATATCTGTCGAGGTTTTTAAGTAATTGGCCGTTTTTACTTCTAGTCTAATTAGTGCGAATAGTATTCGAATTAACTGAAGTCAGGGAGATAGTCTTCTCTCTCACTCTGTCTCTTTCTGTGTTTATTATAAATTGCTCATCCCTTTATAATTGGTATGATAATCTTCCTTCATTGTCTGTAACATTTTTTCAGATCAGACTGCAGATTAAAATCGTCTTTATCTCTAGTATATGTCTATGTATCATTAGATCACGTGTAGCTTTACTTTTTTTATCATCAGGTCGGTCATCTAGTATGTTACTCAAAACTACGATACAATCACGCCTGTATTCCTGGAAGGATTAGGCAGAGGTGTACTGATGTACATTATTTCCTGGTATGTTTCGGTTCCATGTAATATGAAGCGAGTCTATTGCCATCAACTGAGCACAAATCCAACAACACTTTGCTCGACCCGGGATTCGAAGACAGGACCTCTAGCGTATCAGTTGCGCTTGGGACCAACGATGCAATGAACCCTCTCACCTACTGTTACTATTGGATGTGGCTCATTATAACTACCCAATAACACTTACATCCCAAACTCGGGCGTATCGTGACAATGTTACATAACGCCGTCCAACGAGAAGTGCTTGCTACGAATTATGAAGCTATTAGCTGCCTTTATAGTTTTACTTTATCGGAGTAATTACTCGGTACGGATAGAAGTGAACGTGTTTTGATGGTGAAAATATAACTAAACAATATTGCTATTTGCCTAGCAAAATTCAATGTTTCTGTCTGCGCGGCCGTCAAGTCTAACAGCCGGTTCCTACATCCAATCTATCGATAGATTTACTCACTAAAGATTTAGAGATAGATTGTTGTCATAGCTTTTTGCCATGCTTACTAGAGATAGAATTTTTAGAGACAAAATTCTTTTAGAATTGATTAAAGATAGAATAGATTAGAGAGCATGATACATATTTGTATGGATAAATAATGTCAAAATTCTATCTCTAGTATCTAAGCAAATCTATAGACAGATTGGCTATAAAAAAATTACTGCATGAATCCTTTTCTGTGGCGTCAAGAAATTTTGTCGTGACCTCTGATAACAGTATACATCAGTGTATAATACGCCAGCTATACATCAGCTTAAAAATGTGTAAAAGATACAAATAGCACGTCTTACCATTAAAGAATAATACTTTTTCATCCCACCATCTCGGAAAGTGTATTTTTACTCTTCGATATCTGAGTGCAAAAGTCGTTTTTATCCTCTAGAGAGACAAAGTAAATTGAATTTAGAACATCGTGCTTTTACCCCCCTGGCGCCGAATTTATCATACAACTTTTTTTTAATTTGTTAAAAACTCAAACTTGGAACCTTCCCTAGGTTCCGAGTCTAAACGCAACAAAGTATCGATATAAGTCGAATCGATATTTTTTTTAAAAATATCAGTATCGATACTGATATTTTTATTTAAAAATATCGATATATGGGCGATATATCTTAAAAACCAAATTATAAAACAACAAATCAAGTCGACCAAAAACAAAAAATACATTAAATATAATTTGTTAAAAAGATGTTAGTATAAAAAAAGTATTCCTTTTTGGGATTTTATAATCTTAAAACTTATAAATGTTTATTGGTCTGTAAAAAATATAGATTTTTATACCTTTTCGATACTTTGAATTTTATATCGATGCATCGATATATCGAATTATTAAATATCGCTCAAAAATATCGATACATTAAAAAAATTATATCGATATTTTTTTAACAAGCCTACCGGAACTTCTTGGTGTACTTTTTTAAGTCACTAACACCAACATTACAATATCTAACAAAAATATTACACTCAAGTAATTGTGGCAACGTTACTTTCAATTTCTCTTAATTATACCTAGTATTATTTGTTATAATTTAAAGAATAGGTATTCTGTAAAACTTACCTATCATATAGTATTTAATACCTAAATTGAAATAAAAGTATCTTGTGGTTGTAAATGTTTTTTTAGTCATTTCCTCGCTGAGGTGGAATGAAAAGTTACGTGTTGCACTCGAGTGCAAAGATTTTTCACCTTGTGCTCTTTTGATTCCCTCGCTGACGCTCAGGATTCTAATTTTTGAATCACTCGCTCCGCTCGTGATTCAATTTTAGAATCCTTCGCTTGCTCGGTCATCAAAATTGAGCACGCGGTTAAAAAGCAACTTTGCACTCTTGTATAACAAATAACTATTATCGCACTTGCATGTTATCGGTACAGTATAGCCGTACCAATACCGAATGCAGAAAAAAATAATATCGTCTGGACAGAAGCGTGGGCTGCGCGCACGAGGTGTGGGCGACGGTCACGCGACCAGGCGAGCTTGTGAACATAGTGCACACTGTACAGTAGTCAGAGAATCAATGCTATACGAGTACATAATTCGTATTCAGGCGACCGCCAATTCCCGCCGCTGATAGGCCTCGTTTCAGAATGAGGAGGAGGTCGCCTTAGTTTACGATTATGTTAATGGAACATAAAAAACTTTATGAATATTAACATTAAGTAGGTACCTACATTTCCGAAAAGAAAATAGGTTACAAACAAAATTTCCCACAAAGATAAACAAATTAGCGAAACAAAAATTCAAACGCAAGCAAGAAGTGATTCCTCATAACCAAACACCTTAACCAACTCTTCCACATGTGACGACTGTTTAGAATACGGTTATGCCAAAAAAAGACTACTTAATTTGCCAATAAAACCAAAAAAAATTCAAACACACCCTACACTTGACTGACTGATCACTCCCCAACTACAAAGGAACGTGTCGCCTGAGGGCCTCGCTGTCCAGATGCCGGAGATCACACACTACATATAAGTACACATATGTACGACGGTACACATCTCGTGTACGTTTGTGTTGTGTATTTGTGTACTGTGTGAGCCAGTTGATGCTAAGTGTGGACGTTATGGCAAGATGTGTCGCCGTAATGCTAACATTGTAACTGGGAGATGGACCAATTATACTAGCACTGAGTTTGAAGTTAGTAGTGGGCTGTTGCCGCCATATTTACTTACTAAGCTAACAGTCTAAAGGCCTATACTGAAATCTTTAATACTGTTAGTCCTTAAAAGGAGAGGATTTTCTATGACCAATTCTCAGTTTGATTTTTGTTAGAATGTTATATTGAAAATAGTATTCAAAAAATTTAATTCGTGGCAAAGTCGATACCTATCGACGAAGATAAAATATATATCGACAAATACAAAGCAAAGAAATAAACATTTCTGCTTTTTCATGTACGTCTGAAAACCTTGTTATCGCCTCTTCTTTTATTCCAAAGCTTCTCTGTTAAGTGAACTAAAGCTACTCTGATTTATATAATTATGATGATTATCACCATTAACTGGGCACAAAATCAGAACCGATACTTTGCTCAACCGAGTCATTGAACCGAAATCCGTCCAGCATTAACGACTACTACACCAATGAGGCAAATTTTTGTTGTGCAATATTATATTTATTTCTGTAAACAGATTTACATTTTTTTAACCAGATGGCGCCGACATTTTCTAGCTGATGACCTCTGAGAAGAAACGCCGAAACAAACTCAAAGAATCATGGTCTCTTTAAACACTTATCTCTGATTGATTTGCCATAATAAATGATCGAGATATACTCATCACTGTATAGTGCATTTCCGCGTCAGTGACGAATGAACCCACTATTCCCAAACATAAATAACGTTAATACACAATTATCTTAGGAACAATACTCACATGTCGGCAGTTCACTCCATTAGCGGCGCATGTGGCTATATTAATAATTACTCCGTGAGATTTATAGCCACGTCACATGCCTACGACTACGACTACGAATAAAAATACGTTACACGTGGTGTGTCAAGTGTTTTTTAATAAATAGATTGCTTTGTTTGGTAGAAAGTAGACCCTTTAATCTTATATTACAGAATAATTAATAGTTTAATCACTTATCTTTTTATATTTTTTCAAGCATTTTCCATACTAAGATTACAAGTTATTTTTAATGAAGGAAAAAATCAGATGGTGGGCGGGATTCGAACCTGCGTCTTCTGGTTCGGTACACCAGACGCTTTGACCGCTAAGCTACCGCGTACTACATTACAATGCGAAGGAAGATTTCGACTGGCGAGCGGGGCTCGCGGTAGTTTAATCACTTGTTATTTCATTTTTATTATTGCTTCGGTAGCCTAGTGGGTTTTTCCTAGGTTCGATTCCCAGGTCGATTTTGACTTTAGTAGATTTTTGTAGCAAAATCTCAATAGCAGCTTGGAGTTTGGATATGTGGCAATAGGCTCACCTTTTATTATGGCCATGAACATGTGGGCGTACATAAGTACCTACACCTCTGCCAAGCCCCTTGGGGAATACAGCCGTGATGAAATGAGGAAAGATGTTATTGTTTGTTCGTTTGAATTGAATAGGCTACGAAACTACTGAACCAATTTGAAAAATTCTTTAACTATTAGAAAGCTACATCTTTACCAAGTAAGACTATAATTAATAAGAAATACCCAGACCACGTGAGCGAAGCCGTTGGCGGAAAACTAGTGTTGAAATATCATATCAAACAAAATTTACGAAATAATTATTACATAGGAAAGTACGTACCTGCATTATTTATGTTCTTAATCGCATTATGAACTATGTGTATAGTTCCAACAGTTTCAGACAGTAATCCAAATTTTCGGTGTAAAACCTGTCAATGTTTCAGCTATATTTAAGTATTGCATAGCACATGTATTTCGGAGAGAGTTAAATATAATATAATCAACCCATATACTTACTTGTCCCACTGCTGGGCACGGGTCTCCTCTCAGTGAGAGGGATAAGTCCATAGTCCACCATGCTAGCCTAATGCGGGTTGGCAGACTTCACATACCGTCAAGAAAATCTCTCAGGCATGCAGGTTTCCTCACGATGTTTTCCTTCACCGTTAAAGCGAGTGATAGTTACGCACATGATTTCGAAATGTCAGAGGTGCGAGGCCTTGGATTCGAACTCGAGACCTTAGACTTGGCAGTCCATTGGTCATACCCCGAGGCTATCACTGCTTCTGGTTAAATATGAATTAATACTTAAATATACTTAAATATAACTGAAACATTGAAAGGCTTTAAAAAAACGTTTTGATTTACAGAACAGTAGCTGTAGGCCCCCCATAACCAGCTTTAATAAGGTTAATGGTATTTTTGTAAAATCATTTTCGAATCGTACTTAACAACTTAGGTATATTTTATACAAGCTTTACGCCAGAAAGCTTAGCTTTCTAATGGTGAAAGAGTTTTTAAAATCGGTCTACTAGTTTTTGAGTTTACTCATTACAAACATACATATATATTTTTTTTTCTCATTATAATATTAGTTATAGTTATAGACTAGCTGTTCCCCGCGATGTTACTCGCGTTCATATTTTTTTAACCACCACCACAGACGTCGTCAATATTATTATTATTATCTACGTGCCAAACAGCCCAATTCATTCAATGGTTTGTCAGAGATCAGTCAATCAGTAACCTTTTCCTTTTATGTTTCCTTGACGACGTCTGTGGTGTAGTGCTTCGAGTACCGGACTGCTGATCACGAGGTCGTGGGTTCGATTCCCACAAGACACAAACATTTATGTGATGAACTTAGGTGTTTGTGTTTGTCTGGGTGTTTCTTATATATTATAAGTATGTATTTACAACAAAAAAGTATATAAGTATTATATCCATTGTCTAGTACCCATAGTACAAGCTCTGCTTAGTTTGGGACTAGATGGTGCTGTGTAAAAATGTCCCAAGATATTTATAAAAAAAGATATTTATATTAATTCAGATTAAACCTATATTATTTTCCTCTCTGCTCTGTCATCTAGTTGGTCTATACATCAATCCGTCTGCACGTACAGTCGCCGGCAGCGCCGGATATTCCGTCGTCGGCGCAGTCGCGCGTCGCTGCGACAATTAGTCGCTGTTATTACTTGTTTGTCGTGTCGCGATACATTATGTGGCGGAGACGTGACGTGTTGGCTGTGGTACAATAAGAGATTGTCTATTTTAGGATCTTGATCACGGATATGATAGAATTATACCCATATTATACCTTCCTATTGACGTGGATAAGATTTCTTTTATAATGAAAATTATCATTCTTCTGCCCTTATCCCAATTCAGGGTTCGTCGCGGTATGTCATTTTCTTTCATGTATTTCTATTGCAGGATACTGTTGTCGCTGCCACGTTTCCGTAGTGCGTCGGGCATGTTCGTGGTGGTGCATACTGACGACTTTTTTGCAGTCATGCGCAAACGCTCCGCATCCTTGTTGCGTCGTGTGCGAGACAGCGACAATAGTCTCCTGAACGATGTTGCCAGCAAGACTGAGGGGCAACTGATGGAGCATTTGTGTAGAATACACTTATTTCTACCAAATGCTTGCTCCAAACCTTAGCATTTTATTTTATAAATGTAGAAACTAACATAGTTCTTAAGTCACTACTAACGAAAATAATTATGGGTACTAGATTTGCCTGAATTAAAGTTATTATTATTAATAACCGTCATCTCTTCATTCCATTCCTTAATAGCCATATTCTTTAATAACAATTATATTCCGAGGCCAAATTGAAGTTGCGAACAGGCCAAGAGATCGACGTCAATATCTGCCTCTTTACTTGTATACTAGCATAATTATAAATACCCATTTTGATTGCCAATTTTATGATACTAACTAGAATTTTCTTGGATAATACGACTATGACAAATAAATTATTTTCACCAACTAAATTCACTAACTGAAACATTTTGAAAAGCAGTTTGTGTCGAACCAAGACTTATGTGTGCCCATAACTTTGTCACTTTTTATGATAGAACAGTACTAAAAGATTTAACAACCAAATAAAATCAACCGCCATCATAAACTATTTCAATGTTAACTACTAAACTTCGCGCCCGGTGTCTCACCACCCTAACCGCCATATGTGACATCTCGAAATCACTGGTAGCATTGTCACGACTGAGTTATTGGCGCGATTATACCCACGTATTTATGTTGACGACTGTACACGGCACTGCCACCATTACAAAACCAACGAGAACTAACATTTGCCTCAGTTAAGTCTCCATTGCGCGTTTACTATTAGAGTATCTTTTTTAGAGCTAAATCAATAGGTAATGGAAATTGTGTTTATCGTTTTGATAGTTATATTCGTAGGGTGGTAGTATTTTGTTTCATTAGGTGTGGACTAACAGAGACAAAGCACTTTGTGGCACCTTTTAGTGGCATTGAAAAAATTTAGACACTTATGATGGTACTTTTATTTTTAGTGCGATATTAAATTTGATTTAGTGGCACTGGAACTTAAATAAGTTTGAGCATTGTTCATCTATATTTGGATGGCAATTACAATCCGTGCGTGGATGTTTGATGGTACAATGTGTTACTTATGTGACAGTTTAGCGTCAAGAATTATTAGTTCAGAAACTCATAAATACTTTATAGTCATAAAATATTAATTCCTGAACGGTAACAATAACTTAAAGGTGCAATCATTGTTGAAATGACAAGCTGCTCTTACTGCGGATAGTTTTTGGACGAGTCACCACTCTATGCTGATTCTATCTTCAAATCTTACTGAGAGTATGTTGATTACACATAACCTCTCCTTGCTTAACTCAATCGGGTAGTTCAGTAAAAGAAATATTTCAACCCTAAATAATGTTTTGAAGTACATATTAATACATTAATTATTATCACGCAAATGAATTGGCGTTGGAGACGAAAATATGGAATAAAAAAGAAAAAAACTACTACTAAAACTAAACTTTCGGAGTACAAGTTCAAAATACAGGTGATCCTGCTGACCTGTATTTTGAATTTGTGCTCCGAAAGTTTAGCGAGGTTTTAGTGCACACCCTTAAAACTAAATGTCATAGGGAGCCAACTTGTAGGTACTCCTAATGGTATCAAAAGTCAGAATCGTATGTAGACGTAGTAAGTACTTCTTGAACGTCTGTTTTACCATTCAGACAGACCCTAAGACACCATTCAGTACCTACGTCTATGCCAAAACATAAACCTTCTAATGATATAGATTCAATAGGCCACTAGGCCCCACTGAAAACCAGCGCTGCAGCGACTTATTACGCAGCCGCACTATCCTTTTTGCTATATACAACGGTGACGTTCAGTTTATTTTTGTTATTATTAATTCGTTTAGTGTGTTTAATCTTATTGTATTCTCTATGTACCCATCCTTATATTGGTGTTGTATTTATAGCAATTAAATGTTTCTTTCTTTATTTCTTCTTTCAGTAGCCGAAAAACGAAGTAATAAAGAGGGATTTTCATTTCATTTACCTATGTATTGTGTATGTGTGTGTGTTGTGTCTGTGTGTGTGTTGTGTACCTTCTGCGTTCACCAGTTTTGTGTAAAACCGTCAAGTGTTTGGTCCGCATTCCTGGACACACGGAACACGAATATTTTATGACAGCCACCATGTGTGACAATGACGTCATGGAGAAGGTATTTCTCATTAGATTTGTATCCAACAGCTTATAGTCACGCGGTCCACTGGTAAATATGACTGTGCTCTTATTTATACTAGAACTAAGTTGTTTTTATTGTAGGTATGACTAGCTTTCCGCCAGCGGCTTCGCCCCCGTGGTCTGGGTACTTCTTATAACTTTCATCCCCTATTTCAATCCCTTACAGCCCCTTTTTTCGCATTAAAAAGTCTATGTCCTTTCTCAGGCTCTAGGCTATCAGTGTACCAAATTCCATTTAAATCGGTTCAGTAGTTTTGGCGTGAAAGCGAGACAGACAGACAGAGTTACTTTCGCATTTATAATATAAGTAAGGATGTTCAGGACAGGACACGCTACTTTTTTTTTTTTAGGACGGATGTAGATTCTATCTCAGGAGCTTTAGAATCTTAACAAGGCTTGGCCCATCTTGGCCATTAAGAAGCAAGGCCGCAGAATATAAACATCAAACAGTAGTGCCGTAGAACCCAGCTTGGGCAGAGTTAGGCAGTCAGCACCCATCAATTTTGGGCATTGAATTGCGCACAATATAAATTTAAAATATACAATTCTTTTTCTTTCCTTCTTTCAATAATCCTCTTATCATACGCACATATTCGCCAAAGGAAAACGTACAAGTACTAATGTATAATAATGGGACACCATTTGAATGTAACAGAGACACCTATTGCCACAACTGGGCATAAATCCAAACCCCGAGCTACTACCGAGACTTTCATAGGAAAACCAAACACTTCAATCGAACACTAGTGGAACTGAACGCAAATACTAGTTAATAATTATTATTTGCAAATTTTGGGGCAGAAACTAAAGTCGCTAATAAAAAATACTCGCTCGTCCAGTGTTTCGTAGATTGGTATAATCCTGAAGGGCCAGTGAGGTGGTGCGCATACATTATGCATGCTAATTTATCGGCGGGTCAGCGCGACTTCACGGATTACTTACCTACAAGGTTTTATTTTGGGGCAGAACTTGCCCGGGCAGGGACGGGATGGGGCTTAGTGAACACTTGTTTTATAAATGACGTAGATATTTAGTTTGTTTGGTAGAAACTTAAGACATTTCTTGCATTACGTTTGCATTTGAACGCGGAATGCCTAATCCTTCAGAGGAATACAGGCGTGATGGTATGTACAAATGACATCAATACTGTATGGGAACCCTCTGAGGGGTTAGGAAGAGGTGTAGCTGTAAATCCATGGTAATTATGTACTCATTGAGTTGGGCATCTGAAAATCTCACAAATTGAGAATCTTATAGATTTTTCTACCAGGGAATCAAATATTATTTTGAACTCAGAAGTCACGCACTAATGCGGCAATTAATTAAACCCGGTAGTTTATAAGTATTTTTGTGACCTTTTGAAGGTTTTCTAAAACCTTAACCGCCATCACCACTTGGAGGGGGCACTGTTTTGCTCTAAAAGACCACGTGGACCCCCCCTTTAACGTACATTCTTGGGTATTACGTCAAACCTAATCGGTCCCCTGGCAGAGTGTACTTAGCTCTTGATTTAAGCCTAATAAACATGTCACTAATCTAATACCTAATAGTGCTACTTTAGTCGTATGAGTTGAACTCATATAAATTTACACACACACACACACATACACACACCACCTAAAAGAACCTTGTTAAATCAAAAAAACACAAAACCGAAACGAAACCAAAAGGAAGACTTCAAAATCTCGACCAAAACGTCTAGACTAAAACAATGCCCCAAAAGATTAAAACAACTGTCACTGTGTCAGTGACCTCACGGGACCCTGAGCACGCCGCTAGCTGCTCTGTGACCAGACACCAGAACACAATCAATTAAGGTCATCTAAACCTATCGAATACCACGATATAAGGTCAGCTGAATCTATAGTATTTATGTAGTAACCTTAAATATTCTAATTAAGCTTAGAAGTGACCATAAAATGTTCCATAACTCGTAATGGTCACTTTACCGGTTAGGCAAAGATGTATTGCTGTACTGACCCACAGGTTGCCGGTATGTTTAGGTGATGTAGCCATAAGACCCATGTAATGGGTAGCGAGACTATTGGCACCAGGCACAAATCCATGCGGGGTGGGGGGGGGGGGGGTTCTGATACGGGGAATTCCACGAAATATTCCAGTCGCAGTTACGACGACTACACTAATGAGTTAGTCATAATTTTAGGCTATATTATTATAAAATATTGTATAAAATCGTAAGTGAAATGTCTATAAATGATATTAGCATTTTATTTTTATCTGGCGTTGCCTTAAACTTAATAAATGTTTGTCTTTTTTGTTGCCTTAAATTTAAAATGTTTAAAATTATTAAAATGTAAAATAAATCTACGTAATTTAATATCTCGGCTATGAATTATTAAAATGTTGCATCCATACGGCGAAACACACTTGATGATAATTTTATAACATTAATTATAATCTTTAATTATGTTAGAATTTGATAAGGTTGCTGACCTATCTATCCTTCATGACGATTCTATACCTAATATGAGTATTGCTAAACTCCTAGTCCTCCAGTAGACTTTAGAAAAAGCTTTAGCTTTCTTAAATTCTGTTCGTTTAGAACACACTGGCATAATAGCCGGATCTAATGATCCAATTGGTAGTCGCCATCACCAGTTAAATCGATGGCAAAAAGTTAGGAGTAAAAAAAAAGTCGGAGCCTAAAAGTGTATTTATTGCGTACTAAATCTGAAACTTACCGTTTTCTACAGTCAAAAGCATTTGTCAACAATAATAAAAAGAAATCCCAACAAATACTGTAAAATAGTAGGTTAATAAATAACAAACCAAATCCATTAACATTAATTTTAATTTTCCTCAGAAAAATAATAATTAAACCGCAACAAAATTTCCTTTTTAATTTCTATGCAAAATTAGCCGCCATTTTTCAGGGCAGCCACAAGCGACCAATCAACATCACAGTCGGTAATATTTGCATAAAAACTGGTCGCGTTCGCCGTCCTAAACAAAAGGTGTAATTTACCATCTCTGGAATGCCTCTCAGATATCTCTATTGAAACGTAGTCTAGCATTCTAGCATTTTTAAAAAACCCAGAAAATACACTGATTTCTTCGTTCAATAAAAAAAATTGTTTGCAAATTGGTATCTGACAGTCTTTTATTCGTTGTGCTGTATTGCGAATAAAGTGTACTCTATGTGTATTTCCACAGAAAAAATAAAACAAAATAATAAATATATTCGACCGTGACAGGACTCGAACCTGCAATCTTCGGATCCGAAGTCCGACGCCTTATCCATTAGGCCACACGGTCGTTATGTACTTGTTTGAAATAGGTCATTCAATTCCGCGGAGCTCCCCTCGCGATCGTGACGTCAGTTATGACGTCATGAGTACGTGTATAATCTATCTTTATTATATTAGAGGCCTATTTTCTAAGTTTGTTCGGCCGTTCTTGCGTTTTTTCTATCAGCTAGAAAACGCCAGCGCCATCTAGCACAAAAATCAAAAACATTGTCATGAAAGGGTTGCTTATGACGTCATGTAGATCTTCCCTATATAACAAAAGTAACATACTATCATGGCTGTTTTCCCCAAAAGAGTTAGGCAGAGTTCGTTTAGGTCCCATATAATTGGATCGAGCCTATTGACATTAACCACGAATCCAATCAAACATTTATTTGTTTTTGCGTTTTTCTATTCAATTCTAGGCTCGCCCCCATTACCTACATGGGACCTGAACATACCGATGAACTGTGCGTGTCAATTAGTATACCTCTGCTTTACAAAATCAAAAAATCAAAAATCAAAATAGTTAATATCAAAATAGCTAATTTATTTTCACATAGACTTTATACAGGCACTTATGAAATGTCGAAACTAGGTGCACGGTTCCAAATTAGTCGTTTCCTATGGAGAAGAACCGGCAAGAAACTCCAGGCCAACTCCATCTCCAACTCCATTACCCCACGGGAAATACAGGCGTGATGGTATGGGGAACGGGTACCCATCTAAAAACATACCTGACCAGGGTATTACGTAGTACTTACCCATATTTAAATGTTGCCTAAAGGCGACATAAAGCTGATTTGTTCTCAGCTCTCGAATCAATATTCAGAATTGTAATTCGTGTAAGTCCCTTTAGGCTGTGCGGTGTCGGTCTCTTAAAAGTGCAGAACGCACCAATTTCATGGTGGATTGTGAATATTTTGATACCATGAGTTATGGGGCCGGCAGTACTGTGCGATGCCGTGGGAATTGGAGTAGGGGTTTGAAACACGTATTTAAAGTTATAAGCATGATTTTCTGAGTTGATTTCGGCGTTTCTTCTTAGCGCTCGTCAGTTAGGAAATGCCGGCGCAAAAAATAGACTTGTAAAAGTGTCTTTAATATATCTTTTTAGAGAAATAAATAGGTATAATTTATAGACGTAACGTCGCGGGTCGAAATCAAAAAAATAGGAATATTTTAAAGATATTTTTTTATATTTTAACCCACTTCAGAAAGGAGCAGGTTTTCTATTCGACGGTATGTGTTTTTGTTGTGTATGTTACGCCATTCATTATCGCCAATCTACACGACACGACTACACAAAAAAATTTAACAGTGTAAAAATACAATCACCACCTCATAAAATAAAATACTTAATTCGGAAAATTATGAAATCTTTGCGGTTTTAGTAATTATTTTATTCTCATATCAGTAAAATTATTATCATACTTCAACCAAAATTTCGTTTGTAGCATCGTCACGGAGTGCAACTATTGCGGGAATTATGTATTAAATACAAATAAAAACTTATATCCAGTGAACTTCATATTTCTTCTAGCATTTATAGCTACGTTATATATACGCTATTTATAGAACCGTCCGTTAAATGCTTTACAGACATGTCGGATTGTATACGTTTACAACAATATAATATACTAGATTTCCGCCAGCGGCTTCGCCCTGGGTATTTCTTATAAATTATAGCTATATCCTATGTTACTCGGTAAAGATGTAGCTTTCCAATGGTGATAGAATTTTTCAAATCGGTCCAGTAGTTTCGGAGCCTATTCAATTCAAACAAACAATCAAATCTTTCCTTTTTATAATATTAGTATAAATTATTTCACTACGTTGTAAACTTATACAATCCTACACAAGTATATTTCCTCGTTGTCTTCCACAAGGCCTGCCCGAGCTTGCCCGGGGCAAGTAATGGCGATCCGATTGCCGCCCGTCTTAACCAACTCTGATTGATTGCCGGAACATCCTGCGCATACTGTTGATGGATTTCAATTACAGTTAAAGTATTTGTTTAGGATTCTGTTGTCTTAGCGGGTCCCGTTTAAAAGTGGTTGGGAGGATGGGTTGCTGTGGTAATGTACAGTTTACATATACATTTATGAATCTCTCTGTGTGTATTTCCCGAAGTGTTCGACAGAGACGTAATAACACCAGTATGTTTAGAACTTTTGGCCTCATGTAATAGGGGGCGAGCCTATTACCATTAACCGGGTCAAAAATCAAACTCCAAAATGCTACTGAGAGTTTCACTGAAACTTGTCTTTCTCTAAACCGAAGACAGCCAGGGGGGCCAGACAAGTTGCATTTTGACATTCGAATCGACAGACAAAATGACAATCGAATCGACAGACAAAATGTATGGAAATGACATTAGTGACAGCCCGATTTGTCGAAAGCTTGTTTAATTTCTATACATTTTGTTTGTCGATTCGAATGTCAAAATGGAACTTGTCTAGCCCCTCAGAGACGCCAGAGTGATATTTTTATAGCGATGTACATAGTTTGAGAGTCGCTTCTCAAATTGGTGTCGTAATAATTAAAATGCTTCTAAACAATTAAAGTTCATTTCCAAAAATCATCTGCGAAATTAACATTCCGATATAAAAGTGTTTATCAATCTAAAATTGCTTAATTTACACAAAAACTGTTAAATTATGTTAGCCCTAATAACGATGCCTAATTGGTCCGCCGGCCAAGTGTGTGCCGAACATCGCATACAGGGTCTCGTATAAAACTATTTGAAGTAGGTACTTTGAAGTACAGGTGAAAAACAGCGTCTAGTACTTAAATGTGCTCGACAATAAGCTGATCCTAGATGACTTTTTGGGCTTGCCTGGGAGACATGGTATTAGTTGATATCTATGCCATGTACATTGTGTTTTTCTGAGCATTGTCCAAATAAGTATATTTCTTTCTAGCTATATGTATATGTATGCAATAGGTGACGAAAGAGACTGTACCTCACAACACAGGGTATCCTAGTGTGAGGTTCAGTGCTATTGTTATTATGTAAGCTCTCTTTGTAAGAAATCCTCAAATAAACATATTATTTCTCTCTAAAATAATAGAGTAATAGATACCTAGTTCGAAACGAAACTCATTTGCTTGGAATAGTATGGTATATAATATGTATTAATTTTATTAAAATTTTAGACAAATCCTAAAAATGCTTGCCCCATTCCCAAAAACAAGATGGCGCCAATATTGTAATCTACACACGTAAAAGTATATTACATGTGTAGATTACAATAATATTCATTATAGATTAAAACATATCACATGTTTTCTTAGTAACAGCCAAACAAACTGAGAACAATAAAACTATAAAAGTTGCTCATTTTACAGAACCTTAACAAATTAACATTTCAAAGCCGAATATTATAAGAAAAGTAGATTTAATGGCGTCGGAAGCAATAAATTTGGTTCTAATTACCAACTTTGCTTTGTGGACGCCGAGCGGTGTTAAGCGCCAATTACCGGACACCTGGATGCGCAGGAGTCGGCAATGATAATCGTTGTTATAATTACTGCTAGTAATTGACGGATGCGCATGCGCCTCGCGAAAATTTTGCTGGTGTCGCGGAGATAGGGACTGTAGTCCACTCATAATGACACTATTATTTTATAATAATTAATATCATTGACCCTATTACGGTATTAACCTAATCTAACTATATTATTGTAGTATTATACTAGTATTTCTTCATTTCAAAATACGTGGTATAATTTTACAACGCCTATTGACAAATTTTTCATTTGTATTTCATACTAGCTTCCCGCCAGCGGCTTCGCCCGCGTGGTCTTATAATTTTTTCCCCCGTTTTTGCATCATTTTTTATTACTACTCCGCTCCTATTAGTCGTAGCGTGATGATATATAGCCTATGTTACTCGGGGATAATGTAGCTTTCCAAAGGTGAAAGAATTTTTGAAATCGGTGCAGTAGTTTCGGAGCCTATTCATTACAAACAAACAAACAAACAAACAAATCTTTCCTCTTTATAATATTAGTATAGACAAGTAAGTAAGCTTACATCTAATAAATATTCTGATCTGTTGTGAAACCATAATAAGATCAACTATGGCAATCACATATAACACAAAACTTCTCCATATATTTACCGTCTCTTCGACTATTTAGTGTTCAAGGCTCGTCAAAAAACCGTCGCCTGCGCACTGGCTGCATTCATCACTTATCAATGAGTTCGCAGAAACTATAACTACGCTGAGATATTATGTATAGAGTTAAACTTCATCGCGCAGCCAATTGTTGCTCCATGCGTTGTGGAGTGAGTGCCACAGCGTTTGGCTCCGTATTTCTATCAAACCTGTAATCACAACACGAGAGTAAGCTGAGAGAGTCAACCGGTTATTTACGTACACTAACTTTCAATATAGAACAGAATGATATTTGCAATATTGTAGTATCATCATACTCGTATTAGCCGAAAGTGATCCTCCGCTGAACATTGGCCTCTCGTATAGACTTTCACAAGGACCGTTACATGTTACCTGCGTCCAACCACTCCCCGAGAAAGAAAGAAAGAAAGAACCGTCGTCTGTCCATCTGGTCGGAGACTGTCCTCCTCCGCGTTTTCCAGTTGGTACTGAAGAACTTTTCTGCTATCTACAACCTTAATTATTTATTGATAGTTCCCATCCAGGCTAAACTACAGCAAAACGTTTGACGTTAGGACTTTTGAAGTGGCTATCCCAGAACTCTAACGCAAAACGTTCCATTGAGGTATTAAATCTCAATGTCGACGTTGTGTCGTTGTCTTGTTGTCGCTAATCAACGAGTGCGTGTTTGGTCTTTTTGGGTGGAATGATGGCGACGATCTTATGTCTGTAGTGATTAATGATCGCAGTGAATCTGGTGAGGTAATCGCTTGAAAATATGCAGTAATGACAATAATTACGTAGACGACTGCAATTCTTCTAGTAATGTTAATAAAATTACTTTAAGCTACATTATCGCTAGTACTTACCTACTTATAAAGTATTTTCACAAAATTTTAATGAACCATTACTGTCACGATACAATCAGTTATCATTAATAACAGCATATCAAACAAAGGCAAAGGAAATAACCAATTTATAACACCTACATCTAAAAACATAAATCTTAATAAATTACTTTAAAAACGTTACAAATCTTCTATACTTAAATTATGGGCCTTATTGTCAAATTCCAAGTCAAGCCACATTTAAATCACTCGACTAAACCAAGAATATTTTATCGAACATTCTTACAACGTCTCAATTGATTTTCAAATAACGGAAGAAACCAATAACGGTCAATTAAAATTATACGAAGCTTTTTAGAAAAGGAATCGCTCGATATAAATCAGGGGCGATGCGTTACGAATTCACTACATTTACATAATCGACCACTTCGCTGCCGTCGACTATCGAATCGTCCAACCATGTTTCATTGTAATTTTAATGCGAGACAGCCCTATTCTTTCACCAGATTTCTGTAAGCCCATCCTTATTTCTCCACCATAAGGTTTAAAGTAAGTAATTCATCTGTAAGTCTAGGGTTGTGCTGGTATATTTAAGTGAGAACGGAGCACAATGGGACAAAGAAGCGTCCGCAATTAAATCAGTGCTTTTTGCGAATGCTGTCGTTGTGAACACCGATGGACGATGGCCTTTATGTGACGTGGCATTCATCGCGTGTGTTGATGCGTTACAGATAGATGGACGCGGGGCTTTACCTGTGGAAAATGGAAATAATGTGACTTTGTCTTAACTGTTTGAGTATTTTGATAATATAACAATTAAATTTAAATCTGTATAGTTTTCTATGACAAAATAAAATTATTGAATCAGGTTTATTTGCGTTAATTATTAGCCGAACGTCGAAATATTAGTTAGTGATTTTAGACTATGTATTCCAGGAAGGGCAATTATTTGTATGGCAATTAAAGTCATCCAAGAAGTTTTCATAATTTTGGTCGATTGCCATTCGTGGACTTTAATTCCAAGAATGGCAATTTCGTCATAGTAGCTACTAGTGTCAATTGTCAATCGGATAATTGCCATTCAAATGTTTGCCCTTCCTGGAATACATCATTTAGACACATTAAACGTGATGGAACAGTGTCTGTATTTTTATGAAACAAGGATAATAGAGCTAAAAATCCCCATAACATTACTCATGAAACTCTCTCCTTTTTAGCCCCGTAGTTCATTGCTTAAATGCTAGGCAATTTCATAGATGTATTATGAAGAAATTTCTAACAATTCAAATTTATCTAAAGGCTGTATCAAAGCCTATTCAATAGTTTACAGAAAAAGATGTTCGGAATATTTTTCGTAAAATAAAATGTAATTATCAATACATAACGTGTAAACAATAAGAATAGATAGCAGCGATATGTTACGCCGATACTTCATCCAGAAGACTGGAGCAATCCACTGAACAAGGTAGTCTGTCAGAGGCTGCCAACACTGGCGCTTATTAAAAACATCTCAATGATGTATTGCCAGTAATTTCTGCGGAATACCCCTGTAATGGGGGGTACGTCCCGCCGGCCCGGCTATGAGCAGGGCTGTCAGATATCATACTCGTATCTGTGTGATTTAAAAAACACTTTAAAGTACTGTTAAATGAATTTTTACTTACATATTGAAATACCGTAGAAATCATATACTTTAGTTATGCTAATAACCCACTTATATCAGCCAAAGGACGTCAAAGAAGAAAAAAATCCCTATAATAAAATTGTAGTTGCATAACGATAGGTTACATGTTGTCTGGGTATTCGACGACTTTCAACTTCACTAGGTCGTCTCACGTCTGTCTATCACAGTAAATCTATTTAATTTAAAACCACTTACATATCATTCGAACCTGTTAATAAGATAAACTAATCATCATCATTACCTACTCTAACTGCTAAAGTCATAATAAGATTTCGTTTCAACAGTTTTATTTTGTGCAGCTTAAACTAGCAACTGGCCAGCCCTATGCATTGTTATGATTTATAGGTTTCTTAATAAATACGCGGAGTGGCGCCACCATCGACCGTTGTAATATTAATTGCAATGGTTATTAATTCATACGCTGCCCGCCGGACTGCCACGGTGACACTGAATACTCTGATTTTGTGAGAGATATATTTTATAGTACCGTTCAGATCCGATCATTTAACTATATTCAGTTCCTAGCCTCTAGCTCTTTAGCTCTCTCAACCGTGTTATGATTGCCTTTCAGTCTAACCGGATAAGGCTGGAGGGATAGACTGGTTGTCAGACTTTTTGAACTTCTGGCTATACCGATTGTCACAAATTTTCGTCTGACAACTGTGACCGACGGCTTTCATGCTCTCCGAGAGACGGAGGGTTCCGGGTTGATCAGCGCAGTTGTTACTTAGCCACGAGCCCCTCTTCTTCTCCATCATTTAATAAAAGTATGCATTTAATGGTTCAGGCAGAGACCTAATTACACTGACCTCTCTCGATCACCAATTCAAAACCCCTATCTATAACTTTATGTGGGATTTGAGAAAGGACGTCACGTGTATGGAAACAAATACACATTAAAATTAATAATAGAAACTTTATCTACTTCTCCATACTCTACTGTGTAAACAGAAGTCAGTCCAGTATGTCATAAGTAAAGGCCAATCCCAGGGTAAGCAGGAGGTCAGCTGGCTACATAAATAGACGGGCTGTTGTCTGCCACGGACAATTTGAGGCTAATGGCCCGCGACTCATTTGCTCCCGGCATGTTTTGGACGGCCAAACGCTAAGGATGCTAAATAGTGCAGAGAGGATAGGTTAGAAGTTTTCTTAAGACTATATTGTGCCTATTTTTAGAATATTAGCTGAGCTGTAAGTTTCTGGAATGTAGAACTATACTGCAAGGTTTTTTCTGGTTGGCTTCCAATACTTGGTTTTAGTGAATGAACGTTGCTAATGAGACCTTTCTTTCTTTTCTTGGTACCCCTGGTACTAGTAACAACCGTAGACTGCAAACTCTTCCATCGGCAGTCGGTATGTATTTTGACAATGAAATGATAAAAAACAAAGCACCCGATACAACACTGAAAAGATGGTGCGGTCGCTATAAAGCCTTTAAGTCTGAAGTTCTGAACATATAATTATAATGACATTTTAGGATAACAAGAATGTTATTATGTGATAATTGAATAAATTAAGCACACCGAGCCACTCTACTCTACTCTACTACTAGCTGTTTTAGTTGCCTTTGCACTAATTCTTTTGTGGTCTCATGATACTTTGTGACCATTCACACAAATTTTCTAATGCCGTCTCCGCATCTGTTAATCTATGTCGGGTTTGATAGTAGTTGCGAACTATCGCACTCGACCGCGAGCCACCGCCCTAATAAAGAAGGAACATTTTTTACACGAGCATTACCGAATATTGCCGAACATTGCCGACGATTACTTACGCGCCAGCGCACCCCGCGCAAATACTAAAAGTATTTGAACTGTGTGTAATCGTGCCAGTTCATTATGTCGGTTTTGGGGGTATTATCGTTTTGTTGTCAGTGACAAACATAAGTTTATGGTGATCATGGTGAAATTTATGCTCTTTGTCAGGAATGTCTTATGGCAAAAACTGATTTGGTGGCTTCGAATTTATGTTGGATATCTAACATGAATTCTAACCTCTCCCTCCTTCCAAGTTATGTATTAAGTGTAAGAGTATCTATGTGCAATTTACTTAAGCCCTATTACAGCTTATTTTCGTTTCTTTACTATAAAAGACAATCTGTATACAAAAATATTGATTCACCGGTACTTCAAACATTTAAATTATATAACCATCAATTTGAGATATAAAGATACACAGTTGTTTTTTTTTATACCACTAAGGTGGCAAAGAAGCATACGGCCCGCCTGATGGTAAGTGGTTACCATACCCTATGGACGCTTGCAACACCAGGGGTATCACTCGCGCGTTGCCGACCCTAAAAATCTCTTAGACGTTCATGGAGGATTCACTGCACTGACAGTTTGAGGGAATATTCCTCTTACTGCCAGCGCAGCGCATCCTTAGAAGGAGCTCTGGCGACCTTACTCACTGCAGGAACACAACACACAATAAAGTGTGTTATTTGGCTGCAGTTTTCTGTAAGGTGGAGGTACTTCCCCAGATGGGCTGCTCCAGATTTGAGCCATAAATGGCTGTGCCCTACCTCTCTAAACTATATTATCCAGATACCATAAAACACCTTTATAACCTCACAAAAACCTTACTGCAATCATATTACCAACCGAATTTCACCCCGTTACAAATCAACCAAAAAAATTAAAATACCATTGTTACAATTCAGTTTCAACCCCGCGAGGGCTGTGACGCAGAATTAGCCAACATGGCGGATTCTAATGTATATTCTGAGTATTGGGTGTACAGTTTGATTTAGAGGCGACGTCCCGCCACCGATAACCTTTTACTTGATATATTGATCACGGACAAGCGCGTATTTATGAAGGTTTTTATCTCTTTACATGTTGCCTTTCAAAGGCACTGTGGGGTTGAAATTGTGTGATGTTATTCCATCGTAAGGTCAACATTTTTTGTGTAATCAATTGCTGAATACATAAAACATTACGGTACTTGTTATTTTTTGGTAAACAGAGACTGTACAGTACAGTACTGTTATATTATCCAAACCGAAGCTATGAGGGTTCGAAAATACAACAGAACGCTTCGAAAAGGAGAGTAGGAGTAGTGCTTTGTTTCTTTCCGCTCGTCTTATTTTCAAATAATTTTTCATAATATCATTGTGTGTTACGGCTAGGAAATTCCTAAATTAATGGCGCCCAACATGGGACCTGCCTGAGAGCATGTGATTAAAGCAAAACCGCTCCAAAAAAATGATAATTTGGAAAAATGCCGTCGATGATTCCAGTGATACGGCTAGGAGATTTTTAATATAATGGCGCCCAGAGGTCCCATGTTGGGCGCCATGTGATTTAAGTAAAACCACTCCAATAAAATGATATAATTTTTGCACATAGAAGCTTACGAATTCCTTATGTCTGCAACAATAAATGTCTTATGACTGCAATTAATGATTAATTCTCCCACTACTGCTTCATTGTCAACATTTTGACGAAAAAAAAGCAGTACAAATTGCTGAGGAACCACCCAACTATGTACATGTATACTTCAGAAATTCCTAATGCCTCGGTCGCAACGAAGCACAAACAATAAAATCCGGTACCAAATAAATAAGTAAAATCAACACTTAGTTTTAAAGCCAACGAAATCCACCACTTTGCCGATCCCACAAAAACGCTCTCTAAACAGAGCTGAAGTGTCGAAACTGCACAATGTGCACATGCAGTTAATTAGTGATGTGATTGTGTGGGGCTGGTGACCGCGGCCGGCTCCGTCCGGCGGTGCTAATTAAACAAATGCAATGATTTATATAAATAAATTCTTGTTCTTGCACCGTCCACTGCAAACCAATCAAATTACTTCACTTTGTTAGTTGATTGCGCACAGGGAACAGGAAGGAGAGGATATGGCTTTACTTTTTTATATTATGTTTGTGATAGATCACATTAGACAAAGTGCATAGTTAAATATAATTCTAGGTAATAAGTAAATCCCTGTTAATTCATACCAAATGTTCACTGAGCGCTATTCCCGCCGACAAACTGTCACACAGTTTGGTTGATTTATTTACTTTGTAAAATGTGTTCAATTCAATAAATATATTTATTATTATTATTATTTCCTTTATTTATCTTTATACATATTATTTGTATTTTTAAATATTTTTATAATAAACAGAAAATATAAAAACATTTAAAAATATAAAAAATAGTAGCCCACCGGTATCGGTTATTATTAGATAATATTGTTATTATTCTGTAATCGCAAGATATAAGAACTTATGGTAAATTATTATTTGGAGTTTATATATTTTACTGTCAAGACACGCCATATTGAACAAATAGGGAATCAATAATAAGTGTCCAGTAGGTATAGCACCCGCAGTAGTCCACTTAAGGAAACATGCCGCCCAATCTCGATACCTATTTAAAATGGCATCAGTTCAGCCATGAACTAACTGGTACCTATCTACGGTTGTGATCTGCACACATATTGAAGTCATGTGCATCCAACATCATCAGTTGTAAGACCGTTCTTAAGTTGATATTCAACCAATTCTACTTTCTTCACTCAAAATGCCACATCCAACCCAGCATTCAACCTCCTCGTACACACAGTTCGACGTCCGTGTTGGCTCTTAATTAATTTATACCCCTTCTTCTGCAGGTACAGTGTTCTATGAAAAATAGCAGCTCACTCCTGACGGAGTAGTTCCACTTGTATCGCTGCTTGGCTACACTTTACAACGTGTACCATAATGGACTGGAGAGGTTGGTGTTTCTACTTTTTTTTCTGTAATAGAAATTGCAGTTAGTGTTTGCCTATACACAATACTGTAACAGTGAGAAAGTTTCTTCTATCTGTCATTACGTGTGAGAAGGCAAAAGAGTATATTAGGATTCATAAAACTGACTAAAACTACAGTTATGATAATAGGCCTCAGCTCTTTAGGACTTTTGAGAGCAAGATACGTGAGATTCGATCAATAATAAAAAAATATATATAAAAAGGGGAAAAACTTTGAAACGATTAAAAGGAGTAAGAAAAGTTGTACCCTTAATCTGGCTCTGTTTAAAGAGAATTATACCTAACTGCCCTTCTATCACAACACTGGTTAAGGGCCGAAACAGGAATAGTGTCACCATAAGTTAATTTTCTTAATCTAAGAACTAAGAATTAGGTTTGATTTCTTTGCAGTCTTTCTCGAATATTATTATAAAGTGATCATAAACAATGTAAATTTTTATCGATTCTTACAACAAAAACAAAACTTTAAAATGCAGACACATATCTCAGCAACACCGATACGTTTCGACACAATCTCGGAGCCAATTCCGCAAAACATTCAGAACTTTCTAAAAGTCTACATGCTTCGAATACCCACAAAAAGGTAGACATTAAAATAAATCTAGATTTCTTAGAAGCCGCGTTGTTCCTGAGGTCTGTGACCTAGGGTACAAAAACTCGTCTGGCCGCCACCATTGTTTGTTTTAAGGTTAAGGTATTGTCGCCACTGTGGAGTCTGCTAAACATTTTGTATTTGATTAATGATAGAAGCATCTAGTTGATTATATTACAGAGTTAGAGGACATCGGTTTACATTAACTTATCTGTATTGATAATGTTGAAATAATTATGTCTCCTAGTCCTCTCAATATGTGCAATAAAGAATATTCTATCTATCTATCTATCCTCTCCTCCTCTCCTCTCCTATGAGGTTACTACCAGGAGACGGATCACCTCTTTGCGCGGATCAAATCATGTCCCACCAAGCTTATTCCTACCTACATCTGTTTTTATTGTTGTAATATAGTAATTATACTAGCGACCCGTACGCAGATTCGTCTGCGTATCCCTGTAGATTTAAATAAAATCCACACTATCCTAGCCGCAACAATAATAAACACAACAAAAAAAGAATTAACTATTCAATTTGGTGCAGTTGTTCGGAAGTAATACGCGTACAAACATTTCGGCTATTCATTTTATTTAGGTACATAGATAAGTAGTGCAAGTGAGGTTTTTAGTCGGTTTAAATCCGACATGCCCTGCCGCCTACCCATGTGACAGAGACCTATGAGGATTTTCTGCACCCAAAAAAAGTTATAACTTGCCCGTCATTTTAAGACCTCATTTGTTCAATCATTTCATTAGTATTCTATGTAATATTAGCAAATTATTGGTTAGCAGTATAATATTTGGGAATTTGGCAATAATGCATTTATGCTCAGGACGATTTGATTTATTCGTCCCAAATGTATGCCCATTACCAATCCATCGAATAATGGCAACATAATATCAATGTTATTACCTATCTGTGAATTCTCTTCTTTGTTAAAGTAGTGACTAAGTATACATTTTATTGATTCACATAATTAACTATGTACTTATGTTTACGGTTACGTGCTAAACTATTATGTAATTAAGTTTAATTAGGATTCCGCAAATGTATCCCGCGGCACCGTCCGGCGCGGCGCCCGCGGGCCGCGGCCAGCTCAAATAAGTTACAAGGGAACCCGCTAATCGAGGGCTCAGCCGAACTAATATTGAATGAATTAGTAAAACCAGTACCACCACAAGTAGACAATTACCTAGAAACAACATTTGAAATACCTAGTTTATATTCATATAATTATACGAAGTACTTACTATTTGAGATAAATATTAGTTCCATGATATTTCCCATGGTAATTCCACTATGAACAGAATATCTTAAAAAAACTTGACTTTACCTTATGTACTGTTTACAATCATACATCACGCTTAGGAATATTTTGTCGGACTGTCAGAATTTTACCGCATCGAGCGATCGTTATGAAACAGAAAATTTCTGACGTAGGCAACCAGACTAAAATCTGTTCTCCGACAAAAAAGAGAATTCTTCATCTATGACGTCAGTTGATGTTTGAAGAAACCTAGTACCTATTATAATAAGAAAATTATTTAGTAAATACTTTGTTCTGTAACGCAGAGAACATATTCAAGCACAATCGTTCTCACGAAACGCGCTCACCCCGCATTTCCTTATTATTCACCCACGTCTAGTCCCGTCTCTCCGACCCTTAGGCACGACATTTAGCCTAACTAAACTGTACATGACGCCCGCTAATTAACTTAATTACACATTACACACCCCAGCTGCTGTACAAACATAAAAATATCCCAACTTACTCCCTACACAACCTTCACGAAGCCTCTATTTTTTACAAAGTTTTTGAATGAACCAAAACGCCTACTAATATTTTAAGAGCAAAGCGCCGGTGTGCGAATTTGAACTGTGCCTGAGACTATTAATGTGAACCTTTCAGGCGTAAAGTTAAAAGAAGTACTTTAAATATTTTCTAATATAAAGGGTAAGTAACTGAAAGTGTTTAAGTTTTAAGTTAAAATAAACTATACTAATTTAGGGATTATTAGCCAGTCATAACTTACAAAACTGTCACTGTACAATACCTACACAACTGCTCTGCCATCACCTTCGAAGAAGACAGGCAAAGTTTAGAGAAGAAGTTTAGTATAAAGAAGTTAATCACTACAAAACTGATGTTTTGTTAACTTCTCTATAATATCACAAATAATTTCAACCATTAAAATACTTATAACCATACCAAATATGTGTTCGTAACAAATATAACGTAAGCTTGAATGAATATTATGTTTCCTTTTTCCGAAATCATTACAAAATACGACATTGATATACAGCGCATATTTCGCAAAACATAAAGCAAACATACCATAACGCAACATAAATGGGTAGGCAGTAATGATTTGTGACGTACAATAATCATATCCGGGCAGCATCGAACCCTGCGCCGTAAATCACGACACGGCGTATTAACCACTGCGATGACCTTAGCATTGGGGCCCTGATGTAATGTTCCTGGATTAATATTATGTATTACTAGCGAATGTCAGCGAAATATAATATTTTTGAATATTTTACACAGCACCATCTAGTCCCAAATCAAGCAGAACTTGTATGTACTATGGGTCGTAGACAATATATTTTTATACTTACCAATATACTTTTTTTTTAAAACATATGTTTATCACATCTGCAGTCCGAGACTCGAACCACAGATTGCAATAAGCTGTAAAGTATGTCCAATAAACATGGTTGTTGAAAGTGAGAACCCGGATTCATTTCTTCACTCGGTTTTCAAATTAGGCTTGCCCCTATTACATGGGTATATACTGGCGAACTATACTATTTAGGATGCCATCCTAAAAGACTATTTTATATCCTACCGACCTTTGTGTTATTCTGATGTAGATATAAGCTATAATATTGTTTTTTATCAAAACAGGTCAGTAGTTTCTGCGTGAAATCAAACATCTATCTATTTTCACAAACTCACGTTATTTTTAATGAAGGAAAACATCGGCTCGCGGGCAGGATTCGAACCTGCGTCTTCTGGTTCGGTACACCAGACGCTTTGACCGCTAAGCTACCCCGAGCCCCACTCACCAGTCGAAATCTTCCCTCACATTCTAATTTACGTCTTAACCCTTCTACTGACGTGATGACGTACTCAGCACCTTCAAAATTCGTATGCAAGTTTGCCTACCATAAATTACGTCATAACATATTACGGTTTCAACTACAAACTACTTTACATGACAATCTGACACGCCCACATCATTATTCAACTTGTCACGTACTTTGATGACCATTGACGCAGCGTCATTGAGAGCGCCCTCTGTGTGTCAAATGACGATTGAAACTGATTCCGATCGTCATTATGTGAATTGATCCGCTGTGGAGTGCACTCCGACGGTCCAAACATCCAGTAGTGCTCTTGTGCAAGTAATGTGATAGAGAAACAGCGGCCGCAAATAATTTGAACGTCATATAATTTTATATTAAGGATCTCCAACAAAGGATATTATATTATACACATTTATAAGTCTTCTTCTTCTTAGTCGGCTACACTGTTGACAGTGGTCGTGGCCGTCACATCATTCCTCTCGCACCGCAGCTTTTCTGGTGCACTCATACAGTGGACCATTCAATGCAGCGTTAATCTAGTCTGTGCAGCGCATTGGTGATCTGCCACGAGCTCTTGTGCCGTCAACTTTCCCTTGTACCACAAGGCGTTCCACAGAAGTGTTTTCTCAGCGGGAAACATCTCCGAAGAAAGTGAGAATGCGACCTTGGACGATGGACAAAAGACGCTGTAGGACGCGGAGTTACAACGGAAACATATATAAGTCTACAATACATCATTTCAATACCGATAATATTTAGCAAGATTAAATTATAAACTTTGCATCGCTAACTAATCATACTGAAAAGGTTAAGGGCCTGTCTCACCACCTCTAGATAGCCGCTAACCGCTGGATAAATTAAAAAATGAAGCAAAATTTTTATATGAAATTATCTATCAAGTAATTTAACGGAAACTTAGGTACTGGGAGGTAGTGAAACAAGCCCTAAATTAAATATGTTATATTGATTTGATTTTCATTCAATTATGAAATTATAATTGATGCAGATCATTTTTTTTTCTGTAGTTCTGTAGATAAATGTTATAATATCAACTGGATTTGTAATAAAAACATTACATACATATAGTACATACACAAATATATAATTTTTTAATTTTTAATTATAATTATTATATGGAATCGTGAAGTTGATCCTCTTTCGGGATATATTCGAGTAATAATACCAGATTCAATAAATCTGAACACATCAGACACACTGGCTTATCTCGCCACCTGATAGTCACTCGTAATTACTAATTAGCGTTAATCAATCGCCTCTCAATTAACGTAGCGTAGCGAGACTACAATATAATATGTATTTAGTTGATAGACACTCATGTAATACATGGATGGACATACAAATAATTGTCATAAACATAATATAGTATAACGCTTGGATGCCCGGAAGGTTGGGCAGAAGTGTACCGGTTATCTAGTGTACACAAATACTTCGATTAGTCACGATAAGTGGTTACTGCACAACTTTTTAGTAAAACTTTACCTATACCTCTTTAATAATATATTAGATTATTATTATTAAATTGTATATTTTATTTAGTTTTTTTATGTAATTTCTTCTTTAACTGACTTTGTTCACCTAGCTAGACTATACTAGAGCATGCTATGACCTACTATAATTGGAGGAACACACACACCATTATAAAACTATGTACGTACTTTTATATTTAATGTATCCTGTGTTGATGGTCCATAATAAATAAATTAAATTAATATAAGCTACATACCATCACGCCTATATTCCGAGAAGGGTTAGGCAGATGTGTACTACACAGTTCGCCGGTATGTGTAGGTCCAATGTAGCCAGCGGCGGGTGCCATTTACCAAGACTGCATAAATCTTAACTACGACCTGCCACAGAGAATTTCGTAGGAAAACCCAATAATACTTTGCTCGACATGGGAATCAAACCCGGGACCTCGAACGTGGGACGGTAGGAGTCGCGTTTATGACCACTTAGTATGTAGTATTTATGTACCTATAAGTTATAAGCTACCTACCTTGATTGTGTATAAAATACTTATATTTATATTAATGCAAGGTTTCTTACAAATATTAGTCTTTCGATACCAAACAAGCGTATGATTTTCATTAAGAAATATCTTGTTATTTTATAAATATACCCTCTTCAATATTGGGGCTAATGAAACACTCAATGAGAGCTTATTTCAACGTAAATTGCTAATTTGGAGAATAATTTCCATCATTAGCTGTTCAAGTCGAAATAACGTGCAATCAGATACTAAATTATTTCTGCTTAAATAATTTTGAACACAAATGGTAATCATACATTTACATGCTGTTTATTATTTTGAATCAATACGGCTTTATTAATAACAGCATGGCAACTCAAATTAATTACATACCTGTTTGTCCACACAGGTTTATTTACAAACCTCGATATATTAGGTATAGCATATAATATTATGCATTGTTAGTCTAATGGTCCCAAGCGCGACTGCTACGCTAGAGGTCCTGGGTTTGATCCCCGGGTCGAGCAAAGTGTTGTTGGGTTTTTCCGAGAAATTTCCAGTACGAGCTCGGAGTCTGGATTTGTGCCCTATTACATGGGACCTAAACATACCGGCGATATATGGGTTTACATTAGTACGCCTCTGCCTACCCCTTCGGGGAATACAGGCGTGACGGTATGATGGTATGCTATATAACATTATTATGTCTATTATGTATAGTCGTAAGCGCGACTGCAGCTACGCTAGAGATCCTGAGATCAATTCCTGGGTTAAGCAGTGTTGTTGGGTCTTTAAGTTAAATACCCAGTAGTTCGCGCCGCGTAAATATACCGGTGAAGTACGCAACTCCCGAATCATTCGGGAGAAATAAAAATTAAATCACCACTGACTTCATAAGATATATACTTTTTTTTTTCTTATTTAAAAATAACTAGATAAATTATGTAGGCATTTGTTGTATATTCGTCTTGTTTTACTAACACCTTTTGTTGCATTGTTGTGTGTGATACTAACAACTGTAGTTACTAACAATCTCCATGTATTACCAATTTTATGGACTATATGTCCGAAATAAATATTATTATTATATGGAAGGTGATATTTTAAAGGCACCTGGATCCTAGGACCAAATATCAAGAAACCATCTGCCTGTATTCCTAACATGCAAGTAGCAAGCGTGGTCCTTTTCAAATTTTCATGAAAAAAAGTCTTAGCTATATGATAAAATTAATAAGTAATGTTTTTTTATTGTTATTGTCTGTTCATAAACTCGTTTAAGAGTATTTGCTCACACAAAAATGTCAGGCGTTTAGCAACTAATTGACGTAGGTTCTGTTAAGAACTTTGTTTGACATGGGCCAAAATGTTATGTAAATACAGGGTGGGTAAATACATTTTATTTTTGCGACTGGTATAATAATATTAAGTAAACATAACATAAAGTACCATCACGCCAGTATTCCCTAAATGGTTAAGCAAAGGTTTACTACATACAACAACAGTTCGCCTTCAGTGGTAATTTTCAATAAGTGTAAATGGGGATTCGGACTTGATTGTACGTTAGATAGATAGATAGAATATTCTTATATAAATTATAATAGGACACAAATAGATTATGAGTAGTACAATTATTGGCAGTCTTATCGCTAATAGCAATTTCTTACAGACAACCTTAGGATGCACATGAATCATGTAAGAAAAATTAACGCTATTGTTATTAATGTTTAATTTAGTATAAATAACAATTATAATTATGTAACTAGCTTTCCGCCAGCGGCTTCGCCCGCGTGGCCTTTTATATTATAGCCAATTTATACAAAAACTTAAAAATTATACACTAAAATTCCTCGAGAACCACACTATCCATTGGTGAAGACAGCATGAAAATCAGTGCAGTAGTTTTTGAGTTTATCGCGAAGACAGGCAGACGTGGCTAAAGACTTAGTTTTATAATGTATGTAGTGAATATGTAATCAACTGAACTCATTGCTAAACTTGTTCAATTCAATATTTCAATCGACTTGACTGAAAATTGTTTAATTTACTATGCCTGATCCTACATAAGTACAATACACATGTATTCACAGCCGATTCGAGCGTACCACGAGTATATAATCTTACTCGACACATGACATGCAATTTCTACGTCTACGGTTTGACATGCAATGTTATGTTCTACAGAACTGTACACAAGTCATTCGACATAAAGTACATAAGTATAATTAGGTACCAGCTTGACATACCTACACGAGAATGATTGACTCTCAGTTGTCTCAGCTAATTTATGTCTCATTTGTATAACAATAAAGAGATATGATTTGATTTGTGCTGACGTCTAAATCTTAATTAAGATTATGGACGCTGATAATATCGATTACAGCCTCTGGGTGCACCACAGCCTGGAGACCAGACCCCCAAACCAGTCAATTCAGCCTGAAAAGTCCTGATTCAAAAAAAGTCACTGGATGAGCTTATACTGTACTGACAAACGTCGAGAGTCGAGACACGTCATAATCTACGAAAAATATACTCAATGTAGTTTCCACACACAAAATATACCCAAGTCGTCCCAATAACAATTAATACAAACATTCTCCCAGAGTCGGCCGTACCTGAGAGATAGGGCGCAGTGGAACCGAGCCGCTATAGCTATCATATGCGATATTTATAGCGGCATTAGCAGGTAGATAGGTTGAGTAATGCCGGTCGAATAGGGGACATTTTTGCACGTGCTCGGTAAATACGGGGTGCGAGGTAGAAGCTGGTAGCGGGTTTTGCTGAATTATTTTAAAGAAGGCGTAAAGGGTGTGTATCTGATATTCCGTCGGGGAAAAAAAACTTTGATAGGTATACTTAGATAACTTAGATATAGATTTTAGTTTTTAGGCTTGCGCTTGACTTGCGCTTGACCACAACTCGCCTGATGTTAAGCAACGATGTGGCCTACGATGGAGCGCGCTTGCCTAGAAGAAACCGATTCACTCTCGTCTTGAAGACACCCAAATCATAGGTCTCTCTCCCAAATAAGGATTCCGGCAGTGAGTTTTATTGCTCTTTTATTGCTCTCTGGTGTCCGGTGCATCTACTATGCATAGTTTCAGACGTGGATAAAAATAAAAATAACTTGGGACATTTTTACACAGCATCATCTAGTCCCAAACTAAGCAGAGCTTGCACTATGGGTACTAGACAATGGATGGATATAATACTTATACACTTTTTTTGTAAGTACATACTTATAATATATAAGAAACACCCAGACAAATACAAACACCTAAGTTCATCCCATAAATGTTTGTGTCTTTTGGGACTCGAGCCCACGAATCGTAATCAGCAGTCCGGTACTCGAACCGCTAGACCACAGACGTCGTCTCGTCGTTGGATGTTTCTGTCTTCTGATAATGACCGTAGCCTAACCCGTCTCATTCTGCCTCGTGCCGAACAAGAGGACGGTAAACAGTGAAAGAATAGTTTTAATTTTAAATCGCCAGTCCCGTATGCCTTGCCCCACCTTCCCACTCGGTTATTTCACCAGATTTGTAGTCGACCGCCGAGGTTATTGTCGTATGACAGCAACCGTTTTTAGTTTATCTTTCGCAAATTTCTACCCACGTTACCACTAAGTCCGTACTCCCATTAATGTCCCATCGCGGGTTGAACAATTAACGCAGAAATAAATGGTAGGAACATGAAACGATAACTGCAAACGTTTCGTTTTAAACCTACGTGAATAGTCGCGCGAAATTTATTGTGTAGATAATGTGGGGAATTGAATCCGATAGGACAGGTCGCCGGTTTGTCATGGTGTCATGAAAAAAACCGTAAATCGATTTTAATGTGTCGCCATTTTGGTAGCGAATGGGGTTTGCACTTCGGTAAAAAATTATATATGATAGTACCTACTTGTAATGCGGTGAAATAAGTAGAGGAATCATTGAAATAAAACTAAATTTTTACGGATTTTATCGCGTTATATTGATATTATTTTAATCCCGCCGTTTCGGACCCTTTTACAAAAAAAAATGTATGGTAGCTGTTAGTAATTAAAACGTCAGGACGCGTACCACCTTAGTCACAGTGTAAAGGATCCGAAACGTCGGGATTAAAATAATATCAATATAAGGCGATAAAATCCGTAAAAAGTAGTTTTATTTCAATGTCTAGTATTCGCGTAAGTGTCAGAAATCAGTATAGATGAATCATAATAATTATTATCATCAGATGTATTATTTTATGGATGTTGAACTTGCTTTTCGTCTTTAATCAGTCTACTTCCCAACTGTCCCTATGATGATCAGATGATTTATTGTGACTTTATATGACATGCATCATGCTACTCACTACAATAATACATTAGTTTGTTTTCTTTTACTTTTATCACTGTTATTGAATACATATTTTAATATATTATTAAATGTAACACCAACACATGCTGCCCGTGACCATGGAAGCTGTAGAAATGTAGAGGATAAAAAACACCTGTATTATAATAATAAGATCATACCGCAATAAAATAGATAAAAACAACAGTTTTATTAAGATTTTCAAGGAACCCCTTTCAGCAAAATACCTTATTTCAGGTACCTATGTACTTCAGCCCCTTAACTATATAGGTACCTATAAAAATGTAGAGATAAACACAAATACATGATTTACCCCATTATTTTGCGTGGACATCACGTAGTTCTATGGAGAAATGGTCTGCTCCTCGCCTCGAGGCAAAAGGCAGGGGCTGCTTAGAACAAGCCTGATATCTTTTTATTATTATATGTAAAAGTAGGTAAATCGGGTTTAAAATAAACACACTTTCGGGAAAAATTCGGACGGGAAATTACTATTGATGTGTATTTATACGACATTTTTTAAAAGCAATAGATTCGCCCCAAATATATAGGACTTTAATGGTAGGACTCAGGAGGATATAAATATGGGTGTGCACATTTCAACCTAACCCTTCGGAGAAAGCAGCGTGATGGTTATGTTATGTATAGAAGATAAGTTTTTTTTACGAATTATACTTATATTAATGCCCTAAAGAATTTAATTTAGCTCTTTATTTCAATAGACAAAATTGCAGTGATTACTGGTATCACAGTAGCAGGACTAGGCTTCTGCCATAACTAAAATAAAGCACGGCGCATACAGAACGAATCGCCGATACACCATTAGTGCGTAGTTTGGCGGCAGCCGGCGAAATATGTCCGTGTGCGTTCGCCCGATAACACAGGATTATGGTAAATAGTACTCGGTGTGGGGATTACGGGTATTTTCGGGGATTCGCTGTACTTTTGGGATTTTTTCCGACGAGTCACTGCGGGTTCTTTTTATAACCAGAACCTGACGATTTTATTGAAATATGGGAAGGGAAATGTTGCTCAACCGCAACGTTGGGTGATTTGTATATTAGTGGTAATAAATGAATGCAATGCTACTTATTTCTACACTTACTTAAATAAACAGACATCTCACCCCCGGGCCTCCATGCTTGTACAACGAACGACTAAATAAAATGCCTCGAATTCCCAAAAGCCTACGTGGTAATCTCCAACATGTGAACTGAACACTGTACAAAATCTCTCAGATCTCAAGGCATTTCGAGATTACGAGCGGCATAAAGCCCGCGAATTCCCATTAACTTTTTTAAAAAGGTTTCTCATTAAACTGCAAACAATAGCAAACGCTCCGATGTGTCTGCGGAGCGATTTTCGCCTATTTACAGAGCAGCTTACCGCGGACGGGCGAAAGGGCCGAAGATTAAGCCGGATAGTTTCACAAACATTCATTCATTCGGCCATCCCCATTCAGGCGAGCTTTAATAAGAGACCGACACCGTAAGCGGCTTACTTTCTCAAATACCGGAAATTTAGTTTCCGTTGGTACCTACGGTTTTAAGATTGACGATTACGAGACTCAAATGCAGCACGTTTTATGTTTTGCTTTTAAAGGGAGCCCCGAATCGCTTTCGGTGCGGATTAAAGTAGAAACAAAGGGAGTATTAAAACACAGTTTATCGGCAAACGATTTTAATGTTAATGCCTCTTTCCCAAACACTGGAAATGTATGAAAAATGCGAATGGACTTCATTGTTCTTTAATACTGAGATAGTGTTTAAAAGTAACTGCATTGATGAATACGTACTACATAACAATTATCCTATCGATTTACGGCCGAAATTAATAACGTATCTGTAGATTGTTTTCCCTACTGGGGGGCCAGACAAGTTGCATTTTGACATTCGAATCGACAAACAACATGTATGTAAATGACATTAGTGACAGCCCGATTTGTCGAAAAGTTGTGTCATTTCCATACATTTTGTTCGTCGATTCGAATGTCAAAATGCAACTTGTCTAGCCCCCCTGGACATAGAAATTTGACATTACTTCTATGGGGCTTATTTCAAATTTCGATCACCAGTAGGGAAAACAATCTACAGATACATTATTTATTTCGGCCGTTAAACAAACATGATCTCTCGATTATTTTTTCTACTGGAGATAGAAAATAAGCAGCAGTATTTCTATGGAACCTGTCAAATTACAAGGTTATTCACTCCAGCCCGTTAGCCACTCATCACACAACAATAAAGTTATCTACACAAGTTTACGGAACTTTGGAGCAAGCAAACTTCATTCGTCCCACCACTCGGCTCACAAAATTAATGGGGGCCTAAGATGTTCGCAGAAGAAATTTTCAACGCATCGGCGAGCCTCGGTACCCGCAATAAAATAAATAATTCCTGGTCGGAGAATGTTCCAAGTTCCACTTGGTCGACCCCGGGGGTCCTGGGGGTCCTAATTAGGGAATGCACTCGAGTGTCCCTCCGGTTTACGAGTAGAGGTCAATAGATAAAGGCGGCGTAGTTGTGCCAAATGAGGGTAGTTTGGCTCGTTTGGTGCGAGCTATTCAACACTACGGCTCCAACTAATCATCTTCTGTGTTTCTTTTGTTTGTGCATGCTTCGCTAACGATTTTTAATAATTACGGTAGAAAATATGGGTCAAATGTTAACTGTTACTTTGAGACCAACATTGAAATTTAAATGTATAAAGAAATCAGCTACACTACAAAAACACATTGATTTATGGTTAATAAAATATAAGGGTGTACGTATATTAGAGAAAGTTTTATGTGTGTTTTTTTAACCCCCGACGCAAAAACGACGGGGTGTTTACAAATTATGTGTGTTACATATTTTTTACAACTCCCTCAATATGGGTATCAAATGAAAGGGCTTAACTAGGAGAATACTATACACTATGATAAATTTCAAATCCAAGATGGCTGCCATCACAAAATGGCAAATAACATTTCGTGTCGGGGGTTTTCTAAATTTTTAATTTATTACAGGAAATAGTGATGCGGTTGTAGCTTGATCTTATTGACGCCTTACTGATTTGTTCCGTGCAGGAATCGAACCCGAACCTCATAGTGTAGAAGCCGATTGCTCATACACTACGTCACCGTCGTCGTTGTGTCGTTAAATGCGGCTTTTGAGTGGTTCTCTATTTACTTTATTCATTAATATTTATTTACTTAATGTTACTAAACATTTGCTGAACAAAAAAAACAGTTAATTAGATAACATAACTACTTAAGAGTTTAAACTTAAAAACATTAACATGAACATTATAACAAAAAGCATTAAAAAATATCATTATCTTATTCAAGATTAGACTAAACTAGTCTGAACTGGCTAACAACAAATAATCCCTCTGAACAATTTATTTTAAACAATGATAAGTTATTAATTTACCAAACCCGAATACCCTACCGAGTTCCCACGATGTCATAATATAATATAAAATATATATCCTATAATTGTTTACAATTAACTACTTATGTACCATTCACAAAAAAATACTTTGGCAAAGTACAGCAGGCGCCGCTATGATATCAGCTCGCGACTTCTTCCTGATAACCTTATATTAACCGACACCTTTGACTTGGCAGTCCAGTGGTCATACCCCCTAGGCTATCACTGCTTTTAGCTAGGTTTTTGCTAGGTTAACGTGGTAGACTATAATTGGCCAATTCTTCTAAGGCTACTGGGCCGCCTTAACCCAGCTGTGGGACAGTAAGAGTCCCTCCACGAGAGTCAAGAGTCCTCGTTTACTTTTACTATTTTTTGGCATCAACATAATACTTCTCCGACAAGCGTCAGTCGATTCTGTGTCGCTAAGTGTGACCCTTATGATTTAATACAAGTTGGAAGTGACATCGACGCACAAACGTCGTGACAAGGTTTCACTCAAGGTCAAAAATAAAATGACCTAGTTCATTCATGTAGAAAATGATCGGTTATTACAATTATTGTCATTTTTGTGCGCGCAGTGTATAATGTTAATGTTTTTTTTTAATTATAAATCTAATTTAGGTAGATAGAAATAAGGTTTTTTTACACGTTCAAGTAAAAAAAGAAAAAAGTTACGTTATTTCAAGGTCCAGAGAGGGCCCAGAATCATGTATTCGGAGGTTCATCGATGTCCCTTCCACCTTGTATAATTGTTACTACCTGACATCCTTTTACTTAAAAAATACTAATATTGTAAAATTGAGCTAAATAACTGAAACCCGTATCCTACAAACACTCCCCCCCCCCTCCACAATCAATTGTATTTCTTTCCTCAAGATTGCATCACTCAGGCATCATCTAGTTCGTCATCAGCTCTTTCTCCTATACTTGGAGTATACGTCTCTCAAGTACTTGATCCTCTCATTGTACCACAGCGGAGCCGTGTGGAACTCGGAGTCTATTACCAGCACTGTTGGTGAAGAGCTGTTGGTTCTGTGCCACTTGACCGGCAAGCTGGCGCCCTCTGGTGTTGGGTCCCTGGAAACCAGAATGATAAATGGATAAAACAAAACCTGACGTCAATGATCATATTACGTTCTCGTTACGTTGGGGTTTGGGTTTGTGCCCGACTACTGGCAATAGGCTCGCCCCTATTACGGGGGACCTAAACGACCTGGCTAACTCTTCGAGGAATACAGGCGTGATGGTATATGGATTAATTTGTTGTTAAGGGTAAGCACAGATGATAGAAAATTATATTGCTCATCACAGGTCATTGCGAGAATATTTGTAATCCAACTACCACGTAACAAATCCTTGTGTCTAGTGTCATACGTCATCGTCACAAAGAATCAAATCAAATTAAACCCAGGACAAAGTCTTCGTATGCAAATGTTCCTAATGTCGTTTTAAATATCTTTTCTTAACAACCAAACTTTTTTAAACTTGTAGATGTGTTTATTAAAATAAAAATAAAAAAAAACAATAAGCGAATAAGAAATAAATTAATCGTGGGAATGTTAATTCTCAATGTGCCTTTGAAATTAAATTGAAGTAGAATATAATTATTTTACCTAATTTTATTTATGTGTACGTAAAGTCTATATATTTTTAATTGTGTAGATAATTTCCCTAATAGTAATTATACGAAAAACTAGTTTTGCTAAATAGGCATTAATTAGCCTACGATATTTTTTTTTTGTTGGGAAAAAATATTTTTATGCGATTTTTAATTATGAGCTTTATTTACATCATTAGGTAGGTATAATATATCGATAAAAATTATAATAAAAAAGACATTATCATTAGTGTTGTTTGACGGCTCGATAGGCGCAGCAGTCAAACGGTCTGACTCAGCTCTATGAGATGTGGGTTCCTGTCTGGCTGTTTGTGTATGTGAAAAAAGCACACATGACACGGAACAATTATGATATATCTTTAATGTCGATTATGTTTATTATAGTGTCAGAATTAGTTAACATACCCATATTTAGCAAAGTTGGTCCACAACGTCGTCATCTTGTCTATCATTTGCGTTTCCAAGTTCGATGATATGACATGTTGTGAAAACAGGTAGAACAGCTCATCAGCGTGCGTGGCCCCCGGCACCCGCCTCAGCTTGCTGGGCAACATTAACTTGGCAAGGTTCCTCCAGCCCGAATACTGGAACATGTAGTTGTAAATCGGCTGGTCTGAAGTCTTCAGAAGCATCTCCGTCTCATCCAAGGAAGGGAAGTTCAAGTGCACCTCACCCAACCACCTAGATAATGGCTCGACAGAGTCTAAAGAAACTTCTTTCCCCTCCATGTACAATCTTTCAAATTCTTTCGCTATGTCATTTTTAACTTTCTGGTCAAGAATTTCCAAATTCTTCGGCAAAGATTTCTCGAACTTTATGTGAGGTATCATCGTATCGTTATCCATTGCCAATATGAATAGTCCTTCCTCATTGTTAGTGCCTATGATCATAGGAACCTTATGGTAGTCTCCTTTCGACAAGAGATCGTATGGCAGTTCTGTAAGAAATGGTTCTACACCTTCTATCGGCTTCTCGGCGCATGGCGTAAAAAGTATTTCAGAGACGATAATATTTCCCTCTGTTCTCGGAACCCTGGTCACTATAAGTTCTTTGTCAGATTTCGTCATGAAGTATTTGTATAATTCATGTGGGTCATGTGTATCATACAACATAACCTTGGCCAGCAAACTTGCCAGAAATACAGGTCTGAATTGGAAAACCCACGAAGCTGTGGCCGAACCACTCTGCGTTATAGCTTTGTGGAAGAGGCCTTTCGACATAGGAGAGTAGATGTGGTAGGAGACAGATACCCCGCCAGCACTTTCACCAAACAAAGTCACGTTGTCTGGATCTCCGCCAAAGTTCCTTATGTTCCTCTGAATCCATCTAAGCGCAGCTACCTGATCTTTCATTGCTGCGTTACCAGGATTTTCTTTGATGCCAAGGCAAAGAAAACCCTGAATATTAAGTCTATAGTTTATCGTTACTAGGATAACGCCTTTGGGTACTAAATACTTTGGGCCGTAAAAGAACATGCTGGCTGAGCCTTTGTAGTAACCTCCTCCATGAATGAAGGCCATGACTGGTAGTTGGGAGTCAGGCGTGGCGTCCAAGGGTTTGTGGACGTTGAGGGTCAGGCAGTCGGTTTTTCCAATAAAAAACGTGTCTAGGATGCTCTGGCTACATCTCACGTTTTCGTTGATTGCTTCGTAAGTACTCTCCCAACTTGGTGCAGGACCTGGATCCTGGAAAATAAAACATATGTATGCATTATGCTACATTATATTTATTACTATGAAACTGGTGATGATGACTAACGTGAAATTCTTCAAGACTTGAGTTTACCTGACATGCCCACTTATTATTTCAATGAAGGAAAAAATTTAATGCAGGCAACATTCGAACCTGCGTCTTCTGGTTCAATACACCAGACGCTATGACCACGAAGCCATCGAGATTCCCACCCGACAGGTCGAAATTTGGTTTCACATTCTAAAACTTCTTTAATGTGACGTCAGTCATCTGTCAGTGGCCCGCAGTCGATGTTTTCCCTGGTAATATCTTAGGAAAATGAAAAAAAACTAAAACGACACTTATTTCTTTACAGTATACCTAAACTACAGAAAGTATAATTTTGCCAAATATAATGCAAATATACACAACTGCTATGACTCAAGTCACTCTCACCTGAAACCGTCCAGGAACACTGGCGTAAGGTATGGTCAGGTAGTTGACGTGGGAACCATCTGGAGCCACGGAGCCTCTGACGGGGCCATTGCTCAGCTGTACAACTGGCGTCGGCTGGCGGACCAGACGAGCGGCCCACAGCGACCACAGCACCAACCACTTTGTACTCCAGAGTGACATCACTACACTAGTCTTGTCCATGGAAATAAACACTACACTTCTAATTCACTTGTGTTACATTTTTGAAGTATTTCTAACTTCATTAGCGTCTAATTTCAGTTCATTCACCTCGGTCCTCGCGCTATCTCTCTATAGACGAGACCTTTGCGCGTTGTAATTGATACGATATCACAGCCTGAAACAACGTATCTATGAATATTATTAGCATGAAACTAGATAAAAAAATGTTGCTATGTTTAAAAAATGTATATACCATCACGCCTGAATCCCCCTGAGGGTTAGGCAGAGGTGTACTAATGTACACCCACATTTAGCCGGTACGTTTAGGTCCTATGGAACAGGGGGCAAGTCTATTGCCATCGGGAACAAATCCAGACTCCGAACTGCTACTGGGAATTTTACAGAAAAATCCAACATTACTCGACCCGGTATTCGAATCTCTATCGTAGCAGTTGCGCTTGGGATCACTAGACCAGCGAGGCAGTAATAGAAAATGTATAGTTATAAAATAATAATGATAACAACATTTATTCACTGCCCCGACCATGATTTTTTCTCACTACACTCGCTAGCGACGCCGTAAAATATTTGTATGGAAAACCCTGGCAGCGCCTCTAGCGGTTACGTAAGGAACTAAAATCTACTATGAGATTACACCGTTTCGATGCGTAAAAAACGTATCGAAAGCCATTCGATAGAACTCATGGTTTAGGTACAGTCCTTTGTTACGTAATATAGATAGTATAATGTTTTATATTAAGTATTAGGTTTACATTCAAAGTTTTTGTAAGTTACACCAAATACACGTGTCCCCAAACTAGAGGACCGTGCGACCGTCTTGGGACCCCCGGCGGTTGCAGTAAATAATTTTTAAATATAAAATAAGTTTGGCATTTTTTTATATTTAAATAGCTAATTAAAACAGTTGATTAGAACCATATACATTAAAATAATTAGCATAGAAACAAGATATGCACACATTATTTATGCAAAACGAAATGCTTCTTTACTATTTAACAATTAAATACTAAGCACGGAATAATAGACACTTTTAGACGAAAACCTGGAGGAGGTTTTATTTTCGACTGTATAATATGTTTTTTAAAACTTCCTTGGCATTTTTTCTCTCCAGCATTTATCGGTGCGAAAGGAATGATTGACACAACATAAGGCAAAAAATGGTTATTTGTAACATTTCTGCTATGTAGAAAGTAGTGTATTTTGTTTTTAATTTTTAATTTTGTTACGTGTGTGTTACTTTACACGTAACAAAATTAAAAACACCATAGAAAAGAGAACTTTCAATGCTTTGCGCCTCAAAAACTTTGTTTTTATGATAGTGATTTAAAAGAGTGATTTGATTAGATATGTGTACGCACATGATACCGATAAAAAAGCTTTTAATAAAGGTTTTTTTTTGTATTTACAGTTTTTAAATTGAAGTTAAAATTTTCAATATCAAGCATTAGGATGTACCTAATGGAGGTTGTTTTTTGATTCTTGATATTATATTACACTAAACTAAAACGAAAGATTCGTTTTAGCTAAAAGGCAACGCGTAAAACTGAGAGACTATAAATAGGTATGGATCAGAAATGAAACAACTAACATACAATAAAATCGGAAAAACATCTTCATTTAGAAGCCGTTTACGAACATTTCCATGCTTGATGTTCTAAACCTTTATTCTTGTGATCATACCTTTATTCTTGCGCGTTTTGCGCTAGTAGCACACCTGTGACACTCCATACAAACTCCGGTACCGCTGCACACTACAATACCAAATGTCAAACTTGTTAAAATTACGTTTGTACACGTGCAAATGTGTGCGTGAAGGTGCGTCGGGTTTGTTGGCAGTCCGGCAAGAACACCGGCAGGATGCGGGGAACCTGAGGTATCCGACTTAAGGGAGAGAGAGCGGAGAGTTGCCATTCTGTTATTATTTATTCTGTGCTAGTGGTCCAATTAATTGGTGTTATATATAGCATCATGAATAATGGTTGTAAGTACTGGATGGATGGATGGATGAAATGGATAACATGCACATATTTTCTTATTTTAGTTGAGCTACAGTAATAGTGTATTTCAGAATGACATGAAACCGTGTTATTAAGTCTTCATGTACCCTGTGATGTTAGTTCAACCATAATACTAATGTTTAAATAATTATCTAAGCATTTTCCCATCATTATTGTTACTGGTTCCTTCGTTTTTATTTGTATCATACGCTAGGCAAGACTATTATAGATTTATACTTTTTACTAGACTCTTTCGAACATCTCATCTTTATATTTTTTTAGTTATTACTTTATAAAGTACCTACAATTGACATTTTAACGACGACATTATTAAGTATTTACAAAAAGGTACCTAAGAAATATGCAAAAAATAGCTTGATTATTGAATTGCTGAATAGTTTCAAAGTTTATAACGACGGGTAACTGAAAAGTGGCAAGCAGCAATATCAATGAAAACTTAATTTTGATTTAAATTACCTTTATTGAGCGAAATGACACTTCAGTATTTTTGAATTTGTAAAGATTTGTAAGAAAATATCTTTATCTCTAAATTAGTTTTTAAATTAAGTAGTACTTCAATAGAAGTACCTACCTAATGGAGTCTTTGCTTTTCGACTTCACACAACATTTTGGTGTCCGTCAAAAATGGGCAATATTTTTTCGAAAATTCAGTTTTTAGGTAGGTAAATAGTTTAAGATTATTTCGTATTAAAAATTACTTATCGGCGGCTTACGTAAAACATAATAGACTATAATTAATAACGTTAATACCGTATGTTTCAGTTATTAATATGCGTATAATTCAGGAACTGCCTCAACCAAAACCATTTATGGGACGCTAATGTATTGAGAGTTCCCATTGCGCCGGTACCCAAATCCAATGTTGCATGACCCAATGACTATTTTGATAAAAACCTTAGAAGTTGTATCATAATCAATGAAATACCTAAACTTTCCTCAACTTGCTCCACACCACAACACAACACCACGCCGAAATTCCAGAATCACATACTTTTTAAGGGTAAGTAAAAACAACAGAACGCCACTTGCTACGTTCTTGCACACGCGAGGTGGGTGTATGTCTTCCTAGGTCGTCCTCTCCCGACGCTTCCACTGACAGTCGCCATTTAAATCCCTTTTTAAACACAGTTCGTGTATTCCTTCAACATGACCGAACCATCTCAACATAGTTATTCTTCTGTATACAAAAATTGCTCACACTAAATCATCTTCAAAACTAAATAATTCCTTGAATTCTTCAAGGTTGCCTAAATCTTCTCCGGGAGACTTGTCTGTCGATTCCCACACACAAAAATCTACGATGTAAGTACTAGTTGCTACAGCTACAGACAATACATTAAACGGTGCGGCTTCTATCGACCACACGGGGGACATCCACGCTACTCGTGCTAATCACATTAATAATAAATCGCTAGGGATCAATACTTCAAGGGGAACGTTCGTAAATGGTTAAGGTTTCACTAACAAAATATATGCTGAATATGACTAAAAACAGTAGTAGCCTAGGGAGAGTCCTATAACTGGACTACCAAGTCGTAGGTCATGTGTTTGAATCCAAGGCATGACTTCGTAATATAATACGTATTAAGTAATTATCACTCGCTTACAACGGTTAAGGAAAACATCGTGAGGAAACCTGCATGCCTGAGAGATTTTCTTGACGGCATGTGAAGTCTGCCAACCCGCACTAGGCCAGCGTGTTGGACCTTTTTTTTTTTTTTTTTTTTTTTTTTTTTTTTTTTTTTTTTTTTTTTTTTGCGTCTGGAAATGCTTTCCTCACGCCACTGTCACGCCGCCCTGGGGAAGGCGGCGCGGTGTGTAGGACTCCATCCTGAAAAGGACGTATACCCACTAAAACCAGACGGGTGTTCGGCTCATCACCATTCAGCCGGGGTGCGGGAACGTGTTGACATTCTTCCGCGACAGCGTGTTGGACCATAGCCTAACCCTTCTTATTCTGAGAGGTTGATGATGATGACTAATGTAAATGTGTTAACGGGGAAAGAAATCGTCGATAACAACAGCGAATGGTAGAGATATGAAAAAGCCGGATTTAACGTATTAGGAAGCCAGCGATCGTGGGTTCAAAGTGCAGACATCATGTATGACTGAATGACATGAATATGCACTGATGAGCAAATATATTATGTAAATTACCTATCTAGGTACATAATTAATCCTAATTCAAAGTCTAGACTTTAGATCGTCTAGATCTAGATCTAGACGCCAAATTATGTTTATAATAACTATTATGTGTTTAGACTGGCTCCGGCGAGACTGCTGATTAAGAGGTCATGTGTTCAGTTCCCGGGTCGAGCAGTGTTATTGGGTTATTATGAAAATCTCAGTAGCAGCTCTGAAGAAGGTTCTGTGGCAATACGCTATTACATGGGGCCGACACATACCATCGAACGGTGCGTGTACAGCTGTACACTTCTGCCTTACCTCTCAGGGCATACAGGCGTGATGGTTTGTTTTTTATTTAGCCTGTTTATCTACTTATACATAATGAGGTTTGATCCACGCAGGAATCTTCTTCCTAGCCTTTTCCCCAACCATGTTGCTTCCATTCTAACCAGATACTTCTAAATATCAGTATTTTACACGAAGCGACTGCCATCAGACCTTCGCACCCCAATATCTGGGCGACACCGATACTTGTAGGATAGACTGTCAGGCTTTTTGGGCTTCTGACTACCACAATCGAGGTAGGTTATAGGTATTCGTATGACAATCGGAACCGACGGCTTTACGTGATCTCCGAGGCACGGAGAGGTCTCGATGTGTTACGAATGGACACCCATCCTCAGAATGACCTCAGCAAGCGTACGTTGACCTTGTAGATCGGTTGATCAGTGTTGTTAATAGCTTAGCCACGAGCCCCTCCCACGCAGGATGAATGGCCATAAGTAATGATGACTACTCATTCCGAGATAAACACAACACATAAAATAAATCACACGTGCACAGTTATTCCAATCATTCATGAATAACGATGACCTAGTGCTGTACGGTGTCAATAAATTTATACAAAACAAATAACATGCATATTATGTATATTATACAGTCGATGTTACTTGCATAATACACTACATCGCACTCACAGACGTACATTCACGAGCAATAACTAATATTTATACACGTCTAATATTTGACATATTTCATTATTATAATTTTAATTTGTAGTCAATTATTACTTTAAGTTATAAATTATACCTACTATAAGATATTTTAATGTACCGTACCTAAAGATTTGCACACCATCAATGGTAAAACACTGAGCACTGTACAAAAATTTATTTCACCATCTTTGTAACCCGTGTTGTGCAAATAAATTGATTGATTTGATTTGATTTGAAAAACATGTATACACTAACAAAAGTGCTCCATCGATTTTCTCCTAAAGTACTAATAGAAGTTTTGTGATATTACGAACACAGTATTTACGAAACAATACTTTAGTGACATTGGTGTTATCACAAAGTTTGAATCGTTCATCTATACTATAATATATAATATAATATAATCTATACTAATATTATAAAGAGGAAAGATTTTAATATTATAAAGAGGAAAGATTTGTTTGTTTGTTTGTTTGTTTGTAATGAATAGGCTCCGAAACTACTGGACCGATTTCAAAAATTCTTTCACCTTTGGAAAGCTACATTATCCCCGAGTAACATAGGCTATATATCATCACGCTACAACTAATAGGAGCGGAGTAGTAATGAAAAATAATGCAAAAATGGGGGAAAAAATTATAAGAACACGCGGGCGAAGCCGCTGGCGGGAAGCTAGTTCATGAAAATATCGCTTTAGCCCTTGTAAGTGTTTATATGGCTGTGCTCTTAACCTTGCACAGACCACAAGGTTAAGAGCACCCTAAACCGACGAGCATGCATGAAGAGGTTAATGAACATAGACGAAGCGAAAGTGGAGTGCCAGGATCGTAGCAAGTGGAAATCTATAGTCTCTGCCTACCCCTATGGGAAACAGGCGTCAAACTATGTATGTATGTATATGGCTTTGCTCGTGACTGTACATAGCACTGATTACCGTCCGCCGCTGATTTGCGGCTCACTGGCGGAGCGACCGTCGCTAACTGTGAGCCTGGGTGTTAGGATTTCAGCATCTTATCACAATGGGAACGCTCATGCAAAGTCCACAATACTAGTTCACTGTCCTTTGAGTTAATAGATAAGAAATATACACATTTGTTTAGTATTTAACTACATATTACACAAGGTTACTATGTCAAGGTTGTCTCACACATATTCTTCTTAAATATAATTTTTGTACACGCATTAATTCTATTCAATAGATACGTCTATTCAGCGCACGACCCGCGAACACACTTGCCTACATAGTGAATCAATTCTATATGTTACCGTTAAGTCGTAAAAATTATAAAACCTCATAATTTCCTGTAAAGGTAAATTAATTTTTTATGTACGTACCTATCACTCTCTGTACTTATGTTCTGATACTGTTTTTTTTTCTTCCACAAGAAAGTTTATTCTATATTTCAATGATTTAACAAGAGAATACATTTTCTTTAATAATTTGCATTTTAGTTTCTCTGTCTACTCCGTATCGCTGTTTCTAAATTAATGCGTTCATATCGAAGTTATAGATTTCATGCAGACCAAATGTGCCTCGTTTAAAGTTTTGCAGACAAAATGCATAAAATGTGACTTCATGTGTAATGTAAATGGTTCCGTGCCTACTAAAATACATGGCCACATTGAAAGGATACCTACTCCAATAGATTAATTAGTCACAGTAGCCCTCTAATGATCTACTTATTTAAAATCTTTCGATATCTAGTGCCTTGTGGTCCAGTAAAATGGGACTAACAAATAATAGCAATCTCAACAAGAAGGGTTTTTTATTTTTATCACGAAACTATAGTTATACCAGTTTTAACAAATTATTATGTTACGTCAACCAACAATGCAAAAAGCCATGTGACGAATAAATTACTTGATTATAGTGCATTGTAATAGAGCTATAATTACAACAAATAAATCTACATAATATAGCATCGAGCTGTACCTACCAACACTACCTACCTATGAAGTGTTTATGTATATACATTAGTACTGATATTTGTTTGACGGCAACGTTAACGCCGCGGCTAGTTTGTAAATAAAGATCATTGAGAAACTTACTTATTATTGGTAAAATTTGGTTTTACCGCAACTGGGTTCATAGTACATTAATCTATCCTAGTACCTACATTCTTCCTAAATTCTAGGTAGGATACTGCAGAAATAAGTTAAGCAGCAATATAATACAATACTATTAAGTATATATTTGTAGCGCCATCTATCGCGCGATATATTACTATATAATATATTATAATAATAACTCTATAGTAATGTATACAATGCCTACATTTACAATATATCTGCGACATACAACTCACAACGCTATCTATTCGTCCATCGTCCACGTCCATCTATCTATACCCAATATATACATTTATAAAATGGATTAGATAATATTTATCAATGTCCCATATTTTGTTTTGCTTATCTTTGCATAGGTTTAGAAATTATACAGTAAATTAATTTATATTATTCTTCCGTACGTGTGCGTCCACTGAACTGAATGACTAAATGGCTGGACCGATTTTGGTGAACAATTATGTGTGAATTGTCAACAATTGTTGTGTGAACAATTATCTGGTGTACCGAACCAGAAGGTGCAGGTTCGAATCCTGCCCGCCCGCCGATTTTTTCCTTCATTAAAAATAAATTATGTGTGAGTTTGAGTGAGTCAACTAGTACATTGATAAAATCAAACACTTATAAAATTTAATTATAAATATAAATAAAAGACAATACTGATGAAAGTCTCCTTAATTAATTAGAAATAGTAAAAAAAAACAACGTATTTATGGGCAAAAAAAATATTTTGATTTCTTGAAAGTAGTAAGATAAATAAATAGTTTTGAGTAGATAAAGAAGTTCTTGATTTTTATACTATTGAAAGGTCGACTGCCATAGACTTGTGACCCTTAAAATATTTCTAAAACTATTTATCAACAATCTCGCGTATACATTGGAAACAAACCGAAGGATAATGTCCTTTACAATGAATAAACAAACTGTCAGTCTTCGCTCGTCTCGAAAAACACCAAAAACATCACAAAACTGGAACATTTGCACTAATGTCAAAATTTACGACTTACTACAACATAGCCACGGAAATGACCGTGAATGTCACTAGAGGCAGTAGAGTATCAAACTCTATGATTTATGCTATGTACCCGATGGTGAAGTCTTTACAGACGATACTTTCTGTGGCTTCGAGAAGCGCATAGTTGAGTAGCCCGAATATTCCCGTTTGAGCACCTTCTTTTAGAGCACCTGTATTTTTAATTCCCATTTGAGAATACATTAAGTGCTCAATATAAGCACTTAATGTAAGTGCTTATTGGGTGCTCAAACGGGAATAGGTACTCCCGAGTACCCGACCAAGAGAGCCAACTGAGATACAAGCAAGTCGTGCCTGCCACTGCAATGTAAACTTATTCAAAGCTACCGCTTTAATCGTCAAGTATGAAGATTGCCATGTTCTTGAGAACATTCACATAATATTACATTATTATATTTGAGTAAATATTGTGAGTTATCTTTACAATTTATTGATTGGCTACGGTCTGACAATAAAGCTATATGATTTGATTTTTCCATCATTGGAAAATCCGATACAGATTTTGACATCATAGTTCAGTTCAGAAGAGTAGGATAAGAGGGCCCTCCAAGAGATACGATTTAAGAGATACGTATAGCCGAAGTTGAATTGTCAATGTTTTCACCATGCTGTATCCATTCAACATGAAAAAAGAAGGGCAAGTCCACAGGCACATATGACCTCCCAATAAACATAAAACCCTTATACTACAATCACAACTTATAATGGAAATGTAGCAGTATTAACATAGGAACGTGGAACTTAAAATTGATACAAATACCACAATTGGGGTTAACCTACCGGATCCTTGTATCAGGAGAGATAATACACCACACATAGCATTCGGGAATTCCCCTTAGACACTGTGTTACCAGCTTATTAGTGAAGAGTAACGAGATGAAGGTTTTTTTGGAATTAGCAGTAAGGATCCTCCAGTAAGGCGTGTGGTAAAATTACTGGCACTTTGGTAGATGTCAGATACAATGTTCAAAAAGTTCTGTGTAACTTATATTTACACAAATTGATATTACATCTGAAATTGTAAAAGAGAGTTTGGTCTAACATGTCTTAGTACATAAGAGATCGTTTTAGTAAATGAAATCAATTATTAAATGAAACAAAAAACCCGACTGCGTAAAAAGTACTATCTAAAAATCTAAAAACAATCTCTGTGATGTTGGAAAATGTATTACAGGCGGGACAAGCAAAGAAACAATTTTGTTTATGAACGAACAGCTTGTCCCGCTTGCAATACATTTTCCAGTCGGGTTTTTTGTTTCATTTAATAATTGATTTAATTTCCTACTTTTTAGTTTATAAATCATCATAGAATCACTAGATAGATCTTAAATGATAATTTAAAATGAAAATTGATACAGATCATTTTTAAAATCGGTTCGCACATTAAAGCGTATAAAATCCGCCATTTTGTTTTTTTAATTTGACATTTGACCCAGTGACACTCGTGCCATCATGATGGCACGAGTGTCCTAAGAAATTATGTACTAAGACATGTTAGACCAAACTCTCTTTTACAATTTCAGATGTAATATCAATTTGTGTAAATATAAGTTACACAGAACTTTTTGAACATTGTATCTGACATCTACCAAAGTGCCAGTAATTTTACCACACGCCTTACTGGAGGATCCTTACTGCTAATTCCAAAAAAACCTTCATCTCGTTACTCTTCACTAATAAGCTGGTAACACAGTGTCTAAGAGGAATTCCCGAATGCTATGTGTGGTGTATTATCTCTCCTGATACAAGGATCCGGGAGGTTAACCCTAATTGTGGTATTTGTATCAATTTTAAGTTCCACGTTCCTATGTTAATACTGCTACATTTCCATTAGAGGCAGTAGAGTATCAAACTAGTACTCTATGATGTATGTTATGTGCCCCAAAATGAAGTCTTTACAGACGATACTTTCTGTGGCTTCGAGAAGCGCATAGTTGAGTACCCGGAGTATTCCCGTTAGAGCACCTTCTTTTAGAGCACCTGTTTTTTTAAATTCCCATTTGAGAATACATTAAGTGCTCAATGTAAGCACTTAATGTAAGTGCTCATTGGGTGCTCAAACGGGAATAGGTACTCTTGAGTATCTGACCAAGAAAGCCAACTAAGATACAAGCAAGTCGTGCCTGCCACTGCAATGTAAACTTATTCAAAGCTACCGCTTTAATCGTCAAGTATGAAGATTGCCATGTTCTTGAGAACATTCACATAATATTACATTATTATATTTGAGTAAATATTGTGAGTTATCTTTACAATTTATTGATTGGCTATTATTGATTTTTCCATCATTGGAAAATCCGATACAGATTTTGACATCATAGTTCAGTTCAGAAAAGTAGGATAAGAGGGCCCTCCAAGAGATACGATTTAAGAGATACGTATAGCCGAAGTTGAATTGTCAATGTTTTCACCATGCTGTATCCATTCAACATGAAAAAAGAAGAGCAAGTCCACAGGCACATATGACCTCCCAATAAACATAAAACCCTTATACTACAATCACAACTTATAATGGAAATGTAGCAGTATTAACATTGGAACGTGGAACTTAAAATTGATACAAATACCACAATTGGGGTTAACCTACCGGATCCTTGTATCAGGAGAGATAATACACCACACATAGCATTCGGGAATTCCCCTTAGACACTGTGTTACCAGCTTATTAGTGAAGAGTAACGAGATGAAGGTTTTTTTGGAATTAGCAGTAAGGATCCTCCAGTAAGGCGTGTGGTAAAATTACTGGCACTTTGGTAGATGTCAGATACAATGTTCAAAAAGTTCTGTGTAACTTATATTTACACAAATTGATATTACATCTGAAATTGTAAAAGAGAGTTTGGTCTAACATGTCTTAGTACATAAGAGATCGTTTTAGTAAATGAAATCAATTATTAAATGAAACAAAAAACCCGACTGCGTAAAAAGTACTATCTAAAAATCTAAAAACAATCTCTGTGATGTTGGAAAATGTATTACAGGCGGGACAAGCAAAGAACAATTTTGTTTATGAACGAACAGCTTGTCCCGCTTGCAATACATTTTCCAGTCGGGTTTTTTGTTTCATTTAATAATTGATTTAATTTCCTACTTTTTAGTTTATAAATCATCATAGAATCACTAGATAGATCTTAAATGATAATTTAAAATGAAAATTGATACAGATCATTTTTAAAATCAGTTCGCACATTAAAGCGTATAAAATCCGCCATTTTGTTTTTTTAATTTGACATTTGACCCAGTGAAACTCGTGCCATCATGATGGCACGAGTGTCACTGGGTGCATGCATCCTTGATGCATCAAGGCAAATCGAATGAGGTGTCATTTATATAAATCGGTTAAGCCGTTGAGTAGTTACGACCGGACATAGGAACGGACATACATACATACATACGCGTCAAACTCATAACCCTCCTTCGGCAGTCAAGTAATAAGATAGGGCCTAGAATGGTGCCCCGGGGGACACCTATATTATTATTTGATTACAAGCTGTTCTTCGTGTCTTGTTATTCGCGTTCATCTAATATTTCCCAATTCCGTGGGAATTTTCCAGTATCCTTTCTTAGCGGATGCCTTCGTCATAATGACTAGGTTTTTGAATGCCAAATACTAAACCAAAAGGCGTCGGTATTAGAGGCAGCGGTATTATAGGCGTGGATATTGTAAGCGTCGATATTACAGGCGTCGGTATTATAGCGTCGGTATTAAAGCGTCGGTATTATAGCGTCGGTATTATAGGCAGCGGTATTATAGGCGTGGGTATTGTAAGCGTCGATATTACAGAAGTCGGTATTAAAGCGTCGGTATTATAGCGTCGGTATTATAAGCAGCGGTATTATAGGCGTGGGTATTGTAAGCGTCGATATTACAGACGTCGGTATTAAAGCGTCGGTATTAAAGCGTCGGTATTATAGCGTCGGTATTATAGCGTCGGTATTATAGCGTCGGTATTATAGGCAGCGGTATTATAGGCGTGGGTATTGTAAGCGTCGATAATTCAGGCGTCGGTATTAAAGCGTCGGTATTATAGGCAGCGGTATTATAGCGTCGGTGGTTTGAGTTAAACCCCGTTTTCCTTTTATATAAACAAATTTTTAATCAACATGTTGCCTACTCATTGTTGTATGTGATCGCCGCAACACCACAACACTAGACGACACTTAATGTCGCCAGTCTGTCTGCATTGCGGCATCACCTGACGTCGTCGTGTGCGCATGCAAACGCAATAAGAGAGCATAATGACATATCTCAGCTGACAGAGCCATATAGGTATTGCATAACAATCATATCATTCAGATTCCTTCCACATATTTCCATATTATTTTACTCTGGCAACTTTTTTTATTTGTGGGGAACTACCAGTTACCAGCTCATTCCTACAGCTGTCTATTAAAGCTAATAAACAAAAAGCGGCACGATCATGTATAATATGACATAACATAAGACGACCGGTTGGCCCGCGCACACGCATTCGAACAGCGATCCGGCGCGTGGACAAACGCGTCGATGTTTCTGTGAAAGTTACCTATCACATTTTACTTTATAACAATCAAATGTATACCCTAATCACGTAGGCACTAGTGTGAATTTTCAGTGTACAAAGTTGTATGAAAAAGTGAAATAATTGAAAAGTTTGTGGGATGTGTCCAAATTGTGGACATAGCAGTGGAAAACTGTTTGTAAGTAGGCTAAATAGCAACACCACGCCGCTTGAATGACAATGTCATAGTTGAGATTTCGCGGCCAATTTCATGAAGACCTTAATCCGCATGCAGTAAGGTTGGTAATACATTGATTAGTTTGTATTTGCTTGTATATCATAAGGTTAATGCTGGCGCAATTAGTATAATGTTACTAATGAATAGAATACTATCTTAAAGAATAACATTTATCTACTTTACGCTTGATACTCTTTTGAAAATATTTGTAAATAATTCTACTGGTGACATGGCACTTACTTGCTTGGTGACCTATAATGACTTATGCAAATTTTATTAAAATAAAATGTATGTAACAATACTTTAAGTGGTACGATACAGGTCATTGAGATCATCGTAGAAGAAACTAGTTTGATTCAATCATCAAACAAGTTATTTTTGTGGCTTGTTGTTTTGATATTATTAACAAATATTTTATGGATGTATAAGTTTATTTAGTCTTGTACATTTTCATTGAAATTCCTAGTGGCAGCTCAGTCTCTGGATATGTGCTCGGTTGATAGCAATAGGCTCGCCCCCTATTACATGGGACCTAAACATACCGGTTAACTGTCGATGTATATGAGTACAACTCTGCCTAGCCCTTCGGGGAATACAGGCGTTATAGTATGATGCATCCTTCCATACTTATATTGTAAATACTGAAGTAACTGTCTGTCTGCTGTCTGTCTGTCCGTTACATCAGCCATTTCTATCGATAAAAATAGAATTAGCTAACTTTTGTCTCAAAAAATCCTTTCAGTTACGAATGAATACGGAGATAACAGTTAGTAAAAGATCCTTCCTCCTAGCCTTTTTCCTAACCATGTTGGGTCAGCTTCCAGTCTAACCAGGATGCCACGTGCTGAATATCAGTATTTTACACGGAGCGACCGCCATCAGACTTCCGCAACCCAGTGTCTGGGCAATACCGATATTCGAAGCAAAGGTTGTCAGGCTTTTTGGGTTTCTGACAACTACTAACGATTGTCATAGGTGTTCGTATAACAACCGGGACCGACGGCTTTACGTGCTTTCCGAGGTCACCCATCCACAGACTGACCGTGGCAAGTGTAAGTTAACCTTGCAGATGGGTTCATCAGCGTAGTTACGACTTGGCCACGAGCCCCTCGAGTTAGTAAAAGATGATTTCCTTAAATAACAAACAGTTTTGATGTTGTTGAGAGGCCAAAACTAGTTTGTACAAATAGTTTTGTGGTTGATTCCACCGTGAGTTTTCAAAGCCAATGAACCGTCTTGGAATATTTTATTATTGAAGGCAAACAACCTTTTCGTGTTCTTTAAACAATTAAATTATTTTTTGTTGATTATTGATATTTTGTTGTGGTCTTAAGCGCTAAGGTCGCTTGGTCGATTCCCCATTCTCTCGCCGTATACCGGCAAGCTGTGATTGTACAATGTAAGTACATAAGACAACACACAACATACATACAACACACCTCCTCATTTTGTTCCATTTTTTAATTTATCCGGCATTTATGCTATCAGAGAAGAAAAATTAAATGTTTACCCACGCCCACGATATACTCAAGTCCCTACTTTACGTGTAGGTAAACATTTTTTTTTTTCAAGATCATATACTATACTAACTTTCGGTGGCTTCGCCCGCGTAATCTTATAAATTATTCCCGCCAGCGGCATCGCCCGCGTGGTATGTTATTATACATATAAACCTTCCTTAAGAATCCCTCTATCTATTAAAAAAACCGCATCAAAATCTGTTGCGTAGTTTTAAAGATCTAATCATACATAGGGACAGACAGACGGCGGATAGCGACTTTGTTTTATACTATGTAGTGAGAAACTGTTACTCGGGAAAGCATAGTAAAGATGTACCATTCTAATGGTCAATTTTTGAAATCGGTTATATAGTATTTGTGTTTATAATATTACTAGAATTTAAAACGCCGAGTGCGCGTCTTTCGATACATTAAAAGATAAATATTTTCGCCCCTATGATATCATCAGTTATTTTTGATCAATTTACTCTACATAATTATTTATTCAAAAGATACTCAATATAAGCTCGTTATGGGTAATCATATTATTTCTGAAGAGCGAATACAAACATCTCACAGACTACTCAGACATCTTGTACTCAGTAATTTTCCAATAAAAGTTTATTTTAGATGTAGGTTGATCAGCCACTTATCGTATTTTGCTAAAATTATAAGTATTCCACCTTTTCCTCAGGCCTTATAAGTGAAAGTATTTAAAATTGCCTTATTGTCTAGTGGTCCCAAGCGCGACTTCTACGATATAAACAGGGTTCGATTCCCGGGTCGGCAGTGTTGTTAGGTTTTCCTGTGAATTTTCTAGTAGCAGGTCAATGTCTGGATGTATGCCTGGTTGATGGCAATAGGCTCGCCCCCTGTTACAAGGGACCTAAACATACTAAGGTACTGCGGGTGTCCAGTAGTACAACTTTGACCAACCCTTCTTATTTCCAGATTCTGGGATCATAATCCTCACGATGTTTACCTTCATTTACCTTCGCTGCGAAGCGAAACATTCGCGATAGAAACTTCATAGAATTATCTTATTAGCTACAGTCACGCACGAGCAAAAATATGTATACACTAACAAATGTGCTAAAGCGATTTTATCCTAAAGTACTAATAGAACTTTTGTGATATTACGAACACAGTATTAACAACCAATACTATAGTGACATAGGTGTTATTTCAAAGTTGCGATCGTTCGGTAATGAACAATCGCTTTACCACTATTGTTAGTGTACCTATACATGTTTTTGCTCGTGACCCTACAAGGTTAAAATATGCGTTTAAAATTTAGTAACATTTACAACAAAACTAATGATAATGTGAGCTCGACAAATGAATATGCGATTAATAATTAGTTGTGCGACAAAACTGTACTGCTCACTTACCCTAGCTCGAATGCATGCTAGTGCGGCAATGAAAACTAAGAACTACTGAATATTTTCTCTAAATTACCAATACACGAAGAGTTATATAATTGCGTAGAATGATAATACTGTCATTACATTATAAAGCCTTAAAGAATTGTTAATGCTATACATGTTATTTATTCTAGCGTAGAATATGACTAGTTACATTACATCCTTATTATCAGTGCCTACGTCAGGAACTTGCGATTAAAAAATTAGTAAATACATAAGCATGTATATACATAATTTTTTTGATAAAATAATTAAGTACTCGTTCATACGATGCTTTTAAAATAGTATAATACAATAATCTAATGAATATAATACTTATATACTTTTTTTTTGTAAATACATACTCCGACTCCGTGTTTCATATGTATTATAATTTAATCGAACCCACGACCTCATGATTAGCAGTCCGGTAATCGAACCACTACACCACAGACGTCGTCAATAATTATTGTACCTATTTTTTTTCATGCGGACAATCCTCATGCATGCCTGCCACTAATTTTTTCACACTAGTTTATTATTATTTATTAATTTGCTATTAACCGTAAAACGAGGGTCCATCGTCGTGAAAGTCAATAGCATTAGAGGGCCCATAGGCTATAATTGCTCAAACACACCCAGCGCAAGAGATTTCAATATAAAAATTTTTTGGTAGCCTAAAATTTATATTTTTTTAAACTTAGACTTCGTTCCAGTTAGATGGAACCTGTTCATTGTAACTTAGGTAATGTATGTAATTGTAACGCAATGTAACATGCACGGCTCAGTGGCTCTGTTCACTTAAACCGGTTACTTATATATTTGTTCGTAGTTTTAACTAATTAAGTAGTGTACCTACCCTACTAATGTGAAAGTTTGGATGATTGAATGTTCTTTACTCTTTCACGCACAAATTACTGAACGGATCTGGATGAAATTTAGCACAGAGATAGTCTGGAATAGCACAAAGGCTACTTTTTGTTTCTAAACACTGCAAATATGTTTGGATCCCATATAATAAGGGGGAGAGCGAGCTATTATCATCAACCGGGCAAACTCCGAGGCAAACCATAGAAAAACACCCAAAAACACTGCTCAATCAGGGAGTTAAACCCAAGATATCTAACGTACAAGTACAGTACAGTTACTAGACTAGACTAAACTTTAAGAGCCAGTTTTACCACCCCTAAATATCCACTAATCGCCGGATACATTAAAAAATATAACAAAACATGAATTAAATTATCTGTCAATAAATTTAACGGGAGCCTACTGGCAGGTGGTAAAACAGACCCTTAGACTTTTCTTTTATCCGTTTATTTTATCAGGGATATTTTCTTCCATAATTTATTATTAAATTTTTCATAATATTTATCTTTTCTCTGTATTACAGGAGAGCGTCGAAGAATCAACCTTAAACTAAGAGACGATAACGCCCACATCGACAACTGTACAAGAACAGCAGGATAAAATTTAAACAAAATAAATACAGCAATATCACTATTAAGTCTTCGATGGCATGTTTACAATGTGGCACAATGTATCAATATACTCAGTTTTATCAGGGTTTAACGCCATATACCTACATGTACTAATTTAATGTGTAACAATAACCCAACGGGCTTACGCAGATCGTGAGTGAAAACTGTGCAGTGCTGAGCTGAATAGGGCGTAAAGACTCGAACTTCTAGTCTAGTCTAGCCGATAGAACGAATTTGTAAAATGAAGGACTACATAAAGTCGTTGTGGAGCGTCAAGTGGTTGGTGCTGTGGTCCCTGTGGGCCGCTCGGTTAGTGCCCCAGCCGACGGGCCCGGTCGCGCTGAACGGCGGGCGGGTCCAGGGCGTGGTGGCGCCCGACGGCTCGCACCTGCGGTATCTCGCCATACCATACGCTACCGCTACTCATAGGTTTCAGGTAGGACATTTTTTTTACTCGTCAAATACCTTACAGACACAATAGCTAATCTAATATTTTCGATTTTCTTATTTATTTGTTTATTTATATACGATTTATACCAACATCAATGAGGAAACAAATTATAATATTCGTCGTTCTTCATTGTTAAACTTGAATTGATTGAATTAAACTTTTTTTAACACTGTTGCACAACATAGACTCTATTTATTACCAAAATGGGTAATATATCGTAGATATTAACCTTACTGTTAGCGACTTGTATTCAGAAACAATTATAGTATAATAGTTTCTGTGAACGGCGGGCTAACAGCAGACGCTAATGATGTCTGAACACTGCACGTAACGGTACTAATCTACTTCTGATGGCCTCCCAACCAATCATACCTTGACGCCATGAATAAAATTGACTAATTGTCGCAATACATTTTTAATCAAACGTCGACAACCAGTCGTTTTGATAATTGCAGTTACATATTTGTAACCGTAACCGTAACAGTTACATATTTGTAAGCAATTTTGAAGCGAAATTGCGCTTGAATTCCATTTTAATTCACATGTTGCTTAATCAAGGTGAACTTAACAAAAGTGTATTGTAAGGACTCAGTGGTTAATCTTTTTTATTGATTCATTGTTGAAGAACAGATTAAATACCACTTACCTACAACTGGGTACTGTGAACAACCCGGCACTGTTGTCGGTATGCGGGTAGATAGCGATAAAATAACTTCCTGAATGAAATTGTATGACTAGGTAAAGGCTATAATAAGACAATATGTAAAACTCGTAACAAAAACGGAAAAAAGTTAATGTTAAGAATATTTATTTTAATGAAGGAAAAAATCGACCCTTGGGCAGGACTTGAACCTGCGTCTTCTGGTTCAATACACCAGACGCTATGACCACTAAACCACCGCGAGTGGTACACGCGATTTTTTATTTATTAAAATAACTAGTATCATCTAGTACGGTAATCATCTAATATTGAATACTTAAAAAAAATACAAAAAAGATTATTAAAACTATTTTTAAATTCCAGGCTGCACATCCGAATCCAAAATGGGAAGGCATTTACAAAGCATACGATGAACACGTCAGGTGTAAGCAACGGTTCACCAGCACCAAAATCCTCGGAGAAGAAGACTGCCTTACTGTTAACGTCTATACTCCTCTTGAAAAGATTGACAAGCTCCTCCCTGTTATGGTGTTTATACACGGAGGAGGGTTTAGAGACGGATCTGGAACACCCTTCATCTATGGACCTAAATTTTTGGTAAAACATGGTGTAATTTTAGTTACCTTTAACTACAGACTGGAAGTTTTGGGATTCCTATGTTTAGGTATAAAGGAAGCACCTGGCAACGTTGGTTTAAAAGACCAAGTGGAAGCCCTAAAATGGGTCAAGACAAATATAAAAGCGTTTGGGGGCGATGCTGACAATGTGACTATATTTGGAGAGAGCGCAGGATCCGCATCCGTCGTATACCACTTAGTGTCGCCCATGTCTAAAGGATTGTTTAACAGGGCTATCATGCAGAGTGGTTCAGCCATTTCCCCCTGGAGTTTACAATTTGAACCTTTGAAAACAGCCAGTCTACTCGCCCGACAAATGGGCCACAATACTCAAAACCCACATGAAATCTACAATTTGTTCAAAGATATGCCAGCTGAAGAATTGTTGCAACATCGTGTTCCTAGAAAAGAGGGTGACATTGTACTGTCAGAAAATATTTTCGTGCCATGTATTGAAAAGAAAATACCCGAAGTAAAACCATTCTTGCTGGACAGTCCTTACAATTTGATCTCAAAGGGCCAATATAACAAGGTACCCGTTATTATAGGTTTTAATAGTGCTGAGGGCTACATGTTTACTGGTAAAGAGAATGATACTACATTATCAAAGATGGACTTCTATAATGCTTTACCAAGGGATCTAGTGTTCCCATCTGAAAAAGAAAAGGTTAAAACAGCTAGGAAAATGAATGAGATGTATATGGGTGGAGAGAAAATTTGTAAAGAGAAATCTTCCTTAGAAAAGTTTTCAAGATTTGAGGGGGATTCAAGTATCACGTATCCTACTCTGGCCACCATAGATTTATTTCTAAAAACCTTAAATAAACCTATCTATGTATATAAATTCAGCTACGATGGTTTCTTTAACTTTGCCAAGATGATGTATGGATTCCGGAAGTCGCCGGGAGCTACCCACGCCGATGAAATTTTCTACATATTCAGTTTAAATATACCTTTATTTGTGGAAGAGGAATTCGTTAACAAAATGAGTACTTTGTGGACGAACTTTGCTAAATATGGGTGAGTTTTGAACGTTGCATCTATCAACATGGTAATATTCCTTTACCTAACACTAAACATAAATACGAACCACTTTATGACTTCACAAATTCTTGATCTTCATCATCAAAGAAAATAGAAAAGATTTTGCCATAAAATAATTTCGTCTGATTTCGTTCGACACGTCTTGTACGATATTTTTTTTGTGTATATAACTTATTATTTATTTATTTTTTGTATCTATGAACGTAGATACACTTAGTATACGAAGTCACGAAGTCTTATAGAAAAATTATATTATTTATTGTCGTGTAATAAATTATGCCCTTTATCCATTTCTCCATCATAGTTACCTCGAGGTATCAGTGAACTTGACCCAATGAACATTTCATCACCTGCTTTGAACATTCTTTCGTTTTCGGCAACGGTTTACCAAATAAATTAAAGTACTCGATCTTTTATTAGGTAAATCAAAAGTGAACAGTACCTTAATTAATTTTTAACCTCATCCTCGACGTAAAATGTATGGTCAGGATTTATGAAATGGCGAAACTTAACTCTGTCTTGAAGCATAACATGCATGAAACAACAAAGACAATGACAAAAAAAATGTGTGAAAAGAAACCACTACCCCCGTTCCCGTTTCAGTTCACCGTTCCAGCAAATGACCCATGAGAATATTCTACACCCAAAAAACAAATGCATTCAATTTCATATTGATGCAAGCTTGACCGTCTGACTGGGTCTTAAGACCAAATTTAATTCAGCAAGACCAAGATGAAACACATTCATCTCTGCATAAAACATTTGTTTATGTTTTAAACTATTCTCAAATGGAAGCAGCAAATGAATTACTTTGCAGCTGCCAAATGAATGACTTCGTTCAAGCATGTAGTATTTTGCAACAAATGTTGGTAATACAAGCAAACATTGGATTAAAGAATGCTTTAAGATGATTGGACGTTGGCCGAGACCTAGATAACTATGCGGACGGTTAGAACGGATGTGGTTCTTATTATTTGTTTCTTTTTATTAACTTTGTTGTGCCAATCAGTAACTAAATATGTTGAGGTCAATGAAATAGTTAACGAAATCTGACAAGAAAAATAAACAGTACCTTTGGGATTCCGAAATCTCTATTCTAGATACCTACTATTTTTTAGTAGAATAAGGGCCGCACTCAGAAACCTCAATTAACTTTGTTGAAACGTTACTTTACTTACTGTTACGTTACTTTGTTGTTAAAGTGTGTACTATATCTTGGCCCATTTTTTTATATTTGAATTAGTTGTCAGTTTACTAAGATATGCTGGGTCTATAGTAGCTAATGATTTATTACGCTAAGTGATGTCTCTGAGTTCAACAGTAAGAATATCTATAGTAGATCATGTTGTGTAAAGGGATTTTCATCCAGACTAGATTCCGAAATGCATTAATCTATCTTTTTGTATTTTTTAAGCATTTTCCATGCTTAGATTACAAGTTATTTTTAATTAAGGAAAAAATTGGCTGGCGGGCAGGATTCGAAACTGCGTCTACTGGTTCAAAAAAAAATAACTTGCATTAATCGATTTTTATAATTACAGTTTTCACGATTGTAATAGCATGTATAACTTATAATTAATTTACTGATTATTCTAACCCAATCTTATAAGTTTCTTTTTTCATATTTATACATATTGTTTGTATAATTAAAAAGTTTACGTCTACTATCCAGATCTATTTTTTTACAAATTAGCTTATTAAAATTAAAATTGTATTCTTCCAGTGATCCTACACCAGTATCATCTTCAATCTTGCCAAAATGGGAGCGAGCAGAGCCGGAGGACCCTCGCTTACTAGTGTTAGACAAGGAATGCTCAGTGTCACCAGTCTGGAGTGACGATATTTTACGATACTGGAACATAACATATTCTAAGTATAGGAGAATAAATTAAGAATACCTATTTATCATTATTTTTTAACCCCCGACGCAAAAACGACGGGGTGTTATAAGTTTGACGTGTCTGTGTGTGTGTGTCTGTCTGTGGCATCGTAGCTCCCGAATGGATGAACCGATTTTGATTTTGTTTTTTTTTATTTGGAAGGTGAACTAGTCGGGAGTGTTCTTAGCTAATGTTTTATGAAAATCGGTCTAAGATGGCCGCCGCCACAAAATAGCGAATTATATATTTCTTCACAACTCCCTCAATATGGGTATCAAATGAAAGGGCTTAACTAGGAGAATACTATACACTATGATAAATTTCAAATCCAAGATGGCCGCCACCACAAAATGGCAAAATACATTAAAATTTAGTGTCGGGGGTTTTCTAAATTTTTAATTTAGGTTAGGTTATAATCAATCTGACTGACGATAGTAAATATTACTGACAAAAACTGTATAAATCATAATGAAGTTGATTTAGATGATAACACATACAATATAAGTATACTTGTACATTTGTATATCTTCTATGTGATTTTAAAAGTACATAAGTACATCACTAATAATTGTAATCTAGATGGTATAAGCTATATGGCAGAATAGACTACAATGCTGCGCTGCGTGCTGGGCACATGATACAGGGATAACACACATAGATTTAACATATTTTTAAGATATGATTTACTATAAATATAAGTTATAGCTTCCCGCCAGCGGCTTCGCCCGCGTGGTCTTATAATTTTTTCCCCGTTTTTGCTACATTTTTCATTACTACTCCGCTCCTATTAGTCGTAGCGTGATGATATATAGCCTATGTTACTCGGGGATAATGTAGCTTTCCAAAGGTGAAAGAATTTTTGAAATCGGTCCAGTAGTTTCGGAGCCTATTCATTACAAACAAACAAACAAATATTTCCACTTTATAATATTAGTATAGATTGAAATACTCTAATTGGTACCTTTACCACTGCTTGCCCCTCACTCTGTTTTAGTCGTTATGTAAACTTTGTAAATAATAATATCTGAAATAAACTCGATCTTAGTTTTATGAAGAGCATAAAACGTCACAAAAAACACGGTGAATAAACTTGTGGATTAAAGTGTTTGCACTCGATATTGTCAAGTAAATAAAGTTTAAGTATTGTCCACAAACGACCCTCTTAGGTAACAAACTGAAGGATGACTTGTTGTATTGTATGCTAATGGTACTCATTAGCGTTTAGCGTGTCTCACCTTGTTTACCAACCCCTATTATCATTTCATACAAAGTTCTATTTTTATTTTATCCGAAAGATAGCGGTTGTCCAAATATGGTGAAACAGGCCTTTAAGTAACTGTAATTAAACATTTTGTGATACAAAAGACTTGATAAATATTTATGTCAATGAATGTAGTATTTATACATGTTACGGCTTTTCTTTTTTTACCGAGGTCCGAGTCTACTTACCTAAACTATCCTCCTTCGTAATAGGGGGTGAACCTATTGCCACAAATCCAAACTTCGATTTGACTGAGGATTTCATGGTAAAACCCAATAATATTACTTGACTTGGGAATCAAACCCAAGACCGTTTTCTCACCAGTCGCACTCACTGACATTTGTGTAGCAACGAATTTACTTTGTTTACATAGTTGTTTCTCGTCCGTGACCAAAGCATAGTAGGTACTTAGGAATATCTGTGTAAACACACACGTTACTGCAAATATATAAATGTGGAAACTCACTGACCTAGACCCATGACTTCAAATAGAAGATTTTATGAGTAGCATTTCATAGTCAATCGATATAAGAAAGCCCTGTGTTAAGAAAACCCTGTCCGACCCGTGAAGGTATTATTAGGTATCTATATTAGATTACATTTATGTAATCCTTTTCAGTTTTCAAGTAAAAAAAATATTCCGAATAAAAGTAAATATTGTTTTATAAAACAATGAAACTTAGATCCTACATAGCTACAAGGGCAATCGTCACAGGTGTCTAATATACCACGGCAGGTGATAGTGTTGTCACATTCAAGAAAATTGGTAGATTTTGGGTAATTTTTGTACTAAAATCGTGAATTTAAAACTTCGTTAGCAGCCTTATGAATATGAATATATGAATATTTTATGTATTTTATTTTATTTGGTAATGTGATTGGGATACCTATATACCCCTTTCGGGTAGGACAGGGTTTTTTTAACATATTGTATATAGGTATTACGACGAAATAATGTATACTCCTAATCTAAGACATAAAGTTGTAGGTAATGTTTGAAACTGTGATCTGATTCTGAAAATTATTTTACTTTTTAATTTACGTCAGCGGCTTCACCCGTGGTCTAGGCATTTGCTTATAAATCGGCCAAGTAACTACAATATTAACATCAAATTTCCAAACCACAAAGCAGAAACCTACTCATTAATATATAATTAACACCATAAAACTGCAATATGGGTCAATGTCGCATGCACGCTGTGCAAGTGCACGTGGGTTTGCGTAACGGCTGATAAGTTGGCCCCACCAGGGCACTTCTAACTCTATTGTCAGAAGACCTTCGCTGTGAAAGGCTCGTCCCGCCAAATCACCCAGTGACCAAAGTCGCGGGACTCGCGCGCAAGTGATAACGCTTGCGCACGCGCAATTCTATCATTGTTACGATATACGAAAAATTTATCGAAGAAGAAGATTTAAATTATACTAGTGATGACTCAAAAAATCTTGTGTTAAAATGTTTTATTGTTACTGATTATAAAGGTGTGTGTTTTGTGTTATTTTATCATGTTGGATTTATTTTCGATCATAAACGATATCAACAAGCAGCTCTCAACTAATATTGGTGCAAAGGTTCGTCAACTATTCGGGCTTAAACAAAACATCCTTGACGAATAGATTCTACAGCAAATATTGATTGATTGCAAGAATGTACTACTTAGTGATGATTAGCTTGACGTGACGCACACCAACCCAAAATCTACTAGTTTTGATCTCGAAACGTAAATTGTTACTGCGCTGTTTTTCTTAAGAACACTACCTAGTAACGAATTACAGGCATAAGTAGTACAAAATATATTTTTTATTACCCCGGGTGACATATTCCCTTTGATTAGTGGGACTTACAAATAAATCTAATAGCGGAGTATAAGTTAAGAGCGCAGTTTTGTTTGTGGACTCTATTTACTTCATATTAAGTCATACTTAGAGATGGGTAAATAACCTGACAGTTTTGATTAAATGCATTTAATAGCCATTAATAGCTAATTATGGCTGTTAACCCTGCTGGTAATGTTTTTCTAGTGGACACTAACTACTAATCACATCTTAATTCTACTCATTTCTTTGACTTTGTCTTTTGTTTGAAATCGTGCCACAGAGAAAACGTCTTATTAACCCAATTCTCTGAATGAAGTGCATATAGAGAACGCCCGCGATTTTATTTTACGCGGTAGTACTTAGTGCAAGAATTACATTAAGAAAAAGAAACACTTTTTTACAATGTATTAATAGCAGGTTTATCTATCATCCATTGGATGGCTATTAATGATAATAATCCAAACCATCAGGCTATTTACCCATCTCTAGACTCATACTTAATAATTAACGTTAATAATATAATTAATAAATAATAAAAAAACGTTAATAAATAATATAATTATAATTAATAGTTGACAATAAAAATTAAAAACAATGCACCGTTCAACTGCTTATACGATACAAAATACATAATTCATAATAATAACTGAATACAACTGTACATTATCATAACACTTTTATTTTTTACTTGCACTGTTTGTATTACAAGTGCAGTCACACCCTAGTTCCGATATGTTATTCCAATGAACGACTAAACCGTCACAGTTTACACACGTTTAACTGGCACGTGCTCCTTGACTAAATTACGTGAATAATCCGAACTATGTACTTATTTGCAGGAAATACATCCATGCGATGCTAATCAAATGTAGCGTGTCTCAATATCCTGCGTGTGTTTGTATTGTACAACGTAGCGAGCCAATTGCTGCACTAATGGGTGTATGATGATATAGTAAGTGCCCTCTTGTGCGTTGCTCTACTAATATCACATGTCGGTTACACTATTCGAGTGATTTGCAGCAAACAACCCGATAGGTACTTAATTAAAAACGTTGACCAGAACTAAAAATAATTACTAAAACTGAAAAGTAACACTCAAACCTTACCGGTAAGTAATGTCGCAATAAGAATCAGTAAACCAAGAATCCTGCTAGCCATTTCTCAACTATCTAAGGTCGGCTTCCAGTCTACAAGATCCGACTGAATATCAGTATGTAGCGACTACCATCAAGCCTTAGCCTGGATAATACCGACATTCTAAGTATCAACTGATTGTCAATCTTTTTGGCCTTCTGAATATCTCTAACCATCCTCATAGCAGATCGTATTACAACGGGTTTTATTTGAGCTCCTAAGTCCTAGGTATAGAGAGAGAGGTCTAGATGTGCTAAAAATAGTCACTAACCTCTTAGGCGTACCGAGTGACCCAAAACATTTCCAGTTCAATGTTGATGGCGGATTATTAAAGAGGTCACAAGGGCACCAGATAGACGGAGCTATGCTCTTTAAATGTGTCAGTGTTGTGCTGTGCTCACGAGATGATAACAGATTAAATTGCGAGGTATATTCTGACTTTTGACATCTCAATCAGTTTTTAGCAGTCGTGAACTCTCCGACTTGAAAAATTTTATTTTATATTCTGTTCATCGAATTTTATTGATATAGTACCTGCCTATACTTCTGAGATAATCCCAAGTTAGGTAATTCGCGAGTAAATAATTATATCGGCGAACTATGGTTGTGCTTTAGTAACTCTGCCTAACTGTTTGCAGAGTACAGGCGTGATGGAATGTATGATTGAGAATCGAATCGATCAAAACGCAGGGAAAAAAAGGTAAATTAATAAATGAAGGTCTCGACTGTGTCAGTTCAGTGTATTTTAAACTAGAAATACAAACTTTTAAACAATTCTATAGCAGGTCTAGCAGTCACCCCTGAAGGAAATGAATTAATTGTTACCGTACCAGCGGTCGCTCCTACCAGCTCAGTATTTTCCTCAGACAATAAATTGGATCAATTCTTGCAGTAAATGTAAACAATTTGTTCTTTTAGAGCCATTACTGAAAGCCCAGGGGTTTGCAAGTGAGATAATTGTGCTTCAACGCACATATGTAAGGTACTAATATACACTAAAATTGAAAGCAAGTTTTTATTTCAATAATGGGTTTCCCATGATTTGACGATTTTCTCATGCACGTAATTTTTTTCTCATGAACGTAAGACCGGCTTTAAAAATAATTTTTTTTTTTCGTCCCGCGCAGTACTCAAAGACGTCACATATGTACCTCCAGCAAAGTCCAAAATAATAGTATGAATTGTGCGCGCACGCAAGTAACGCGTCAATGGTTAAATAATATAAGTGGAAAAAATACTAAAAATTATTATATGATTATTACGGAAATATAATTAAATTGGTAAGTATAAGTTAATTATTAAAACTTTTTTATACAACAAATAATAAAAGCCTAATACAAAAGTGGATATAATAATAATAACCGGAGATAACGTCGGTATTTTATTGATAATACTTAATCAAATATTTGATAAATAGGTAATTATCACAAAATTTCTAATTTATTTATTTCAAAAATGTAACTTTATTAGCTCATTTTAACAAATCATAGTTACAATAAAAACCGTCGACTGCTTTCTACACGAATTGATTATGTTCAAAAACACTAATTACAAATTAATATTACTTACGTACGTTACTGTATTTAATTTTATTGTATTTAAAACAGTTTTTAAAGCACATTGACATGAATAAATTGTTACACAGCAATTCGTAAAGGCCAACATTACACTTAGTTTACTTTATAAACACCAAAAAATATTACAAAACGGTGTTTTTTTTTTTCAAAAATTATCTACCTGTGACTTCTTTCTTTGACCTACAATAAAATTTATGAAAGAAGTCAGAGGTACATTACTTTTGAAATCAAGGTATATACTACATCTAGAAAGATAAGCCAGGCAGATTGATTGATTGGGTGCCAAGGGTGCGCCAGACACAGTTCCAGAGAATTATTTAGTTAGTTTTTTATAGTGTTTTCTTGTTGTGTGCATTGTCCATAACTGAATAAATACTTATTCTTTCTTACTTTTTACTAGTCTTTTTAATAGAAAAATACAAAGATGAAATAAAAAAACGCGTCACTTTTTAATATAAATATCGTCTCTTGTAGTGCCTCTTTGACTCCGCATGTACCCCTGTTTAATATGCGTTACCAAGGTATTTCAATAAGATAAATTTTGTCGGTTTTTTTTTGAGAATAAGTTTTTAAATATTTAAATCCATGGGACACAATCTATCTCCTTGCCAAATTTTATCAATAATTGTATAGTGGTTTAGGCGTTACAGGGCAACAGCCAGACAGACAGAGTTATTTTTTATAATAGTAGTGTGGATTGGTACTTTCATAAGGTATTCTATTCCGTCGCTTCTCGCGGGTATAAAAACACAAAACAACTCTCCATGTTTCGTTGTTACGCAGAAATTGACCTAAAGCGTTTGTCTCTGCTCTCGCCTTCGCAAGAGACCTTCTAAAGATCATTATCGTCACTTCATTGACGGGGTGAACAAACCTTATACAACACATTTTTTCCAAAATATTCGCAGGACGACCGTTTCAGAAACTGGTTTCGTTGCCTTTCGAGCTGGGCCCTAACTGGGATTTAAAAAATACACAAAAAATATGAGACTGACTCATGAATGCATTGGCTCGGCGAGAAGCTTCTTAAAACTGAAAAGGTTTTTTAATTAATTAAGTGCCCGTTTCACCAACTGTCTTTGATAAGTTCCCTTAACTTGTCAGATAATTTCTTACAAATAATTTTTTATTTATCTATTTATGTACTTAGGTACAGACTGAACAAATGTATAGAAAAAGTGTTTATTATGTTTCATTTTCTAATGTGATGAAACAGCTCTAAATGTTACGATTATATAATATCGTAGTTTATTCGAATATTTGGCTACCAGTCCTTACAAGCGTGCGGTTGAGCCTGAGGCTCGATTTTCTTGTAGAGCGAAGTTTTCCTACGTAATTTTCGACCGCATCATAGTTCCGGCAAACTATAAATAATTATACAATATCATGTATTGTCGCCTTGACATTTCTGTACTTGTTTTTCGCAAATATGCGGAGTCTAAATGCAGTTCGAAATGTACATACATATATACTTACAAGAGCGAGACCGATACAGGTAAACTGTAGGTGTATACAGCTTATTGACTGCCTCCTTGTTCTAGTGGCCGTAAACGCGGCTGCTACGCTAGAGGTCTTGGGTTCGATTACCGGGTCGAGTAGTGTTGTTGGGGTTTTTCTGTGAAATTCCCAGTAGCAGCTCAGTCTAGATTTGTGCCCGGTTGATAGCAATAAGCTTTCTGGCTCGCCCTCTATTTAAAAAGACATAGCGAATTGTGGGTGGACAGCAGTACACATCTGCCTTACCGTTCGTGGAATACAGGCGTGATGGTATGTGTAACTGTACAACTTATTTGATTTATCGTTTTATCTGTCACCAAAGTGAAATCGATTCGTTAATTATAATGACGTTGTGTGTTAATCCACAGCGATGAAGTGGTTGGTGCTGGTGTCGCTGATAGCGGCGCGCATGGTGCAGCAGCCGACGGCGCCGGTGCGCACGCGCAGCGGCCTCGTGCGCGGCACCGTCAGCCGCAACGGAAAGTTCTTCCAGTACTTCGGCATACCGTACGCCACGGTCGACGAGACCAATCGGTTCCAGGTGAGGCTTTCTTTCTTTGTAAAAACTAACACATTACTTATAATGGTTTTCATCTTCTTTAGACGGTATTAGTTGACCTCGCCTTGTATAGGCCTTTTGTACAATGAAAGGTAAGCTTATACTGGGAATGTATGGCATGATACGTAGCAAGTATACATACATCCTCCCAAATGAGATGGCGATAATATTGAAGTCAAACACGAAACGGGGTACTAGGAAAATACCCCAAGGGCACGGAACCTCAAAACGTGCTAAGAGAAATAACGCTCCATTAACAAAAAAAAAATTAAACCAGGAAGTGGCTCCGCCTGTAAAGCATAGTCTAAGTTTAATAACACTCATTGAACAACGTACTTAGGAGCCAGTTCATAGTTCACGCCAGTATAGATCGGTGCGAGGCATAGTTCCGCGAACTTGCCAACAACTAGTTGTTAGCCGTGTCTGCACTCCCTTTTACGTTGGTATGTTGAGAAGTTCTGGAAAAACCGTGTTGAACAAGTTAATGTTGGACTTGCTACTGACGGGCACAAAGAACACTTTTGAACACTGGTGTTTTTCCTCTCTCATGACAGACTGAACTATTCAGAGTTTAACATTGGAACTGGGACATTTTACTCAGCACCATAATAACTTTCCGCCAGCGGCTTCGCCCGCGTGGGCTTGATAACTTTGTCCCCCGTTTTTGCAAGATTTTTCATTGCTACTCCGCCGATAGTATATAGCCTTCCCCGATAAATGGGCTATCTAACACAGAAATAATTTTTCAAATCGGTCTAGTAGTTTCGGAGCCTATTCAATACAAACAAACAATCAAATCTTTCCTCTTTATAATATTAGTAAAACATAAGTTAGGTATATATGTATCTTTTTGTATTTTTTTAAGCATTTTCCATGCTAAGATTACAAGTTATTTTAATGAAGGTAAAGATAATTGTTTCTGTAAATACAAATTCACAATATATGCAGTAGGTACATAATAAACCGAGATTTAATTAACGTGAAGGTTAATAGGCAAGCAAAAAACACTATACCTACCTACTCTAATAATATAATTTTAATACGAAAAATATTGAATACGCAAACACCAAAAGTCATGAACCAAGGAGCGTAACCTTGGTTTCATGAAGTTAATGTTGACTTATACATATACATATTATATAACTTGACTGGTACATTTTTGTATTAACTTGAAGGGAGTCGGCAGAGGACTCAGTAAAAATAAGATCATCCCCATCCCAGTGAAAAAATAAAACGATCAAATTCTTCATTCCGTGTCAATTCAATAAATCTATATACTTCTACGAGTATACTAAGATTATAATGCTGAAGAGTTTGTGTGTTTGTTTGGTTCAACGCGCTAATCTGAGGAACCACTAGGCCGATTTGAAAAATTATTTTAGTATCAGACAGCCTGTTTAACGAGGAAGGCTATAGGATATTTGTCATCACGCTACGACCAATGGACCTGAGTATAAGTTAAATATGTTGCAAAAACGGGAGAAAAATACACTTCTACGGAAAGGCTGGTTATTGATATAGAGCCTCTAGTCAAATACCTAAATGGTTCTAAGATAAATAATTTATAATGCAAGTTAGAATACCTATTAAATCTGCATTCGATCCATAATAGCAGTGTTAGGTTAGTCAGGGCAAGCCAGGTGGTACTCACAAGTCGGCTGGTCAAGGTGACCGCTCAGAAAAAGGATTGCATTACGGACGACCGTGATCAGACAGACTAGATAATTTAACAGCACAATTGTTATCAAATATTGATAGAAAACACAAAGAATCTTTGTCCGAATTTAGTCTATCTGTCTTCAGTAATTATTCATCGAAATAGGTCTTTTCATATTACATGTCAATGTTTTATTGTTTCAGTACTAGGTACAGTTCTCGCCAAACTTATTGTCCGGCTTGAAGTTAGCTCGTGCCAAGTTTGGAGATAACTGTAAATGCGCTCGCTATGAGCTCGAATTTGAGGATCAGTGAAAGCGTGATTTTGATTTAAAAAGGGAACACCTAAAACAAACCGCCTTCCAATATTACAATTATTTCAACGGCGTCCTCACTTGTACAAACTGTTCTAGAACGTTCACAAATAAAATTGGCTACCTATTATTATATTAACCATGTAGGGCGCATCAGTCACCTCTCAGCAACAGAATGGTTGCCGTAGCCGAAACCGGCATGGATAGATAGAATATTCTTTATTGTACACCAAACATTATAACAGGACTCAAATAGATTAAGAATAGTACAATGGATTCCATCATCACTGGGTAAAACCGAACTTTGTGAAGAGTCGTTCAATCTTCTCTGAGATTCAGGACACAGGTCACATTTTAGGGCAAAGTAAGATAGAATAGAACCATAACGGTTAAATTACTTAGCAGATCATTTCATACATATTTCCATTTTGAATGGTGGATAGAGTCTAACCAGACCTGTTGAAACAGATATTTAATATTTCGATATATCGATGTATCGATATAAAATTCCAAGTATCGAAAAGGTATCAAAATCGATATTTTTTTCAGACCAATAAACATTTTTAAGTAAAATTTTTTTTTGGCTGTTTTATAATTTGGTTTTTAAGTTGGCCGATATATCGATATATCGATATTTTTATTAAATATCAATATCGATATTTTTTTTTAATATCGATACGATATATGTATATCGATACTTTTTGCATTTCCGACATCCCTATATCTAAGTAACGGAACGCATGCATCAGTAGTTAATCATTATGAATCTCGACATTAATTTGGGGACAAACAGTAGATCTTTGTTGATGAGTCAGTAAATGTAAATAAATATTAATAACTTGCCTTTGGCCGCGACCTTGTTCCCGTAACAGTTGAATTGTTTCCCCCGTTATTGCAACATTTTTAAATGATACTCAGCTCCTATTGGTCGTACAACCAATAGGCTGCGTAGGAGCTGAGTATCAATTAATGTAATGATAAATAAACGTAATGATGTAAATAGCCTTTAGCCTTCCTTGGTAAACAGGCTATCTAACACTGAAATAACTTTTCAAATCGGACCATTAGTTCCTGAGATTAGAGCGTTCAACCAAACAAACTAACAGACAAACAAACTCTTCAGCTTTATAATATTAGAATAGATATAAATAGAACTAAGAACCTTACAAAAGTACACCGCCATTTAAAAAACTGTCTCGTCTAATTTGTATGCAGAATATATAAAATAATATAATCATAAAACTATCGACCCGTGCGCAACTTCGCCTGCGTGTTCCGGTGAATTAAAAAAAATACATTAATGAACACAACAAAATATATATTCAATTTCGGCGATTTTTTTCTATTTTACATGATCCGCAAATTAAATAAATCTTTACTAATATTATAAAGAGGAAAGATTTAATTTAATTATTTATTTATTTCAGACTGGTTTGTCCATAGAGCGTTAGTAATACAGAAAAAATAATAATATAAATTTGGTTGTTTGTTTGTTTGTATTGAATAGGCTCCGAAACTACTTTACCGATTCGAAAAAATATTTAAGTGTTAGATAGCCTATTTATCGGGGAAGGCTATAGGCTATATACCATCACGCTTCGACTAATGGGAGCGTATAAGTAATAGCAGCAATGAAAAATGTTGCAAAAACGAGGGAAAAAAGTTATCAAGACCACGCGGGCGAAGCTGCTGGCGAAAAGCTAGTCAAACATAAACCTTTGTTATTAATGTGACATCACACGATGCCAAAGCCAAGGGCGATCTCTATCTGTGTTCCACTACACTGGAGTCAGACCTACACCGAGTAGACGGGATTATATTGCCTACAGGATTAGTATACCTTGATGCGAACATTAATTCATAATCAAAGCAAGATTTCGTCTGATTATGTCGTTATATTATTATGTAAAGTGTTAGCTGTATAAATATAATAAATAGCTTCCCGCCAGCGGCTTCGCCCGCGTGGTCTTATAATTTTTTCCCCGTTTTTGCTACATTTTTCATTACTACTCCGCTCCTATTAGTCGTAGCGTGATGATATATAGCCTTTGTTACTCGGGGATAATGTAGCTTTCCAAAGGTGAAAGAATTTTTGAAATCGGTCCAGTAGTTTCGGAGCCTATTCATTACAAACAAACAAACAAACAAATCTTTCCTCTTTATAATATTAGTATAGATAAATATCTTGGGACATTTTTACACAGCACCATCTAGTCCCAAACTAAGCAGAGCTGGTATTATGGGTACTAGACAATGGATATAATACTTATATACTTTTTTTGTAAATACATACTTATAATATATAAGAAACACCCAGACAAACACAAACACCTAAGTTCATCACATAAATGTTTGTGTCATGTGGGTATGGTTATCTGTAAGAAATTGCATTTAGCGATAAGACCGCCAATTGTACTCTTAAGTTACGTCTGAAAAGTTTATTTTACTTTCTCCTCTGGTGTACAATAAAGAATATTCTATCTATCTATGTATCTAATCGAACCCACGACCTCGTGATCAGCAGTCCGGGACTCAAACCACTAGACTACAGCCGTCGTATATGATGTATGTATGTATGTATGATAATAATAGGTGAACCGGTATGTAAATGTTTCTTTTATTTTATCACATGTACGTATTTACCTTGTCTGTTTGACCTGTTTATTGCATTCGTAGTATTCCGGGTTCAACTAGTAGATAGAGCAGCTTTACTAGGTTTTCCGCTATGAATTTTGGAACTACATTAATATAAATTTTATTTGATAGATATTTAGATATTATAAATTATCTTTTTTGATATATGTTTCGCCATCAATCAAACCATTTGCTATGCCACTGCTGGGCACGGGTCTATAGTCCACCAGGCCGGTGTAATGCGTGCTTGTAGACTCTACACACCGTCGAGAAAATCCACAGGCATGCAGATTTCCCCACGATGTTTTCCATTTAGTGATAGTCAATGTTTATACCACCATGCTGAAAGCTCCCAGTGTTTCCATACTTTACCTTTAACATAACAAACATCATCATAATTAATACAAAAAAAAAGTAAAGTAAAGAAAGAATGTTATAAATATATAATAATTTGTGTTCCTAATTACAAAGCTAAAGACAATCCCTAACTAAATATTCTATCGGTGTTAATATTGCAATCATACATACAAGTGTCAAGGTCTACTTAAGTCTTTTACAATATAAATCGCAAGTTTTTCATCGTCCCGAGAACAAATAGAAAAAGTACTAAATCAATGTAGGAGACATTAAACTCTTTACTCAACACCACAAACTCGTCACTTATCAAAGCCTCTATAACTTTTGTAACATTATTTTCAATGCTTTAAAACTTTTCAACGATATATTAACATACTTTTACCATGTTTCCAGCCGCCGCTCCCACCACCGTCATGGAATGGAATATTCGAGGCTGTCGACGAAAATACTTGGTGTCCTCAGAAATCTGCAGGCATCATTATCGGAGAACCGAACTGCTTGAAGCTGAACATCTACACTCCCGCCCGGATCACGAAACCTCTACCAGTCATGGTCTACATACATGGAGGGTGCTTTTTCAGCGGCACTGGCTCCCCGTTCCTTTATGGAGGTGATTTTTTCGCAGAACAAGACGTTGTATTCGTTGGCATTAATTACAGGCTGAGCGTAGAAGGGTTCCTGTGTTTGGGCATAAAAGAAGCTCCAGGTAACGCTGGACTGAAAGATCAAATAGCAGGTCTGAAGTGGATACAGGATAATATTGCAGCGTTTGGTGGAGATCCTAACGATGTGACTCTTTTTGGTGAAAGTGCTGGCGCTGTGTCTACCTCACTCATGATGCTTTCTTCTGCAGCTAAAGGACTGTTTCACAAAGCAATCCTCCAAAGCGGGTCTTCTTTGGCACCTTGGGCACTACAGCACGACCCTATAGGTGCAGCGAGTACTCTAGTCAAAAAACTAGGATACGACACTAACGATCCAACTGAAATCTACAATATCCTGTCTAACAAGACAGCCGTGGAAATCCTGACTGCTATAAGCAGCTATGAGGATAAATACTGCTTGGCGGAAAAGGACCTGTTCGTACCATGCGTTGAAAAGCCCATTGAAGGTGTAGAACCTGTTATAACAGAATACCCGGCTGACATCATTAAATCAGGAAATTACACTAAAGTACCGATGATAATTGGTTACACAGATAAAGAGGGCATATACTTCGTAGCAGCAGATTATGGTACCAGTATAAAAAATGGTTCAGATCCTATAGATCCTTTGAATGCTTTGCAGCGGGATCTGGAGTTCCCCAGTGATTTCGAAAAGAATTGCACAGCGGAGGTGATTAAACGTCACTATTTTTCATCGTATAAGGAAGAATTTATTTCAGACATGGTAGATTTGTACTCTGATGTTCACATAAAGTTTCCACTGGTTTTGGAGTCGGAATTATACACGCAGACTACAGACCAGCCGATCTATTACTACCTGTTTAGATACGATGGCTTGAGAAACATGCCGAAAATTATATCAGGGTTTTTTACCGTGATGGAGGGGGCTTCTCACGCTGATGAGCTGTTCTACCTGTTTAAGCCACATGCATTTCCCCTGCTGCATCTGCCGGAGCAGGTCATGATGAGCCGTATGGTTACCATGTGGACGAACTTCGCTAAATTCACGTAAGTCATTTGGATAATTTTTTTTAAATTGCTACGTATGATGCCAGGATCAATCAACATTATATTAATAGATAAGTTATATTGGTTTATTTTTATTATGTGTTGTTATTAACAACCTTTATGCAGTTAAAAATTACCATTGAAACGATTATTCCATTATAGGATAGTAATGGTCGAATAGATTAACCTCTAGATAAATATTAGGCAAGATCAAGTTAAAGTTGTGCAATGTGTTCTAGAAAAAAGTAGTAACTAATAGCTTAGTGATAGTGCCCATAAGCCTGCCAAGTACCTAAATAGGTGTCGAGTTCAAATCCCAGGTTCGCAACTCTGACTTTTCGAAAGTAATTATGGATAACATCGTTAGGAAACGTGGTCCAGCATGCATGTATCAAGGCGTGTAAAGTTTGCGAACCCGTATTAGTCCAGTGCCTCGACCATGAGTTTTTCTCACAAGACTCGCTAGCGACGCCGTAAAATATTTGTATGGAAAACCCTCGCAGCGCCTCTAGCGGTTACGTAGGGAACGAAAATCTGCTATGAGATTACAGCGTTTCGATGCGTAAAAAACCTATCGAAAGCCATTCGATACAACTCATGGTTGAGGCACAGGGGGTGGACTATTATAGCCTACCCCTCTCATATTTAGAGGAGACCCTAGCCCAACCCATCATAAAGTACTTACTCATGTGTTTTATTATGATCTTGATAATGACCTTGAATTGAATCCTTTCCTTTACACAATACTTATTATACAAAGCTCACCTGCTCTGTATTAGTTTTGTCATTTCTTCATCATGTGTCGGGGCCTCGTTTTACTAATGTTTTTACTATCTTTGGACTTATCTCTCAACATTTTTCTAGCTTTGGAATGACCGCGATCCCTAGCTTAGACAAGGATTGCGTAAAACTAATTTGAACCGTAGCCATTCCTATCACGTCTACGTCATAATAAACCGTTCAGTTAATATTTAATTTGTATGCAAAGCCGTGCATTACAGTGCAATAGTCATTTCCATGGTGGCACACAACATTCAAATTACAGTAAAAATGCAATAACATTACTGTACTTAAGGTTTTTAATGGCGTTTTACATTAAGTTTTAGATATTAGTTTCTTGTTAAGTATATTCTTGGTTTAAAGTCTATTTGTATTTGAAATATTTGTATATTCTTTAGGCTTTTGTCTAGCGATGGACATGATGATGATGAAATCTAAAGATTTATGGTAGATAAGATAAATATACAAACCGTTTTTCCTCTGGATATTCTGTCTTTTGACGCGAATTCTCTATTTTCTGAAACAACCTAATATAAGTTGTGGTTGTCTATAATTGAAGGTACATTTCGTCGTATTTATGTTATGATTTGTCAAATGTATGTAGAATGTAGTGTATCTTTGTTAGCGATCCTTAATTAAATAAATAAATAAACAACTGAAGTAACTACTATTATTCTTTGCGTTTCCAGTGACCCAACCCCGCACCCGTCACGCCTGACACCGTTCCGCTGGCGGCCCTCGCGGCGGCTGAACCCCACGGCGCTGATCATCGACTCCAAGCTGTCCACGGCGCCGCTGTGGGAGGAGTCCTCCGTCCGGCTGTGGAACGACACGTACAACAAGTATAGGCGGAAACACTACGGGCTCACGCAGTTCCAGCACTAGATACTGGAACCTTTAGCATAAAAGGTTTTTAGTGTAGCGACCATTTTTATGAGAAAACAGTACGAAGTACGAATTCAGTGATAGAGGTAGTCACTGATATACACCAAACTCGAAAGGCTGTTTAGCATGAACTGACGCTAAGGACTGGTGAAGCGTTCCTCGCATGAAGCGCATGAGTTCCCGTACAATTTCTAAGTGCAATTTGAAGAATTCCAAAGTGGGGGTCGTTCGAGGTATTATCAAAGTATAGTTATTTAATGAAGAGGTCACCACAATAACTAGTATATAAAACCACTGGCCATGTCGTATGTTCTCCCTTTAGCACAGTATCGTATTGTGGAATATGCGAGAGGAATATCACAAGATTGACAGTGACTTAATAAATGAATTCTTTATGGGTCCGATTATACCGCTCAACATCAGGCCATCTGCAAGTCTCATCAATTAGAAAAAGAAAATAGATATATTACACAATAGGGAAAGCCACTCGTAATATACTACACAATATTCGTATTCTGCTACAAATGGTAATAGTTATATTATTGTAAATCTCATTTGCGTTATCCAGTGCCAAGCAGATTTCCACTTTTATTGCTGGCACGTGAAGATACGTATCACGCGATGAGAACCCGCTGTTAAGGAAAGACAAAATGTCGATCGTTCAAACGGAAAAACCTTCATAGAACTCACGGATATTCTAATTAAGAAGTCTGAGAGTACTAATGTTAATTAATTATAAATACCAGTACTTTACCTAATTAGCTAGACAACAATATTTATATTGCGTGGCTCTGTTAGAAATTAAACATACATAGGTAAAGCAAACTACTTAACAATTAAATTCGCACTCAACTTTAAAAATGTAAAAAAAAACTTATTTATTTTTCACTCAAGTTCACTACGGAAAGTTTAAATTCTTGTTAGAATAAAACTATGGTTGAAAAGTAACTATTTCAACTTAAATATATTTATTACATAGTTAATAGTTTATAATATAATAATCACGGTGACGGTATTGAGTCTGAGCTGGAAAGTTAATACTATTAATTAAAAGCTACAATTTTCTTGTTCTAGTAATAATGTGTAACTAACAAAAATATCATACCTAGGTAATTGTCAAAATTACCGTGTATCGCAATGAATTCTACACAAAATATTATTTTTTATTGTTGACTTTAAAACAGGGGTTAGACTTCAAGTCTGAATATGATCTTAGAATTAAAATCGGATAGGAAAGTCCGGTGTATCGGATGTTCGTACCTCAAAATGATACATAGTTACCTACAAAAATACAATGTTACAAAACGTTATGGTGACTACATTACAGATGTCATATAAAATATAGCTCCTGAATTCAGTGCCATGTGTGGATGCTAATTTTAAGTTCGTTTAAGCAATTTTATAGATTTGTGGAGGAAATTAGGTTGCCGGACAACAGACGCCGCCCGGACATTGCGAAGCAATAATAAAGGATGTTAAAAATATATTTTGTTACACTTTAAGTATTTTAAGTTGATTCATATTGTGTGTGGTGATAATAATCTAGTCACGTTATTTTAAAAAGTTGACTAGTGGAAAAAAAACCCTTATAAAATTAAAATAAATAATAATATAATAATAATAATAAATGTTTATTTATTGCTCCACAATACTGATATTTTAATACTCACAAACTACAATTTACAAAAATATATTGTGGAGACTGGTGCCCGAGATAAGGTGGGAACCTTGTGTTACGAGTCACCAGGTCTCCACCCTCAGTTAACAAAATTATGAATTTGCGTGTGCAAGTTTGTTGTGTGTGGGTGCGAGTGTGTGAGGGTGTGTGTATGTGTGTGTGTGTGTGTGTGTGTGTGTGTGTGTGTGTGTGTGTGTGTGTGTGTGTGTGTGTGTGTTGTGTGTACGAGTACGTGTCCTTTATGTGTTACATTCATGTCGTAACTTGAAGTAGATCTTCTGTCTCCTTATGGTTCAGTTTTAAGAGCCAAGCTGTGACCATTAACTTACATTTGTAGTAGTTTAGAGCGTAAATGTTGTTTTCTTTATTGCATTTATTGTAAAGGTAACTCCCCATGAAACAGAAGAATCTTTTAGTGAATTTTATCTTTGTTGTAGGGTTACTGCACACAATGTCAAATCTTCTCTTATTGAAAATGTTATTGTCCAAAGGTGTCATGGTGTGTTTTTTTAATACAACGTGTAAAATGAATAATTGTCGTATTGTTAGGACTTGCCACGATTTATACAACTCACAAATAATTTATAATGGTAGGTTTGCATGTGGTATTCGGTACTTTGTACCATTTTAGAGCTTATTACTATTGTGATTTTGGGTGTGATATTAAAATAGTAATAAAAAAGTGGTGATAATTATTATAATAATGACAATGTTATTTGTATAAAAATACTGCGGGACTTACTTTTGTTTTTCTAACCAGCCAATCTCAACGGAAGCAATTATTTCTGATTTCCTGTTATTATTTCTGTGTAATCAAGCGAAACGGGGAGAAAATGTGTTCAAATTCTATATTTATTCAACTGAGTATCAAAGTTTATATTAATTTACTAGAACATATGACCACAGGGTCCCCAGCTCTCATCCGCTCATGTGCTAATGCGTGCGAAAGCAAATAGTGTGCTATCCTGTACTGCCGCTGTTTGTCCACGATTCATTTAAATGGTAGCATCCCTACTAGCCGATGTCTGACGTCACAGAGCTAAGAAGATGTAGACACGACAGGGTAATTGTGAATATTTTCCTATCAGAGATATACTTTTAAGCAGAATGCGTTCAGAAATGACTTAATCATTATCTGTAGGGTTTAATATCGTTTTTAAATGCGTATTAATTATAGTCAAACAATGTAATTTAATTTTGGAAATGGTGCAGAAAGCCATTAAAGGAGCTTCCTCCATCTTTCCTGAATTAAATTATGTAATTTGCCCAGCAGTAAATACAGCTTTTAAAAGTATATAATCGAGAATCGAAAAGTTGCCAAAATCACTTCACTAATTAATGGACGCCGCCTACATAGGTTAAGTTGAGTACGGGTCAGAGTTAATTATTCCCGAACAAAACAAGAATATGTACGACCTGAAGTTATTACAGGTCTTAATGTTTGAGTGAATGTGATAGATATTTGTGTATGTAAAAAAAATATTTTTCATAAGGCCTCTACGCGTTCTTAACACTACGTTCATGATTTAATGAAAGACAAATAGGTCGACGGCGGTGCAGCGTAGGGTTGACCCTCAGATATTTGCATAGGTCCTGCGGCCATAATTGAGCCAATGTCGGCCTAACAGCGCTCTGGTAGACCTCAGACTGTTTGATCTCATTGTATTGATATATCACGACCGTACTGCAACGAATAGGTACACAGCGCTATATATTTTTGAAATACTCTCGCTTTTATTAATGAGATCATGAGATGGTTCTGGTGGGAGCGGATTCTAGTCTCAGTTCGATTTTGATAATACTCGAGGTAAGGAGGTACTGAGAATTCGTGTAACTTTTATTACATAGTACACGAACTTATATCGATAAGTTTATCGATCATTTTATAAGTCCATAACATTGCAAATTGCAACTTTTTAATTGTCTTCCAACTTTATTTCTTCTTTGACGACGTCTGTTGTCTAGTTGTTCGAGTGTTCGAGTGCCGACTGTTGATCACGAGGTCTCAGTGTAATATTACACTGACACAAATAATTATTTTAATAATTATTAATATTAGAAACACCCAGAAAAACACAAACATAAGTTTATCACACTTATGTTTGTGTTTGTCTGGGTGTTTCTGTATTACAAGTAGGTTTTTACAAAAAAAAAAAGTTTATATGCATGTTATACCCATAGTACTGGCGCTGCTTAGTTTGGGAATAGATGGTGCTGTGTAAAATGTCCCATAATAATGTATTTATTTGTAACAGCTATAATCAGCAGAATTCGCACGACAAACGATACAAACCGACAAAATAAATAATAAAATACATTATCTTGCTTTCGTTAAAATTAACAGTATTACTTAGTAACCTTTCCTTTTCAAACTATCAATTGTGCAATAAAAGCTGCAACCAAACTAGTAGAAGAACAAGACAAGTTCAACAAAATCCTTGTAGGTAATGGCCGCCCTCGGGTGTAATAAAGATAACACTTAGTTGTTTTAACAATTTGAAATCAGCAATAAACATAAACTAGGAGTTTAAGTGCAGTGAAAGTTATATAGTTAAACATAAACTGGCAAGTTACAGATCTCGAGTTTGATTCCATGTAACCTGGTACCTTGTGATTTTTCTTGTAGGATGTATTAGGCGTGTTCTTAATCATAGAGTACTTTATATAGCTGTTCTTAATGCCTACTCATTATATGCGTACTTTTTCTCTACGAGCGAGGTGTGTGTGCATGCGATCCTCCCGAGGACATACGGTTTACTTAGTTATTACTAAGACATTCGGTTCCTACTACCAGTTGTAAAGTGGAATCTTATAAAGCATTTTTATTGTAATCCAAGTTTTACTATAGTAAAATATTTACGAAGGTGTCTATAGTACAGTACCTCAACCATGAGTTCTATCGAATGGATTTCGATAGGTTTTTTACGCATCGAAACGCTGTTATCTCATAGCAGATTTTAATTCCTTACGTAACCGTTAGAGGCGCTGCGAGGGTTTTCCATACAAATATTTTAAGGCGTCGCTAGCGAGTCTAGTAAGAAAATCTCATGGTCGAGGCACTGTATATATAATATCTCAAACCTAACGTTAGCATACCGAACGTTCGGCACACTCGCGACCGCCTCGCCCGTGTCGTTCCCCGGGGAACTCATTCATTTCAATGCAGGTACAATATTCTGCAATACACAGTACTGCGAATCATGATATACATCCAAGATATAGATAAAATAGTACTTAGACTTATAGCGACAATTTTAGTAGAGGTTTAAGTGTATTAAAATGCATACATGTGTGAAAAAACACTAAACTGCGCACTGGCTGACTGGCTTCTGGTCTATAATGACTGGGTGCCGAAACGATTAGCCGATTGTCACGCTTTACCGACTCAAAATGAATTGCTTTTGTGAAAAGTTTAACATTCAGTGCAATCAGAGGTCATGTTAAGTCTCATTTACCCATAATTTTCACTGGCTCATGTGTTTTATATACTAAAACAAAAGAATCCCTTGAATCGTTTTTACTCGTATCATAAAAAAACATTGAATGACAGAAAAGCGACAAGAACTGGTTGTACACATGCCACATATACTATACCTACTTGTAATATGCGTACAAATTGGCGTTGTATCGCAGACGGAAGGCGGCAGCGGGCAGAGCCGCGCCAACTTGTCCTGATCAAGTTTGCAGCAGTTACCAGCGCCCGCACTGCATCCTTCCTAGCTCGCAACACAAAATGTAGCAACACCACACTTCTCTAACTTAAATTAAAAATTTACATGTACAAGTAGTCAGACCAGTCGTTGTCAAGTAAATAATATTTGCAGAATTGTTTGATTAGTCTCGGTAATATAATTTTATGATGAAATCTAACTGCTTAACATACACAATCAATTTTGAGTCTAGAAACAAGAGGTTTTGTATAGGGTAATTTTTTAATTAGCAGCCAAAGTGGGTGGTATATGGTGGTTCCATATGTGATGTAAATGTATGGAACAGTTGATGTGTTTTTCTTGATTTCTGGGGTGACCGTAGTTAGTTAATTAAAAGTTGTTACAAATTAGGAGTACAACGAACCTATTGACCCTGTATGAAGGAAAACACTCAGGAGGACTTTTTACAAAGTTAAACATGTAAAAAAACGTTTAAATTCTCAACAATTATCACATGACGACCTCTGTGGTCTAGTGGTTCGAGTACCGGACTGCTGATCACGAGGTCATGGGTTCGATTCCCTCAGGACACAAACATTTATTGTGATGAACTTAAGTGTTTGTGTTTGTCTGGGTGTTTCCTATGTATTATAAGTATGTATTTACAAAAAAAAAAGTATATAAGTATTATATCCATTGTCTAGTACCCATAGTACAAGCTCTGCTTAGTTTGGGACTAGATGGTGCTGTGTAAAAAATGTCCCAGGATATTTATTTATTTATTTATTATTTTGAAAAATAAAGAAGAGACAACATTCTCATAATTGGGAAATGGTTGTTAATATGTCCATTGTCATTGACTAAATTGTTGTAAACTGCTGCTTCAAGGTAAAAATGAACCAACAGTTTCCAACAACAGTTTTCCACATAAAACTATGCAAACAATGAGAGCTATTTAACTGCGCAATAAACTGAGCAATCGCGCAGCATTCATATATAAAGCATAATTAAGCGCAAGTCGGTACCCGCGCGACGACCGGCCCGCGCTAATCCCGGTAATAAAGAAAAATACCCGGGAAGCGGCGGCTAATTGTTATAAACTGGGCAAACATGCAAATTGGACGAGGAAAGGACTTCCTCGGCGTTTTAATTCAAAAGTTATCTCGTTGGACGGGCTCCACACCGGCGAGGAGCGAGGAGCGAGGAGCGAGGAGCGAGGCGCGAGGCGCAACTCGCAAGGCCTGACCCTCAACTCACAACTTCGCCCTAGAATGCGATTTTTTTCTAGCAAGAAATCAATTTACTCTCGCCGCGCGCCAGGTGAATTTGTTCTGATTGATTAAACAACAAATTATCAGTTCATCAATTGTGTAAGTAGTGGCTGGATAATATTGACACTATCGTAAACTTTAGATCTCAATCACTTTAAAGGTAGGCAAATCTCAAGTTTATCTCAAGTAGGCTAATAATTTTGGACAACTGTGCCGTTGATAATTGATTCAAATAAAATATTAATTCCACGGTGCTCAGAAAAAAAAAGTAAAATTCATTTAAAACAGTGTGACCATCATGAATGATGAAATAAAATACACAGGACCTTACATATACCTTGTGCTAATCATAAAGTAAGTAGATTAAAAAAAAAACTCGTGTGAAGCGGCTTTACAGCTGGCAAGTGTTACCTCGTTATAATTTTAGCATTCATTTTTAAACGCATTTCTATAATTGCTTGCGACTCCTCATTGTGATTAAATTATATTATTCAGATTAAAAAAACACTGATTAAATAAACTGATTAAAATAAATAAAATCAAAATCAATATCATTTTGATAGTTTTTTTAATCTGTCTCATACAGATCTTGAACAATAGTATCGCGTTCAGTCGGTAAAAGAAAAAATCGATACCTACTAACGGTTGGTAGCGAAGGTAGGTATCGATTTTGGATTGTTTAGTATCAATAATTGATATTTTGTTTTTTACTTACTATATGAGTATATGGATTGTCACATAAGTATATGTTTTATTGACAACAATAAATATCTTTAAAACGACATTTGAATACTTAGTAGTAATTTTTAACATTTCCGTAGCATTAATTATAATATGACTTATTCGCGTGAAATGCGGGTAGTTTTGGAATTTGTTGACAAGAAATAATTTTTGTGCAGGTTTATTTTTATTGTCGTGTACCGCCAGTCGAGTGTGCGTGCGTATAATCGTGTGAGGACATTTATATTTATTGTATAAGACTGTGTATTAGACTTATCGAAGGAGAAATACCGCTCCTCTGTGTCCTCTCAAACTTGATAGTGATAATGTTTTGAAAACTGTGAAGTGAATTTGTAGTCTGCAGCGTGGATCAATCCTCTATATCTAGGTATTTTTTAGCCATATTGTACGACGGCGGGTGTGAATTTGTGGACTTCTTGTGAATGTGTAATGAAAATATATGAAGACGTCAACGCTGACGACGTAGATAGGTCTTCGAGGCAGTTGCTTTCGGTAAGTCAGTGCATGGCTTTTATCTTAAGCTGACTTCAACTTGACCTATTTAAGTACCTAGATACGTATGTCCTTGCAAATTAATTTTGAAGTCTTATTTATTAACCCCCGACGCAAAAACGACGGGGTGTTATAATAAGCTGATTTTCAGTAGATAGGTAATAATGTTATCCAGTTAGAGAAGCTGTCGAGGAACGAAACAATTGTGTTCTATTATGTTTACTTATAATCCTTTATGAGTTTAATGTGGTTTCAAGTTGAGAACTATGTTTTTTGAGGTCGGTTACCAAATATGACGGTGGATTTTTATCTTTAAAAACGTGAATTGTTCCGCGCAAGAGGATGACGTCAAGCGTGTTTATCATGAGTGCGGGATCTCAAACCTCGTCAATTACCCTTTTCCTCGTTCGGGATTAGCTTCCAGCCTACATCATCCTTCTAGCGTTTTTCCCAACCATGTTGGGGTCGGCTTCCAGTCTAAAACCAGGTGCGGCTGAATATCAGTATTTTACACGGAGCGACTGCCATCAGACCGCAACCCAATTCTGGGCAATACCGATATTCGAAGGATAGATTGCTCTCCGAGGCACGGAGGGGTCTCGGTGTTAAGAATGGTCACCCATCCAAAGCCTGACCTCGGCAAGCGTAGCTTAACCTTGCAGATCGGTCTACATATCAGAGAATAATCAGTATTTTGTCGCATACTAAGTTACTGGGCAATAGGTACCTATACTCTGCGGTATATTAACTACCTACCTACTATTGGTGAGATTTTCGAACTTCTGACATTTATAAAGAGGCTTGAAACTGCGAGCTAGACACGACATGGATATGCAGGTGACTTGTTTTTAGTTACCCATCCACTGAATAACCGCGCAGCATTACAAAGGCAGCTTTACCGTATAGATTGATCGAACACCGCGTTGTTTATAATTGTTTGATATGTGTGTATACTGCGTGTAGGTATAATTAGAAAGACAAAATTGTTCATTTTACATTACCTACGGTATTAGGTACTAGGTATCGCTTGTATGATGATGGTTTATGTAGGGAGGTGGTTATAACTCCCTCAGGTGTATAGATAAGTTCATCTAGTTTGTGTTCGTTACACTAGTTATTAGTATTACTGCCTTTAGTTGTAGTGGCCAAAAGGATCTGACGATGGAATAGTGAGATAGTCAGAAGAGAGTTCTTCTGACTTCCACCCTCCGGCTCCGCCGCTTTTGTAACAATAGGTACCGTGTTACCTTATTCAATCTTCTCTTTTTTTACTTTCACGTAACCAATTTTCGAACTCCGGCTACTTAGCTGTTACGCCACTGTTCAAAGAAATTACATTACATTACAATGATTGCAAAGTAAATTAACAAAAAATCAACAGACAGGTCTAGTGATCAGTAAATAATGTCTATAGCAGTTTCCGAAGTATTCGCAAACATTACACTTGACTTGCGCAAGCGCATTGGGGACAGCGCCTGAGATCGCGGACTTTCCCTAGCAGTGTGCAGTAGGCTGCCTTACACACAGCATCTTAGTTCAACTCCAGATGAACTTGATCTGTGAACTTGGACAAGTGTCCTACAGAGTTGGGATAGGAAGTTCCTTATAAGGAATTGAAAAGTACCTATGTACTTGAATTAAGAGTCAGATGTGTCCCAGTTATCTTTGTGTCTGTACTGTGTCAAAGGAAATTTTCTTTATTTATGAAAATAGTTTAGGAATAAAAACTAACCGGACTAAGTAAATTTCTTTTCTTGTCTTCGAAAAACAGATTATGTCAAAAAAAACTCTGAAGTGATACAGTGTGTCTTAGATATATACGACTTAATGAACAATACATCATACAGTGAACATGTACAAATAACAATCAATTTAAATAGACTATTTTTATTTATTTTTCAAATGAGAAACAGTATCTGATCGCTCAATTAAAAACAATTATAAAATGATGACTTAAATTTTTATCAGTAAATATGAGACAAAAGTTAGTGTTGTTTATTTTGTGTGTGTTGTGTACTAAATATGCGTGCGGTTTGTTCGTGTACACGCCCGTGGTGGAAGTGAGCCAGGGTAAGTTACGGGGGCTGCGAGACTTCTTCGGGCAGTACCGGTATTACGGGATACCGTATGCCGTTAGCGAACGCTTCCAAGTAAGTATACGATCTGTTGTACCTACTTCATCAAAGGTTATCTGCTTACTGCTGCTACTACTGCTTGCAGTTCCTATATCCAATCTGTCGAAAGATTTGCTTATTAGAGATAGAATTGTATTATTTATTATTATTATTAGTATTATTTTAGAGAGGCAGAAGTTTACCGGTTTGGTTGTGGGTCCCATATATCTAATAGAGCCGACAAATTCAACTATGTATATATCTACTATTCAGAATTTCATAAAAGTATGAGTACCTATAGGTAACCTCTAATCCTATAGTGTCCTGTCACTAACTTCACCTTGACACGTAGGAAAATTTCGAGCTAGCGGGTGGGGCTCGCGGTGGCCTAGAACCTTAGAGGTCATAGCGTCTGGTTTTCCAGGAGACGCAGGTTTGAATGCTGCCCGCCAATCGATTTTTCCCTTCAATGAAGTAACTGGAATTATACTTATTTAACGAAATCGACTAAATTTTATAATAATAACTGCTAATTAAGGAAACAAGAAGACACGATCAATGAGATCATTGAGATGTCCCAAGAAAAATGTCCCAAGATATTTAAAAAAAAAATATATGACTTCTAGGTAAATATTACACCTACTCAGAGTTAGTAGGTAGGTAACACCGTTTATTCTATCTTACATGAAATTGTGAATTTGACTTCAGCAAGCGTTATTAGGTGTTCCTGTCAAAATGTATAATTCTAACTTATTTTGATATAATTTAAATTTTCAGCCACCGCAGCCACCTAAGAAATGGAGCGGTATTTTCCAAGCAGTGTCACGATTTGATTCCTGCGCACAAACCATTGCCATCTTTCAACTGGGCACAGAGAACTGCCATCACCTTGACGTTTACGCGCCAGAAAAAGCCCCAGGTCGACGTAAACTACCCGTTCTGGTCTACTTCCATGGAGGAGCTTATTATTATGGCAGCAAATGGAATTACGACCCTGAATTCCTGGTCAAAAAAAATGTAATAGTCGTGATCGTCAATTATAGGCTGGGCGTGTTGGGGTTTTTATGTTTGAATGACGTCGCAAACCTCGGACTAAAAGACCAACTAGCAGCCTTAAAATGGATACAAAAAAATATAGCTGCTTTCGGCGGTGATCCGGACAATGTGACTGTTTCTGGACACAGTGCGGGAGCGACCACTGCGGGAATGCACATTTTGTCGAATCGCAGCACAGGATTGTTCCACAAAGCTATTCTGATGAGTGGAGTGCCCCTGTCACCGTGGGCGTTCAACCCAGAACCTCTCACTGCAGCATTCAAAGACGCCAGTAAGTTTACACCAGTTCGGGACGAACTCCATGTTTACAATACTTTTCTAAAGTTACCCGTAAGAGATATATTGGCAGCAACTCAAGGTACGTCGATAGATCCCAGATACTTCAAGTACTCGCCATGTGTTGACACTAATTTCACGGAGCCGTTTTTTCACGACACGCCATACAATACCATCACATCAGGACACTTCAACAAAGTGCCGATATTGCTCGGTTCAACAGACAGGGAAGGAATCATCTTCTTCGGGCTCAATAACCAAAGAACATTAGAGTATTTAGATAATAATTTCGTAGATCGGCTGCCATCGGTGTTCTCTTGGTGTTCCGAGAAAGATAAGATGCAAATAGCCAGCCAAATTCGTACACATTACTTTGGACAAGAAAGGATCAATAGCAAGGCATCGATCAAAGGTAGCGTTGATTTTTATTCGGATTGGATAGCCTACTCAACGTTTGACACGTTTTCGTCTCTCATGGCCAAATATTCAGATAAGCCAGTATATAACTATATATTTTCCTATGAAGGAAATCGAAACTTCCCCAAAAAAGTCTTTGGACATGGACTGGGAATGAAAGGAGCCTCTCATTCGGATGATATTTTTTACATATTCAAGCCAGGTGGGATCAACTTGAAAATGAGTGAAGCTGACAAGCTGACTGGCGACAGAATCACCACTATGCTCACCAACTTCATGAAATTCGGGTGAGTGTTCGAGACTATATTTTTACCTAATTATGTATAAGTTCATTGTAAATGTAATAATATTTCTGTACCAATATTTATGTCAACCACTTAAATAGACGCAGGTATTCAAAACTCGTTTAAGTATTTAAAGAGTACGTTTGATAATGTTGTTGGGCCATAGCGCGCGTTCCATGAAATATTTTACTACAAATTACGCAAATAACTACATTCATCAGTTTCTGCTCGAGAATTCTCGAGAAATTTGTCTTTAGTGACGGGAAAATCTCAACGCCCCAAGAACTCAGAAATAAGTTAAGAGGAATAAAGAGGTTATTGCTTCAGATATTTATATAGGTACATATCTTTTATGCAGGTACAAAATCCACAATTGCCGGAGAAATCCCCAATGGCGGATTTTGTCCGTTCGTTGATTTTGAAAATTATTTCTTGTTTAAAAGGATATATTGTATACTAGCTTCCCGCCAGCGGCTTCGCCCGCGTGGTCTTATAATTTTTTCCCCCGTTTTTGCAACATTTTTCATTACTACTCCGCTCCTATTAGTCGTAGCGTGATGATATATAGCCTATGTTACTCGGGGATAATGTAGCTTTCCAAAGGTGAAAGAATTTTTGAAATCGGTCCAGTAGTTTCGGAGCCTATTCATTACAAACAAACAAACAAACAAACAAACAAACAAACAAACAAACAAATCTTTCCTCTTTATAATATTAGTATAGACTACCGAAGTGATCGGCCGGTACCGTAGTGAACCCACGACGCCTATAATATCGGCCATTATAATACCGACGCCGTTCCACGGAAGAATTACACCATCGAATGCACATTAATTATATGTTCAGCAATATCTGTGTATGAGTACAGTATTCGCTGTTATTTTACTACAGGGAAAGCCATGCAAGTAACGATTTTATAATTTGCTAAACACAACACACTAGTCCTATGTACTAAGACTAAAGATCAACTGGAACCTATTTTTGAAGACTGTAATAAATGCTTTTATTTTAACATATTTTTTTTACATGACCAGGGATCCGACGCCGCACACAAGCAGACTGCTCCCGCTCCGCTGGCCAGCCACCACGGCGAACAGGTCACAGGTGATGCACATAGACCGGCAGCTATCAGTAACGGCCACGCCGGCGAGCCTCCGCGGCGGCCTCCTGCGGGAACTGCTCTGCCGACACGGACTGAAGGGATACGTGCCCTGTGACAGCGCCGAGCGGTGCAACCTGTAGCTGTCATGATATCCAACGATTGGATTCTTGGTATAAAATTACATTTATTACTACGAATCATATTATGTTAGTCAAACAGTATTCGGTATTGCCAGTAAACGTGCAAGGATACGATACAGTTATTAATATAACCATTTAATTTATTTATCTAGGGCAACTCCGCCCAGTTGTAAAACCACTTTGTAGGTAAATAAATAAAATCCAACTACATTGTACACGAAATGTTGCACGTAAACCACCAGTTTATTCACGGAAGCTGCATGACATCTTGGAGCATAACTTCACTTTGCAGAACGACATTACCGAAACACGGTTACAGTACAGTACTGTGTCCACTTGCGTTATAGTGTTATTGTGCCATAAATTCCAAATTCATCTAAACAACATTTAAACACTGCAGGCAAATACCAGCATTGATAATATAAAATATTCCACTCCATACGTTTCCTGGAGAATCTACGGTAAACAATGCGCGAGGGTTGATATCAGGCGAAGGGGTCCTCACACGAAATGAAATAAACTATAAATCTGCAAACACGCTCGAGGGGCGGCGCAAACAGTCCGTGCACGATTTATAAATATGCAGATCAAATATTAAAAGGAGAGCCACAAGATCATCCCGACACGGCAAAGAAGAAGTTCGCTCGCAGACGGGACACCGCGGACCTGTTAGGTTAATAGTCAGATGCTAAATAAATCGTAGGTTTTGATAATATATATATTCAGTTGATTCTTTCTTTGTATCCTGGTAATGTGGACCATTCTATATTCTTCTTCCTAACCGCTACCTCATGACTGAAGGGCGTGACTATAATGGATAATTTTGTATGTACCCGTCCTCCACTGCTCTGTTTTGTGCCAAGTGTCTTTTATACAGTCATTCCGTTATAGACCTATTATAATTAGTCAACATCAAAATGGTTTTATTTGCATATACCTAAACCGTAAGTGCCTGTTGCACTTATAAAATGTCGAGTCTAGGTCACTAAATGCACGGTTTCACATTAGTCGTAGAGAAAAATCGACAAGAAACTCCATGGTTACTCTTTTGTCTCATTTGTTGAAGTCGACCTGCATTTAACTTGTAGATGGACTTCTACCTAGTGATGACCGACTGTGTGATCTAATTATATATTTGAAAATAGACATATTTTTTAATGTTATGGGTTGTCTGCCACTTCTGCAGCTTCGCTTAGTGTATGCGCCGGGCCCGCAGCGGTGCACTGGCATCGTCTCAGAATAAATATTCAATGTTTTCATTCAATTTCTCGCGACCTCCTCTACCTCCCCCTCCTCCCTGGCGTCCACACTGGACCTCAGATTCCGGAGCTGTTGGAACAGAGATAGCGTGATATGCAATGAATTGAGTACCGCTGTCGTCTTGCTTACACTGCATACTTACTTATTTAAATTATTTTACCGCCTTATCTTTACGAATAAGCGGAATAAGTAGCTGTTTGAAAGTAATTCGTCGCCCCTGCTTATTATTTCTCTAGTACGATGTCTTTGGAGTGACAAACCTCCCTAGAGTATATAATTATGTTCTGTGTGACAGACACGTTACAAATTTTCATCCTCTATTTATTTGAACCCCATCCTTTTTCGGGACAGGACGATTCTCCAAGGGCTCATCAAAATCGATTGAGCGGTTAACAGAGACAGACAGTTTTCACATTCATATTATTAGGGAATAACTAAAGGATTTTTTGTAAATTCATTCTTTTGACAACTTGTAATCTGAGTAGATAATTAAGTATTTACAGTAGTTCCTTCAGTACTTACAATTTTGATTGTTGTCGAGCTGAACTGCGTACTATGAAAGACAACCATACGATAAGAAATGTTTGTACTTACCACTTGTGATAATAAATAATAATAATAAATAAATAAATATCTTGGGACATTTTTTTACACAGCACCATCTAGTCCCAAACTAAGCAGAGCTTGTACTATGGGTACTAGACAATGGATATAATACTTATATACTTTTTTTTTTTTTTGTAAATACATACATATAATATATAAGAAATACCCAGACAAACACAAACACCTAAGTTCATCACATAAATGTTTGTCTTGTGGGAATCGAACCCACGACCTCGTGATCAGCAGTCCGGTACTCGAACCACTAGACCACAGACGTCGTCTACTAATGGAGTCTCTAATGGAAAAAAAGGTGCTGCGCCGCCCGCAAATAAATTGGGACAAGGGCAAGATGATAATAGAGTAATATACCTTGATGTTGCATACATGAGCTAGATATTATTCAACAGACCTTCGCAATCTAATGTCTGCGGATTACCGATATTCGAAGGAAGTTGTCAGACTGTTCGTGCTAATGAATATCACTAACAATTTGTACAGATATTTAGATGTGATAGTTTCACTGAGGGCCGATAGATTTTCGTTGCCGGGAAAGTGTAAAATGTTTTCTTCTCGTAAAATACTGAATCAGGAAAATGCAACAATATTTATGCCATTTACTCGTGCGTATAGTAAGTATCTTTATCTGCGTTACAATAAAGTTTAAAATAAAATTATTCACGCGGTAACATAAATGTCAAAACACATCGCTCTTTCATCGCTCGCATCTTGCTTGACAGTTCACGATCGCAGACGGAGATTATAAACAAGGGGTAATTGAAACACACTCGAGCGGTTTAAACATAATATATTATTAAAAAAGAAAACAATACAATATAAGAACAATATTGTAGACTGATCTTTACAGAACAAATTACATGAGGCCTCGGCGATCGACGACGTCGCTACTTCGCGATCTGTACACACGAATATGAGACCGAAATAACACCATTATGTTCAGTCCGAATACGTCTAAACACAAACTTATACAAACAATTTAAGTATCGCTTTAGAGTTTTAGACCAAAGAGCCCTGAATTTAAACACAGTTTGAATTTGAATTCAAATATTTTAGTCGTTTTAATCAAAACCCACTTTGTAATTCATGAAATATAAAAAAATTACCAGTTAAATGTGTATTTTAAATACAAAATTAATAAAAACCAGTAACACTGTGGCGGTACTTACTGATTATTGCGTTGTAAGCGCCGCCTCGTTTAGTTCTGTCTGTACAAGTTTGTGTGTATGTCGTATGAAGTTTCGCCGTCAGCCTTGACTCCCGATACTGTCACTATTGCATTTAGAACTATTTTATTTGGAGTGGACCGACCCAAAAATACAATATTTCGGGTTTTCCCAACAAACTTGCGACTGTCTTGTACGATGACGTCACACAAATAACCTAAATGCAATAGCAACAAATCAAATTCGTAAATCTTAGTATCTCTACACTCTCCTCACGTTATATATCTCTATATTAGACTTTAGCGGAAACACTGTTGCGGTATAGTCGAGTCTTTCAAAAACATTTGTTGGTTAGTCGATTTAACTAAAAATTAACTGCTACTACAATTATCTGTACAGTGCAGCACCGAAACGATATTCGGTGTTTTATAAACAAAATCGATATAAAAATATTTATTGATAATAATCGACTTCTGTATACACGCAAACTCATCGAGATCTTTAGTGTTGTTCCGGATCGTGAGCCTAGAGACCTCGACAGTTTGAGTATTGATAAAATATACATGAAAATAAAGTATTACAAAAGTAACTTACGACAACAGTGTCCCGCCGCGAGCGATACAATTACCTTGTTTAATTTCTATAACGATATAATCTATAATATACGCTAGAGACAATATACAGCGCATTTCCGACACATATTACAGCTACATTCGAATTTAAACTCATATATCACAACGTCCGTTATCGTTGAGTTCATTACGGAGCACACAGTTAAATATTTTATTATTACACGTTTATATTTCTCACTTCATAAATATAAAAATGCTCGCAGGACTCCGGGCGCGGGCGGCGGCGACGCGGACTCTCACTTACTATTACAACTACATATTAAAAGCCCGACATTTGATAGGTTGGCAGTTTTACAAGCAGTCATTTGCCACATTCTATAGATACAAACTATTGCAATTAATGGCAACAAAAATGCCTTTGTTAAACTTGTAGGAGCACTGTTGGTGGCGCCGCCCCGCCCCCGCCCCGCCCCCGCCCCCGCGGCGTATCACTCATAATAAAGCTTAAGCATCTGCTTGCTAAGCGATAAACACGTCTATATAACACATATATTTGGCGTTTGAACGTCTCACGCGCCTCGTGATAATACTCATAACTAAATGAATCGTCACTAAGGCATTCAATGTGCGTTTTTCGACGGGCTGCAGATCGTTGCGTTTGAAATTGATCTTTATGTACAATTGTAACACGATCCACTCTGGTGTGCGCGTCTTTCCCGCGCTTGCCCCGCCGCTGGCCGCCCAGTCGCCAGGAGCGCTCGCTCAGCTCGATCAGTCCATAGCTCTTCGCTCGCTAATTTAGATTTATGTTTAATCAGTCAGCCAGGTCACGTTATGAAGAAAACTTTTATGGAGTATTTTTCGCCCTCCAGGTATATTAGGAAATAGTCTTGCATGCGTCTCATAATGATACATGATAAATATTCTTGTGTAACAGGATTGCTCTCATCGCTGCCGTTTGAATTGTTTCTTGCTCTTCAGCTACGTCAGTGTACTGAAGTAATTAGAAAGAGTACAGCAGTGTTGGTACGCAGGTATCTACGGCGTCAACTCGAGTGCGGCGTGCGGAGCAGTGGTATCCAATTGTGACGTCAGAACGCTGCGCGGTGTGTGCGGGGCGCGGCTACGAGCGGCGGGGGCGGGGCGCGCGGGGCGTGCGGGGCGCGCGGGGGGCGCGGGGCGCGCGGAGCTCGCGGCGGCGGCGGCGGGCGCGGCGGCGGGGCGCGGGGCGCGGCGCGGGGCCGGGCGGCGGCGGTCAGCGCCGCAGCAGCGCGGCGAGGTCTGCGAAGGCGCAGGCGCCCAGCCCGGCGCGCGCCATGCGGCGCAGCAGCTCGCGCGAGTGCGACACGCACGCCTCCACGGGAGAGATCCACTTCATGCCCTGCATCTCTGCGCGGGGGGACAACACTAATTAGCTACTGTTTCTATTGCAGCCGACGCCGGTGCTTCATCGGAACATCAATCTAACAGACTGCGATTCCAACAAGACAGATTCCAAGCTACTCGACATTGTACTTACGCTGAATTCATACGGAAATTCAATCTTATACAATATCTACCAGTACCAATAAGACGATAGTATTTTACGTTTATTTGAACGTTGCTACAATTGAACTCTCGCTAAACTATATGTGAGCAGCGCGGGGCCCGGTCGCGCAGGTGTACGTACCCAAGATGGCGGAGTTGAGCGCCTCGCAGACGGCCTCGCGCCGCACCGGCTCCAGCTGCCAGCCCACCGGACTGTCCCACGGATTACTATACGCTAGTAGACTGAACGCATCCTGCAACATTACAGTTTTATACATTATATATTATGCCAGAATATACATTTATATAATATGTACTAAAAAACAATGTAGTATTTCATTAAAACACCGTTCGTCAAAAGAGCTCAACAAATTGCGAGACATGTGAAAATAACAGAACAGATACTTTGTTATTGTTGAGTACATTATAATGATGATCTCTACCTGCCTTCAAATGCGCTTGTTAGGTATAAGATGTAGGCGTTACCTCGAGCATGGACTTAACGAACTGGTCTTGCTGCAGCTTCTGGCTCATGGCGTACAGCTCCCGGCCGAACGCCAGCATGCGCTCCACCGAGGCGCGCGCGCCGCCGCCCTCCGCGTCTGCGCGCCACAACACGTCTTAGCGCAACGGCCAACACCATTTAAATATCTTACTTTAGTGTCGGCAAAACGATCCAGCTCGTGTTTTTTATATTAATAAAAGCTTTTTTCTCAAAAAGTCCTGTAGATTATGGTAATATTTGTTTTATTTAAAAATGTCTGGACATTATTTCTGTGAAACACGCTAACATTTCTGGGTCTCTTTACCAACACATGTATAGTATTAGCGAATTAAACTAAGAACTAAGGTTATTGTAAGTTTCGCTGATCAAGTTGGGGAGGCGAAAGATATTCAACAAAAACTCTGTGCTATGGAGAGCAAATTAAAACTGTGGTGTGATACAAACGTTTTCCGAGCGGTACATGAACCGCCATGCATTTAGTTTACCCCTGTGTTGGTATATTATACTCATAATAAAATAAATATAATAATATATTTGGGTATATAATAACAAGCGTTACTTCGTCATGCCGTCATCGTGGACTCGTGACCATCCCGTGTATAACCCCTACATATAACAAAAACATGCAACATTCACTGCAAATTACTCGAAACACATGTAACACAAGCGTAATACAACTTAATTTGCCAAAAAATAATGATATAATAGAAATTTTAATTTTTCATAAAATACATTAATTGAACATAGAGTTATTTTTAATCTCTTAAATATTATAGACTATATATTTAAACAAGACAAATTAAAACCGCCGTTTCTACAAATTAGGTTGCAAACCACTTAAAAAAATCTTCTACTTACTGTTTGATTATTTATTCCTTTAGACATAAAATAATATAAACAACACTATCACTTCGAAATAACGTACCACAACAGACATACAATAACTATGTTAAGGTTTACCGGGCTATTTAGACACTCGTGCACTCACTCTAAGTTAAGGAATAATTATCAGGTTTCTACGGGAGCGATGAGTGTGTTATTTAAATGACTATTACAGCAAAAATTGGTTACCATCAGTTATAGACAATTAGGCACCCATTACGTTACGAATAACCTTGTATAAGTAAAAGCCTAAATAGCCCGGTATCAGTGCACAGAAGCTCAGTCCGTGAGGTTAGCTCTATACTACAAGCAGAGCTATACATCCAATCAGCTACGACTCAGGAATACAATAGGTTCTTCAGGCCATTTTTGAAAAGCGCATAGAATGCACATCCGAGGTACACGGCATCCAATGAGGAATCTAAATGAATACGATATATGTATTGCCAGTAAGATGAGATCAGTTGACGAGGACTGGCAAATGAAAGCTCTACGAACGAAACGATGAAACCATGACTTGTCTCTGGTTCCTTTAGATGTATATCTGATAAACTATGCACTACAATCTATAGTTATGCACTACAGTTAACGATGGCAAAGTCTGCTATTGAAACTTAACTGCGCCCAAACGCTTATTTATTATTTCAAATGGGAGACACTGTTTTACTAATTTTGGATAACATAGTTTTGTTTAATACATACAAGAACAAGAAAACGCACGGAATCTTGTAACGATCAAGTGATGGTGCATGTAAGATAAATACTCCTAGGCAGATATTTAGGAACAGACTAATCTTAAAATATGATATTTTAATCTGAAAAACTGATTTTCTTCCCGAATGTGTGCAGATAATATTATATAGAGTAGTTTTTTCTAGATAAATCAATGTAGAAGTTTATAAAATATGAGTAGCACAGTCGATGATATTTTATTATTATAAATCTAATTGCGCTAATTAAAGAATTAATCATGTCGTATAACAAAGTCGTGCGTTTGCGTAGTTGTCGTTTGTAGTTGAGGAACCAGAGCGTGAGAGCGGGATGAACACATAAGTGGAAGGTTTACCCACCCGCGCGGAAGTCGGGCATGAGCGCGGCGATGCTGGCCGTGACTCCCGGCATGCCCTTCACGACCGCCACACCTACAAGCACAAGCAGCCGCCTCGCGCTCAGCCCGCACGCACTGCGCCCATGCGACTGCCCACTCACTGTACACTGTACTCACACTGTGCACTGTGCACTGTGCACTGTACGTCTCCACTATGCACGCGACGCGTTACGCTTATAACAAGGTGTAACTGTTATACCAATAGTTCGTACTTCGAGTTTGCAGTCGCTGCGACAGCTCCTTGAATTGAGCGTTAGCGTGCTTGAGATGCAAGTTATCAATGAATTACAAACGGCACGACGACGTATAAGACAACCGCGTCGATCTATGATACTGCATTGTACGGGGCTTATACACATGTTTTATCTTTTTCGTTTACTCGTCATTTGGTATTTTAACGAAACCAGACTTAACACTGTGTAACTTTACATAATATACAGAGTTCATTATTTAGGTCCATTTTTTTTGCTACAATAACTTGCACCTCTATCGTTACTCTGACATGCGTAAGCGACGACTCACGCGAACTAAATTCAACTTAACGAGAAAAAAAAACAAAATAAAATGCATTAAGTGCCGATGAGTGATCTCGATTCTAATGCATGTTACATGAGCTGTTAGTTAAGAAGCCACTTTAATTGACTAACACATGCTCGCTTACTAAACGTGTTTGTACTTCACTAATTGTAACATTTAATGTTACCTTGAGAAATTCTAATTAATTTTACTTGTTTTACAAGCAGAAATGTTCTCAAATTAATGAAAATAAAAACACAATAAAACTTAATTAAATGTTGATGTTTAAAGCAACGCCTGCTGGGTGTTCATGCACGTTTTATGATACATGAAGTATTATTATTACTTTAAGGCATGTTCTGGCATAAAGGGTTCTCCACACTCGTTACGCCGAACGGATTGGTTTGAAACCGTAACTCTTCAAACAAAAAAACCTATCATTCGACTTTACCAATTATCATTTGCCGCTTCGCAACAAAAAAAATATTATAATTTATAGAGGCAAACGGAACATCCTTATGTTACTGTATTTATACTTGCATTAATTTGTGTTTCCATTTACCCCTAGCACAGCATACCAGTTACCAGACTACAAGTTACATTAGTGCTAAACTATGCCAGTAGCTAATATTAACTAGGTGCACTTTAGGTGTTTTGTTTACGGATTAAACCAGTTATCGGGATGGGGTGGTGATTGCAGACAATATCTGCAGATGTATCATATAATGGTAGCGTACATTGATATTAAAACGCACGGCGCGTTTATCAGTGTGACTCTGTCTTTATATTCATAGACAAAGACAATTAATAAAGAAACTATTTTGTTAATATCTGAACTAGCTCATTGTAATAATTACATATTCATGCAAAACTAAAACAAAGGAGCAAATAATAATAAAAATGGTAAATGTGACTAAATAAAATAATATGAATGAGTATGGTGTGCAAATAATAAATAAATTTTAATAAAGAAAACATAATAATTATTATTATAATCATTACATAACATTAATAATATTGTATTTCACATTTTGTGCTTTATGTAATGTGTGTAATATAATATATTTTTTATGAATTGCCAATTGATAAAATAATTAAAATTATCATGTTTGGGTCCTGTTGGGATAAAATAATATTAAATAATTATATTCATTATAATTCGTTAGTTCAATAAATAGATGTGAAATTATGTAATTGTCATTGTCATTAGGGGATCGAACCCAAGTCTGAGTGTCAATAAAATTGCCATACATAAAATTATTAATTTAGTAATGTTCACGTTCAAACATCTCGTAAGAAGAGCTAAATATTATTAAATGTAATTATATGTAGCTCTTATGCAGTAGCATGGCGAAATAGTAGCCAGAGCATAAAATAAGTTTTTCTCCATTATTATATATATGCATTTTAATATTTTCCTGAGTTGTTATTAATATTTCTTCTGCTTCTTCTAAAATGCTTGATTCAATGTTGTTCAATATAAATATCATTTATTCTGCTGATTGTTTAGCAATTTTCCTCCATAAAATGTACAGTAATAACCTCACGCTCACATAATCTTGGCTCGAGGCCAATAACGTTAATCGAACCATATTGAATGTACTTTATAATTGTGATCCTTATCGCGCTTTGTCACAGCACATACTGCACAGAGCTGCTTTGTACACTGCGTTATAGATACTAGCAAATTTCATAGTTATAACAATGATTACCGATAAGATATTTTTCTTAATTAGTTCGTATGTATACAAATCGTCCAGCTATGCCGTGTGCAGTGTGAGGCGGTATGTCTATGTGTGTGTGCGTACGTACCGTCGCGCGCGCCGTTGGTGTGCGGCGCGTGCGCGTGCGCGTTGCCGTGCGCGTGCGCGTGCGCGTGCGCGTGCGCGTGCGGCGGCGACATGTCCACGTCGTCGCCGCACGCCAGCGGGGCACTCTCCTCTATCGACTCCGACACTCCTGCGCAATCATATACATTATCATTATTGTTATTCAGATCATAATCAACACATTACTGTCTTACTGCTGGGTATGGGTCTCCTGTCGGTATGATGGGTTAGGTTATTATAGTTTACGTTAGTCAAGTTTGGGTTTCTAGATTTCATACGTTTTCGAGAAAATCACTTAGGTAGGTAAGTATGCAGGTTTCGTTATTGTGTGAATGAAATGAATTTGTCCTTTTTATTAATGAAATAATCCTACTAATATTATAAATGTGAGAGTTTGTGAGGATGGATGGATGGATGGATGTTTGTTACTCTTTCACGCAAAAACTACGGAACGGATCTGGATGAAATTTAGCACAGAGATAAATTATAGTCTGGAATAGCACATAGGCTACTTTTCATCCCGGTAAAATGTATGGTTCCCGTGGAATAACGGGCGAAGCTGTTGGCGGAAAGCTAGTAGTTAATACAATTAAATGTCTTGTTAGTCAATTGATTTCAAGTGTAACTACTATTCTGGGTTTGATTTTCGGGTCGAGTAGTGTTTTTGTGTGTTTTCTATAAAATTCCTGGTGTCAATTCGGAGTCTGGGTTTCTGATGGCAATAGGTTTGCCCCTTGTTATTTTATTACTTGCTATACGTTGTGGGTGTACATTAGTACTTGATGGTTACTTAACATATTAAGGGCTTGTTTCACTACGTTCGCATAGTTACTAGCCGTTTGTATGAAATGATTTGTCAAGTAATTGAACGGTAAGTTATCAGGAGATGGTGACAGGCCCTAAGTGTATCGATAGCGGCGGTACCGTTGGCGCGGCTGCCCCGCGGCTTGGCGGCGCTGTTGGTGTGCGCGATGACGGAGGTCACCGCCCCGCCCGCCCCGCCCGCCCCGCCGCACGCCTGCAACCACACAAACACACTGATCACTATTTATTTTTTATTTAGTTTCTTACTTACAAACATCCTTACAGGCTATACCCAATGCGATATTGTAGCAAACATAATACAGAACAAAAAAAATCACATCATACAATCTCTAAAGATTTAAGCAAAAATGTACAAAACACTCACAATTCACCAATATGTTTAAGCCCCCATCTAATAAAGAGCGAACCTATTACAGACACATATCCAAGCCCCACGCAAGTGGTAATTACAACTTAATAAAAAAACTCGATAACAATTTACTCAGCCTAGGAATCCAACCCAGGACTTCGAGCGTAACAGTCGCACTTACGATCACCAGGCTAAATGAGACACACACATTCTGAATTGCTATTAAATACTTCACAATAAAAAATAACACTGAGAATCAAACCCAGACTTTGTTCGCCCGTTATCATACAAGTTTTCTCTATGTAACACATAGACACTTCTTTGTTGATCTAGTGGTCCCAAGCGAAACTGCTACACTACGTTACCAGCGCGAGACTGCTCGAGATCCCGGGTTCAATTCCCGGATGAAGTAGTGTTGTAGCAAATAGCAGCTCGGAGTCTGGATTTGTACCCGGTAATAGGCTCGCCCCCTATATACCCGCGTACCCTTCGGGGAGTACAGGCGTGGAGCTATGCAATAGTGAAGTGTTTGGTTACCTCTGAGTCGGAGCCGTTGACCATCTCGACGAACTGGCGGTACTTGAGCAGGAACAGCAGGTCGAGGTCGCGCTCCAGCAGGCCCGGGTACAGCAGCCGCGTCGCCTCGATGGCCTCGCCGATGCGACCCGATATCACCAGCTTCGACACCTCTGCGCACACACGATAATCAGATATATGACGACGTCTGTGGTCTAGTGGTTTGAGTACCGGACTGCTGATCACGAGGTCGTGGGTTCGATTCCCACAAGACACAAACATTTATGTGATGAACTTAGGCGTTTGTGTTTGTCTGGGTGTTTCTTATATATTATAAGTATATATTTACAAAAAAAAGTATATAAGTATTATATCCATTGTCTAGTACCCATAGTACAAGCTCTGCTTAGTTTGGGACTAGATGGTGCTGTGTAAAAATGTCCCAAGATATTTATTTATTATTTATACGACTCCACACTGGTAAGTACAATCACGAGCAAAAACATGATACACTAAGCAATATTCGAAAGCGATTTTCTCCTAAGTATTAATAGAAGTTTTGTGGTATTACGAACAACGTAGTATTTACGAACCAATAATACAATGACATTGGTGTTATCTCAAAGTTGCAATCGTTTATTCATGAAAAAATCGTTTTAGCACTTTTGTAAGATTTTATTTTTATATCTTGCTTGTGAGTGTAAACCCGCCCTCATAATATTCACAGGTTACCCTCGAACTGCGGCGGAAGGTGAGAATGTTTATGGCAATATGAGTTTTGCAGCTGCGAACCTTGATGCGGACTGGGCCTGAACCCCGTGAACCCGTCCAGGACGATGAAAAGCATTAGCCCCTTCACGGGTATTTACAGCGTGAGTGTGGATAACACTGAACGGAGCATTGCATCCATTCCTAACTACCTAAACTAAACTAAGGGCCGCACTCAGAGACGTCACTTAACCTAATGAATCATTAGCTAATGACACCCAGTATATCTTAGTACACTGACAACAAACACAAATATGGAAAAATAGCCTAAGATATAGTAGCCACTGTTTGTTAACGATTCATTAACGTTAAGTGACGTGTCTGAGTTGGGGCCTAAAACTAGATTCGATTTGTATGAGATCAGCTCATTTTTGAGGGCCAATAAATGCAACTTGACACTTTAGCATCAGCGACCAATAATCAAGTGTTACGCCGTTTTGTCGCTTCTTGAACGCTGAATATGGTGAATGAAAGCTATACTCCGCACACGACAAATCAAACACAGTATATAAAAGAATATAGCGTCTAAGCCGAAATTAATCGCTCACCTACACACATATTGCTAATCTTACAGTCAGCATCACATAATATCGGGATATACAAAGTATTAAAAATGATCGGAACAACTAAGAAAATTAAACTTTATCTCAATGTGATAAAGTTTATTTCAGAGTGACAGTTGCCGTGTAGTCTTCGTTCTGAAATAGTCCTTGTGCCATTGAGATACAATAAATTTTTTTCAGTTGTTCCGATCATTTTGATCACTTTGTATGTCCCGGTATATCTGTTGCTGACATTACACAATTCTAACTAATAAGATGACAAAAATCAGTGTATAAATACGTGAGTATGAGATAGTACTTTGTCTATTTTTGATGGAGGCGATGTCCTCGTCGATGGGCTGCCCCGTGGCGCGCGAGAACGCCTGCGCCGTGCTGCAGTAGCCGTGGTGCACCAGGTACGTCGACACCATCCTGCGGCAACCATACGATACTTAGCGTACGTCGCTACTCAATACAAATGTGTATAATATTATTTTATTTAAAACCGTGTAACTCCCATGTCATGTACAAATGAATATGTACAATACTTTACAATTCGATTGAATTTCTACTTTAAACAATTCTTAATTACACTTTACAAAGTAGTTAACAGATCGTGTGTGATGACTAGCTTGCCTGTGCTCATAGGCATTAGGATACGGTATGTTATATGTACGAGGAGGTGTGAGCCCGACCTGTGCAGCACCTGCTGCCACTGGCCCTGGTCGTCGGGCAGCGGGAACTCGTCGATGGCGAGGCGCGTGCGCGCGCGCAGCTCGCGCAGCATGTCCTCGATGTCGAACACGAACGGCTGCTGCCCGAAGTTGGCGTCCACCACCTCACCGGGCGTCTGCAGCCCCACCGTCGGGTACAGGTTGGGCTGCAACACAACGGGTCACCACACACTTCAATATTTGAAGTTAGCCCTTTGAAAACTGAGCTCTAACAACAGCTAGGATTAAAGAGAGGCGAAGAGAAAGCTGCTTTGCTCCAAACGGAACCCTTATATTTCCAAGAAGTTCCAGAAAATTTCGTGGATGTGAACTCAAAAAGAACTAGTCCATGGTCACATGTTGTAAGGAAAACGCTGATTTAACACGGACATGCACAGTACGCCTAGTTACTTGTCGTGTCGGCGTCCCACGCGAGGCATAACCGATACAATAAACTGTAGGTTGAGCGAGGGAGCACCACTTGTGCTGCCTTGAATTATTTAAAACGTTCGCAAGGACAGACCCACAATAACAATAAAATACCCGATCAAGAAAATACACTCTAAAAGAAATAGATCCCTATTCCAAAACAGACGTATTTAGATTTCGGCGTTCCGCAGATATAACACGACAAGACACTGACAAGGGTTACCAACTTTAATTTTACTCTGCATCCAGATTCTTTCAGACCTTTATGCTACAATAAGGCAGAAAACCTTTACATATTTGAGCTTACGTCCTACGAACATTATAGTACTTTTCCGTACTTTTCCCCCTGCTCAAACGTACCGGTAGTCCTCTGAAGGCGATGCCGAGATGGTGTCCGTTTTTAGTGTAGAAGCAGGTGTTGTCGACGAGGTTGACGCCGCAGCCGATGACGTCACCGGTGGTGAAGGTGGGCCCGTACGGCTGGCCCGTGCCCGACGAGCAGAACGAGTGGCCGTCGTCGCCGTGGTACCCGTACGAGTGCTTGTCCCAGCCTGCAACGTCATCACGAACACTTGTCATTAACAAGGTACAGTATTCAAACTCTTTGGAGTATCAACAGTCGCTATACACTTGGGCATCGGATAAGGGTCACTGTCTTAGACTATTGCTCACTGCAAGGCAAACGGATTGGTCGAACGGTCGCGGATTTATTTTGTGTCTTAAGAGATATACTAACGTAGAACGTTCTACCAGCGTATTTTCTGAAGAAATTCTGAAGAAGTTGAGTTTACGATAAGTCTTTCCTATTGAGCTGTTTAATGTTTTATTTTTTAATAGGATTACAATTTACTAGCATTATCCATAGGATAATAATGGAGGCAAAAAACCACATTCATTATTATGAATAATTTATTGTGATGAATGTGACGACGATAACAAACCTCTGAGATGAGTCAGCTTTTGTGTTCAACTACCTGCTTTATCAAATAACTATTATCGCCTCTCCGTAGATACAACGTATGAGCTTAGTTTAAAAATCTGATTTGGAACTTATGTAAATTATTTCTATCTTTGTTTTCTTTTTTTCTCCAATTATATCGTATTGAATAAAAAATAAACAATTAACGACAAGTTTAACAGATCAATGAATACTTGTTAAAACCGAGAAGACCGACTACGAAGATGGTACACGACCCGGGCAGTGATCCTGGCCATCAATGTCCACCATCAAACTCCCCGTTTGCTCTCGCGTGTTCAACTTACCAGGTAATCTGTTCATGTTAACGCCGTGTGCGGACAGACCGATGCCCATGTACCCGTCGCGGCCCTTGGACACGATGCGCACCTCGAAGTAGTAGAGGCCGCACGCCGCCGGGATGGGGTGCGTGGCGCGCACGCTCGCCGCGTCCTTGTGGGTTTTGCCATGACCTGCACACGCCATCAACCCATATTGATACCACTTGCAAGCGAGGCGATTGCCATGGTTAGAAACACTTAGTTCAGCCTTACAAACTAATCTGTTGCAGGTATATGCTTAGCGAAAGAGATTAAAATATAAGAAGTGCAATTTATAGGCTTAGAAGAATTTACTTTGTTTTAAAAGCTCAATGTTTATATTGTACGTGCAGATGCTGCGTCCCTCGCTTTTACGTTAGAATATTGAACTGCTAATCAATTTAAGTAAAAATGTATTAGCATTTCATTATTTCGCCAGTAAAACAGAACTGTCTCCTATATAATGCTTCGTTGTTTACTACATTAACTGACAAACTACGGTACTTGCATAAAGTGACTTGAACACATTGAGAAGTATTCAACACAACGCTAAAGAAATATTAGTAAAAATGGCATGGTAAAAGTACCTATTTGTAGAAAGAGACACCCTCCACATGTATAATAAAGAAAGGAAGAAATATGCAGGTTGTCAAGCAACTTGAAACTAAAGCGGAGTTTTAGTTCAGCTATGCATTACCTACCCAACAAGACAAATTGGACAAATATATAATGAAAAATTAGGTTTGCACCTTTGCACTGATGGCTAGGATATCTACTTTCTTCTAAGTGTCGTAGGAAGCCAACGGCATTCAATGGAGCACTTTCTTATATTAATTAAGTCTCAACGTCAACACTCCATTTTACAGAGGTCCCCGACTTGACGTCTAACATTAAAACTAAATAGAGAAATTAAAGAACTAGCCAGTCATTAATCCTTAACTGTTATTTAATAGTTCGTAAAACGAAAAGCACTTAAAGAAGTAGGTGTGCCACATAATTTTATTTATCCGCAAATTGATTCAGCCAACACGCGCAGAAGTGCCAGTCGTTATATGTATTTGGCAGAAGCCTTTAAACTGAAAGCTATTTGCGTAGACAGTTACTAATGTCCCGCTACTAAGTAAACATATCAGGTCCATTCCTCTTATTTCGTAACTAGTTGTCTACACAATTGTACTAAAAAACAAATAATTCAATCATCACAACATAACGCACCTGTTATTCCGTTCCGGTCGACATTTGCCGGCCCTAGAATTTAAATCTACCAACGAACAACCTCATACGAAAATTGAACCAATTTTTAAAAACAAGGCCAATGGGGAATGCTAGCACACTCCAGTTAAAAAGTAAACAACGTTTATGTGAAATACCATAAACTATAGGACGCACAAAATGCGAGTGCCGTGCTCACAGCAATAACAACGCAGAGCACACTATTGCGGCAAAAGCAAAAATAAAGCTTAAAACGTAGAAACTACGGTCCATATTTGTTTATATGGCACTTATTGTGAAAACTATTAGTCTATCACAAGGCCAAACACTTGAAACGACCTACGTAACATGACGTTGGCCACAAATACACCAACGTGTGGTAACAAACACGTGGAACAATGGTGAGTAGATGCTCGCATTAATGTCGATGACTGGCTGGTTTTATATCACGCCTTCGTTTCATACTAACGAGCATATCAAATTAAATAATACGTATGAATCTAAACTCTAATTACAAATGCACGCTGTATCTGTCCAGGGCCAGTTGTCTCGACAGTGTAACCGAGGAGCTAGGCAAGCAAGCAACTGGTGGAACAAGCTACGATTGTATTGTAGACACGAAAGACGTCAACTAATGTTACATTCCGTCTATCTCAAGGAAAACAATGGGAACCCATACAAAGGCCAAATAGAACAAACTTGCTCACGAAATAATAAATCATGATAAATTGTTAATACGGAAGTATAACACCAGTTATTTGGCTGCATGTGTAGTCATTGTCCAATATTGGCCTAAACAGCAATTTCCATCACGTTTCGTCGAAACCCTTCGTTCCCTGCTTCCCTGGTAGATTGGTGCCGACCAATTGGCTCGCGGATTGCAACACGCGCACGCACACAGCGAGGTGCGCATACGCATGAGAACAACAACACAGGTTAACGAACCGCTACGCCACGTGTTTACACAACAACGCGTAGATAAACCCACTGGATATGTGTGGGACGAAAATTCACCGACGATTTTTGACGGTTTTTATGTGTTGACGAATAAATAACACGCATTTTAGAGGAGAATATGACAGAAGCTTTTGGACTGGACAAACAGGTATGCCTGAAAGCACAATAATACGACCAGTGTTACGTTAACTATGTACGATGTTTGATCATAAATTCATAATAATATTTGCTTAATGTCTGTGTTCATCTCTTTGTGCTACTAGCGTTGACTAGCGGTATCAACGATTAAACAGTTCTTCGAGGAAGGAAGCTGCATGCCGTCTATTACCTAATGACTCACGTCGTTCAAAAGGATTACAAAGAATCGAATGTAAACAAGCCGAAGTATATACATTAACTGACAAACAAAAGCACAAAGCGCTCAAGGAATCAATAGAGCGTTGCCATCAAAGCTACAATGAAATAATGAAATCAAACGGCATAATGACTTATGGCATGCAGTGACTTCGAAGAAGCTTTGGCGTAGGACACAAAGACAAATCTTATTAAATGCTACTGATAGCAAACCTGTACCTAGGCGTCCCTTATTTGAGGCTCGTTAACACCGAGAAAATGTTGGAAACTACGCAGTGCGTATTACGCAGTTACCTAAGTCTACTCACAATACGCAGCACTCTTAATGTAAGGACAGCTATAAAAGGCTTAAAATTGCTGACATGCGCAAGATTAAAACCTGAAAACTCAAACATGACTCAGATGTTTTAAAACCATGAAGCCTTGTTCGAGAACAAATAACAAAGGAATAATATTTTGATTTTGGATCACTAGTAAACATAAGTTTTCTAACTCAGTTCATCGGCCGCAATTTTATTGACTTCTGTCAATCGCAGTTTTGACCTTCGATAACTTGTTAACCAATGGCTGAAACACTATCGCTAATGGATTCATTATACGCAACATTTTATGCAATTAGTTACGAGTTACAACGCACCATGAAAGGGCGCCTACAAGGGTTAAGCGCGCAGTGGTTCACAAGGTGCGTTGGTGGCTGGCGCGACGGCCCAACTGGTCCACGTCAAACATTCAACAAATGTCAAGGCGTATACGAGGTCGACACACTCGCATTCCCTACGAACAAAGAATTCGAGCGAATACGCTTGCCCCAATTAGGTATAACGCAGTGTATTCAAAACAATTACACGTCTAATGGCCACACAAACACAACTAACAATAATAGCGAAAACTCATTTAATTAACTGCATGTCTCGCAAAACGTAAACCTTCATGTATTTTAAAAGTACTGTGTATCGATGTCGACGTTCCTCGATATTTTTACTGTGATACTTGCTGTCCGACATAGTAGAGCCTCGTGCATCCATAATACATGAGATAATGATGGGTTGCTGTTCCGCATAAACGCCTGGTGCTGCAGCTAACAATGCGAATGAAGGCTTATATTTTTATTATTTCCTTGATGTCTTGAAATCGAAATTAACAAACGGACTCCATTCCATCTTTTCTATAACCCCAACGTTTGAAACGTTATACCTTTACGCAACACCAGTTGCGGTAATGTCAGATTACCGACACGTAATAATTGTCTCGTTCTATTTAGCAATGTAGGCCACACCTTGTAAATGTGAGAAACCGTGCAAGGCAGCGGGCTCGCTCCGTTTCTTGGCAAGAACAATGAAGATACTAGGGAAAAATAGCGGCTGTTCGCGGTGTGCGGGTATGGAGTATGGACAAAATTAGCCGCAATCGTTAGCGGACCATTGCCCCCGGCTGCAGGTGGCTCGCGCTGCAGCACGCACTGACTCACGCGCGTGTACGAGATTCTGTTGATACCCGACACAACATCACGTGTTACACATACATAATTTCCTACATTCGTAGCAGAAGCGCACGCACACAAAGTCAATGCTGGTTTACGCGTCATTAAACGGGGATTCAAGAGCTGTTCTTGTAGAACTTCATGTAAATTGTAGTAACGCATGTGTGTGCGCTGGAAAGTAAATGTAGAATCTCAATAGTGTTCCATACCACCCAACGATGAATCACCCATTTCGATTAAGACATTTAGTTCTCGGAGTTGCGCATCAAAGCGCCTGGAGTATTCGCCCGTAACGTAGTCTTCTGAATGTTTATGAGCCAATAATGTCTCTACATTATTACAGTGTACACAAAAGTTAAAGTACTTTTGCAATAATACTATTAAAGAATTACTTACGAGGCAATTAACTTTCCTTTGCCCTAGTTCATCAAGTAGCAAGTTTATAATGAGTGTAACAAAAGTGCTGGCTAATCTTTTAAATAATCCGCATATAACACGTGTTAGTCAACATGCAAATATCAGAAGCAGGAAACAGTAAATACCACTGTCATACGAAACTGCGTAGTGAACAAACAACATTGTTTTTATTCAACAATTCCCTCAACAAGAGTTATATGTATGCTGACAACTAAACTGTTGTTCGCAAATCAATCACAATCATGCACATGGTTAATTAAACAATTAACTACAATCCAAATGATACAATTACAGGCCAAACTAATGAGTAGCAGCATGTAGCAGGTAATCGGGTTAGTGGTAGGTACAAATATTATGCATAATAATAAAACAAATACAACATAAATGTCAACAAGTAAACATAACATAATGTATCACGTACTACCAAGATATCTAATAGCGTGACAGAAATAAAACAAGTCGGCATGTGCTCTGCTTAAAAAGGTTTCACTGACGCAAAAATACACTCAAGTACAAGTGTGACGCAGCAGCGAGTTGTCAAGCTAATCTGGAACGTTTGACAAAGCCAAAGCACATGTCGACGCGACTAGAAGAAAAGCAGACAGGGATTAAGACTCTCGAGACGTTTGTCGAGAATGTAACAGTAACAGAACACACAATGACGTGACACACAGTTGCTAACAAACAGTCGCGGAGCCCGTCTGTGTCTCACACGACACTACACACGCCACTTTGTGCACTACCAACACCACTTTAAGGTCTAATTGCACGCCCAAACGACGCACACGCAAAACTACGTACTTACTCAATATGAATTATTGAAATAAAGCGCTGTTTATTAGCAAGTTGCGTGGGTACAGATATATTTGTATGTATTTTGACGTACGATACATCCAGAGGCGTAAGTGGAGGTAGGGCAGGTGGGGTCGGCGGCCCGGGCCCTGCGTCCCACCTTACAACAAATAGAGAAAATATCCATGTCCATTAAAACGATCCACAGTCGGACCCCATACACACCACTTACGCTTCTGGCTGCTCGGCGAGACGACCAACGAGCTATATGCATAATATGCTCATGCAGAAGCGCGCCAGCTACGATGATCCCGCTTTTCTACGTTACATTGCGCACAAACGCCAGTAAAGCTCCCTCGAATGGAAAGCTGCGGCAGCAATGGATGCATGCGTTGCGAGAACACGCCATGCAATGTCCTGACTACCGGCACACGAGCGTTAAGAGCATAGTGGTGCTATGGAGCCGAATATTATCTAAGCTATTAATTACTTCTAGAATTAATTCTATAATTATTCTAATTCTTATCGACGATTAGGCTAGTCTACACTGAAAACATAAAGAACACTTCTGCCGAGAACGTGTCAAAATATTTAAGTCTAATGTTACGTGTAAGCCCGCGAGGAATACATTGATTGAAATAAAGTGATGGTCTCCCCCTCCTCACATTACGATAGCAAGGAATCATAGTAGGTAACACTTATCACGATATGAAACATACTGATAATAATTAGTCTGCAAATGTGTTGGAAGACACACATTGATTAAATTAATAATGACGGCGTATGCACATATTGCACATAACACACAGTTTTTATTCCGAATAATCTTTAGTCTTCAGCGGGACTAATCCAATCATTATTAGGACAAATCAACTTAAGAGCATTGTAAAGTGAGATGTGTAGTGTCTTAATGCAACTGCTGGTGTAGATTTTCTTCATCCAATATGATTAACATTGCACGCGCTACGCTAAACAAAGATATTAAAACCATAACGCAGAAAGAAATATAAACATTTTATAAATGACAACAATCGTGATTTACCAATAGATATTAAAACATTAAAGGCATCATAATAAAAATAAAACACGACACGGAACATAAAAACTACTGTTTAAGGAACCAGTTAAACGGATGGCAAACCCCACGACCCTAATGTCAAAGTAGGAGAATAACTGGCCATAAAAATCCAAAACGCCTTTAGTATCACGAACATCAAAAGCAAATGAAACCGATTTTTAAAAGTACGGTCCAATAAACAGTGTGGCAGAGACAAAGGTATTACAGAAGCCAGAACATCCAGTAGCCAAAAAATATAATATATAACTGCAACAACTGCATACAGTACACGGTAAAGGTATTGGCTGACGTGCGCGTGGAAACAATTAGCGCGTGTAGCGGTTGCCATGCGGGCGCGGGCGCGGCCTCGCTCCCGCAACATCCAAGCGATTACTTCAAATTAAATTAACTCCGATACATGTTTCGACACAAATCCCTTACTGCCTTAGCTGGGTGTATTCAATGTCTTTATCTCACGAATAACATCTGAGAAGCATGAGTAGCTAGCTCACCTAAACCTTGAACGGTCGGTGACGGGATTTTCGTGACTGAATTAATTTCCATAACTTAAAAAGGGTGGAGTTGAAACCACTTCATACTTTACGTCAGTAAAGACAATCGTGCTGCTTGTAGTAGGAGATATTAATTCTCAAACTTAATTGGGGATAGCGAAATAATGTGTAGAATATACTCTGTAGAATATATACTTTCTCTGCGTTCTTCTTGCCAATTTGGCAAATTCAGTGTAACACTCAAAATCATCCGACGCAAACATTCGTAGATTTAACGTTATGATTAAATACCATTTTCTAGAACATAACGCTAGTGGCAAATACGCTATCGATATTACTGCGTTTTAAATGATATTAAATAAAAATTTGTAAAATCAATCTTAGTAATCAGTTAAAAGCAGAACCCGTAGCTCATGAGAGAACAGTTTTTGCTCCCAGATTTATGATATAACTGGAGAAGGAAATCAAATATTCGCGCACCGCTTATGTTTTGAAACAGTTATAAAAGCAATCGTGTCGCACCGACGCTGAAGTAACAATGAATGTTCTCGCAGAAATCTTGTATGATGTAATGCACGACACTCGTTTTTATTAATATTTGGAATTTCGTATAGGTACTTGGTACATTCTTAAATCCAAACACTTTCATTAACGTCATGACTTCACGGGTTATCTTATCACCAAAGCCTTACGGGATAGTTTTGCCAACACCGGAAACCGAGAGATCGGATTAGTTAAATTGACTTCGGTTACTCTGTATTTAAATCTAAATCAAAATGCATAATTGAGTTCAGGTGAGCACATCAGACTCTTTAACTCCAACAGAAATGAGAGAAAAAAAAATTGCTGGTAATTGCTATCAGGTGCTCTAACGTTCGAAGTATGTATACCTTCCACATGTCACAGTTTTTACAAGAAATTACTGCTGTATTGAATAAAAATGACCCTTTGCAAGCAACATGGCGACCCAATAACCCGATTCCCTTAATCGATTTTACAACTCCGTAGCAGATAATCATGTGATTGATATACTCCATATTCTCCCACATATTATATCACACAAAGAGAAGAAAGACTGTTGAATCTGTCATGTTAGGAGTCCAAGCGGTACGGTAGCCAGAGACCATAGAGTTCGATCTTGAACTACATAATTTGAAACTCCTATCCAGGTTTTTAATAGCTTTTCTGGAGAAACTTAAATAGAACTATAGCAAATGAAATGAAAGCCCCTGCAAGCAAATAGTTGAGTGAACATGATCGTCTGATATTATTTATTTAGTGTTCTCTTTGCTATAATAGGTACAAGTACATGGAGCAACTAAAGGCGATTAGGAAATAGACGTAGTAAGCGCATCCTGGTGAGCATCAGTCACCTGTACACTAATAACAGTGCAGTCACCAGCCCGCCTGGCAAGCGCACTTGTTACGCCAGTTCCCACGTTTATTTACGTGGCCATTTTATGTTGCCAACACTAGTCGCTACTTAGAATTAATTTTATTTTGATGCACAACTTTCGCTTGCACTGGCTCGCTAACGTCACTGTTCCAAGTTAATGACGCTGCTTAATGTCCCTTTCCATTATTGTTAACTGGATCTTATACCGTAACTTTTTATACATATTTCACTGTCCATACGTCCTGTCTCCGTGACATATTATGAATTGATTTTCAAGTAATTTTACAAAATTCAAGATAACTAGGCTAATTATGGTTGACTTTATGCGTCCCCTGATGTTACCTCGGTTTACTCCATTCCTTACGAGTGTCACTCCTAAGAACCCACAAAAACCGTTTTGTATAACCGTAAATAGTGTCTCAGCGTCCATTCTACAACTTACGTTACGTCAGTAAGTTATATCTTTAAAAAAATTCAAAGAAGAGTTACGACTTGCAACAGTTAGATACAAACATTTAAACGCAATGCGTACACCAACTTCGGAGACAAGCTTGTCGACGTCAATTTATATCAACACCAGGTGTATATAGAATATACGCCTGGCGTCTCGCGTGTCGCGTGCCAACCGCTGATTGCTTTCCGACTACTGGCTCGCTAATCATAAGTTTGTTGCTAGCGGTAGCGGCACGCTGGAAGCCCATTGAATATGCAATAGGAACCACGAAACCTTCAGCATTGGAAAATATTATCAAATGAAACATTAAATTACGTCTAACTTTACGCATTTCTTTAAGATACAAATATGTATAATGAATTAAAACAGAATGTACCAACGCTTTCAGGGTTAAAAAATAAATATACTTTTTTCTGAGGACAATAACACAACGTCTGATTAAAAATAACGCGGAATGTATTTTATTTTACTTCGAAGAGGTTGCCTCCATAATTCTTGAAACCGTAACGTGTGGTAATAATTCGCCAATTAATTGGTACCAGAAACTTAATAACCTTATGAAAATGAATAAAAGTTGTAATATTTGAGTGAAAATGCACAAACATGATAAGCTCTCATTTATTTAACTGTGATTTTGGCTTGCATAGAAGTTTCGTTCCACGAAGAGAATTTAACGAGGTTGGTAGTGGTGTGTTTAATTCGCGTGGCAACACGTTCCGATATAATATTAGAATCAATGTCGGTGTCGCAATATTATACACAACCTCACTCAAGGAGATGACTCGGGTTACAATACGATCGCATGTAATTGTGTATATCATAATTACATTGCATACTATAGGCTAATATTCAGAGACGACGCTAAGCGTAAAGTAACGCTTCCGTATGTCAAATTTGTATTGCAATATGATATACGGAAGTGTAAGTTTATGCTTAGCGTCGTTTCTGAATATTAGCCTTAGTATCCGCTATTAGAACTTGGGACGTAACTGGGAAATGTGCAAGGTATATTTTGTAATTCAAGACTTTTGAAACTGAAGACGGACGACCTCCCGAACTGACCCCTGTCCCTCGTATTTCTTATATCAATTCTTACACCAATACACTCATGATACTCAATACTCAATACTTTATTGCATTCCATAATGTTTTATAAAGGTGGACTATATTGATACTTGGAAAATCTTAATTCTAAAAAAAAAGATTCAATCAAATTCTTAATACCTAGCTAAAGTAATTATATAATTACCTAGTAATTACTTACAAAAACAGTGGGAGGATTTCTATTTACACATTGGTAGAAGACGGTTAGTTATTACTTTTTTCTGAATTTCAAATTGTTCTTAATAACATTGAATTTACACATTTTATTGTACTAAAATAGTAAGCGGTAAGGACCCGTCAGTTATAAAATACAGTGAAGACAAGTTTCAACTTCAAACAAAAACTAATATTAGAAACGGTCTAAAAATAAAATAAGCAACGTAACTTGAAACAACATTTCATAAGTAGAAGTAAAACGAGTATGAATATTGAAATTAAGTAAGGCTTCCTGGAATGTACAGTCGCGTTCGGGAAGTTATAGGCCCACTACAAATAGACCAGGATATTAATTAGAATTGTCACACAACAATAAAGGAAGACCATGAATAGAGAAAAGGTCTTTAAGTGACATTGAATAGATGATCTTTATGAAGAATAATATTAATTCAGAGACCAAAACAACAAACTAGAATGTCATTAGGACATACTTAAGTAGACTACCCTACAAGGACTTAAGTAATTTGGCACCGATAAAAAAGATAAGTATGTCTGACCTCTTTTATTCAGATAACTATGATGATAACAGAAGCAAATACATGTTGAGACTAGCTAATTATTTAATGATCCTGTTCGTGTCTAAGCCGCTGAACAATTTTCGCCACAAAAAAAACCGCCAAAAGTTGACAAGGAAATAGATTACTTCGAGGAAGCATGCAGAGCATTTATTCTAAGTACAGTCAAAAAAATCGGGCAACATCTAATAAATTATTAAACTAACGAATGCTCTCATTGAAATACCGCCAACAATGTCTTCAACTCTTCACCAAAAACACTACAGTTTTATTTATAACCGATCATTTGGAATAGAAAACGTTTTACCAATGAAAATAAACAGAATACTTATAGTATGTCAACAAATAGGATGCTCCTGATAAGCTAATTTGAACTCTACACGTATGTTTGAACTAAAAGGAATAAACATCAGAAGGATAGACAAGCTCTGTCAGCAATCCAAACATCACGATTTTGGAGCGGAAGCGGAAACTATGGATGGAGAGAGGAGTTGCTTGAAACGCCCCCTAATTTATTACAACGTGGAGGGTGGTTACTAGCGGCGCCGAATAATTTCCGCCATCATCGCAAGAAAAATGGGGACTGTCAATAACGGTACTAAAACAAAAAGTGTGTCACGAACGGGGTAACTTTCACTATCACAGTCTGCCGCTGTTGCATAATTATGCTTAGCCGACTTACTAGTTCCTATCCGTTATTAATTCATATTTGCACATACTAAGTGCCTGTAGAAGTGCATACCTACTTATAACGGTTGTAGAAAGTATACCAAGCTCTCAAGGGGCTCGGCTATTTCGTTAGTTGATGATAGTTTTCTGAATATGGATAAGTTTCTTTGCTTCTTTGCTTCCTTTGCTCTGCAAAATGTACTTATTAACAGAAACAAAATTGGGAGCTATGATTGGTCAACCGAACTACATATGTATAAGTCAGTCGTAAAATCAACTTACTGATTTATCAAATTCTTCGTTAATTCAATTTCGAGATAATGTGCAAAATACCAGCTGTTTGTAATTATCAGTGAGCAAAAGTTCCTGTGAATAAAACTTCCTGACCGTAAAAGTTTGACAAACAAGTACTCAACGCTCCTTCAAAAACAATACAGTCATTATGAACAATCTATTGTCGATACTGAAGTTACGTGTACAACAAAATGTAACTCTAACACAAAGAACCTGAGTCTTAAATGGAATCGAGTTAAATATATTCGTTCGGGGCTTCGACAAGGCCGATACTAGGAATAGACACACGGAAAAATAGACGTTATTACGTCAAGTTTAGGTGTATTTCTGAATGAGAAGCATGTATAGGGGGAGTGGTAGTGGGGGGGAGCACGTGGCGGGCGACCCAACGCAAGCGAGCTTGACCCAGTTAGTAGATGCACCATTTCGGTCCCGTTTTGAAAGCAAGGGCGGCCCTTTCCCGCCGCTTGCTGTTGGGGACCTCCGCATCCTTCTACTGTTTCCTTTGTTCGCTGTAGTTCGACGCACTGCGCTTTAATATGATATAGTGACACACTGCCTCGACTGCAGTCAGTCCGATTTAAATCAGACAGAAATCGCTGAAAGTTGATTAAAATACGCGTGGCCACGATAAACATGAATAAAACCAACGTAAGTTCAACAGTGGATTTGGATCTAAACTTGTACTGTTTGGCAAGATGCCGTGACACGAGCGCGTTGTCGCTCCTTCTCGTCTTCAGTTCTTATAAATATTAATCATTAGCTGTTTACTATCTAAAATATCTGAGATGTTTTAATTTAATTATGAATATTAATATTTGTACGCCAATAAGGCCAAAACATGACTGATCTTTTTCTGTTATTATATCAACCTGCTTGCTTTGTAATGATTACTCATGTTTGCACAAATAAAATATCTTGTATTACATGTCAGCAGAATCGTCGTTAGCGCTACCGCGTAGTAAGCGGCCAAGCTATAGCGAATCGAAGAACCGCATTATCTATGCGAATGAAATAATAATGCCTAATTATATAAATGTTAAACAGTACGCAGTTGAAGCGCGGCCGGAACAAAGACTGGAGAACAATGCGTCGCAGAGTTATTTGCTGATCAGTAAAGGGTGGAAGTAAATTATATTCAAAGCATGGTTCATCGACTTGCACACAATGGGCTTGGAGACGGCGCCTGATAGCGACCAGAACTTGCATCTGACGCGTATTTCATTACACAATAAATATCGTCACAGCCGGAAATACTGAAATACTACACATGTACTGCAGAGTGGGATTCAGTTGATATTAATAGTGACTGATCTCAACTACAAACCATTATCCTGAACATAGCTGAAATCAAAACCATTGAATATCTGGCAAAAATTCTTTTCATATTTCAGTGCCAATCAAATCCATAGCGCAGTAGATACTTAGATGAGTCAAACTCAATAAAATTATCAATGAAAAAATTATCACGATAAATCCACTGACATACACACTAAAGTATTTAAGGTGGATGCTCCAGGGTAGCCCGCGAAATTCAAATTTCCGTACGTTTTTTGCAATTTGCAGCTGAGTATCGGATATTTTATTAATAGAAACTAAATTCGCGGTACTGGCATGTATGTATTTATATCATTATATTAGTTAAATTTATCAATGTAACCCACTAAGTTAAAATTTATATTAAACGTAAAGTTATTATTAAAATGGCACATTTTCTCTTTTCTCTAAGTTAGACAATTATATTGAAAGTTTTAATAAGTATAATTGTGTAAATACATACATGCCAGTACCGCGAATTTAGTTTCTATTAATAAAATATCCGATACTCAGCTGCAAATTGCAAAAAACGTACGGAAATTTGAATTTCGCGGGCTACCCTGGAGCATTCACCTTAATATGATATTTTATTACACAGATGGTTTGGAAGATGAGTGCAGAGCTTAAAGGAGATGTTAATTTAGAACATATTAAGCTAAACCTGTCTCTTAAACGATGTCTGGTTCTTTTTATTTTATTTTAAACTAAGGTTTGGCGTTACAATTAATTGCTAAGTTTTATTTTTTATAAAAAAAATTAAAAAATCTTATAAAGATCCTAACGTAACAACAATTACTAATATATAAAATGGGTTAGAGGTTAAAGTAAAAACTTTTAAATAAAAATTAAATAGGAACAGTTTTCGTTGAAGACAAGTTTAGCTTAATCTTCCCCTAGCCTTTTTCCCAGTTATGTTGGGGTCGGCTTCGTTAGTATTACAGTAAATGGTTTCAAGATACAACTGTAATATAATAGTTTTTGTCTCCAAGGTGTTTTTCTAAAAACTATAGTAGACAGATACTATAACGCGAAACTCCGCTTTGCGACACAGGAGAGATAGTGTGCGACTATTTCTATTGAGCGCAACTTCAATAGCATCGTCACCTATTATCTCGAGCGCCGCTGGGGCATCAGAACCATCGCTAATTAGATCAGTTCATGTCACTCGCGAGTCGCGAGTCTCGACCGATCGTTTATATTACTATCATGGATCGTGATACTGGCGTGGCCTGCCTAAGCATAACGCACCGTTCGGTAAGATACCTTTCAGCCAAACTGACTTCATTACCAATACTCCCGTCCCCTAAGATCGCTGACTTATTATAACTCTATTTCGTAGTTGGTATTCTTAACTAACCATACATAGCCTATATTTTTAAATGAAGTAATTTCAACAAAAGAAAATCCCATGTAGCTTCGTAAAGGTACTTCAAATTCTCCAAATTTTAATTTAAACATACGTCATTACATATTCTACTAGGTCGTATTCTATGTTTTTGTAGCAGGCGGAATTCAATCCAACATTCTAACAAATAGCTAATGATTAAAAAAAATATGAAAAGATTAAAAACTAAATAAATAAACATAGGATCAGTATTAATAAATAATTGAAATACCTGAACCTTCAATTTATGGAAAGCGCAATTAGATTAATACCCACTGTTAGCAGACAGACACGTAATAGATTTTTTTTTCTGTACAGCAAAAACCTAAAGAAAGTTTCTAATTCAGTCAGGACTAGCTTATAAGCGTTGAATTAATACAAGATAATAGGGGCGGAGCAAAAAGGAACCAATATTCCCGAGCCGGCCCCTTGTTCATAAAGCTATGACCCTTGTGTCGACAGTCAATGCCCGGGACATGGAAATAGAGGATAACTCAACTACGAATATTACTCAAACAAAGGACAAATATTCACCCTTGGACCGAAGAAACGAATAACATTTCAACAAGATCTGAGTTCTCGTTATGAGCTCCAAAAAAAGCTAAATGAAAAACTTTCTTGCAATTTTTAAAGGGACGAGGGGGACGTAAAATCGACCACTGTGAAAGTGGATCGTAAAGGCAGATGTGCTGCACGATATAGATTCCATTCGGGTCAGCTACTGTTCACTCTATGTTCAAGCCAATTCGATATACCACATTCGATGCTTAATAAAATATTCATGCTTTATTTTGGAGACCAAATAAATTTCCTGGATCGAAGTTCTATATTACTTAATTATAAAAACTATTTACAATATATATTTTATTATCGGGCTCTGACACCTACGGGGAAATTACATTTCTCTGTCTAACAACTTTTTGCAATGGAATTTCCCCCGTACACCTTATGTATAAGTCCTACTTCATCGCTCCGATATACCGATGGTCAATGTAGCATAGGTGCAGAGATTGCAGCAGCAGATGATCTGACAGTGAAGTAGTTGCCAGCAAACGATTCCTAATACGTGAGCTTTGACCGCGTAATTGCAGACAGCAATAATAATGATAGTAACGTTAGTGTGGTACATCAAACAGTTACGAATATTATCACTAAAGTAGTAGGGAGTGCCTGATCTGAAATTTAATATCTGTTTCGCAGAGTTGGTGTTGACTTGGAATAGCGTCATCTATCATCGACATATATTCTAAACTTGTAACATCATCGTCATGTATTGAAATATTTATGAAAACCAAGATGATTAAATTCCTACTCTTCTTAAATAAAAAATGTGCTAAGCTTTATTAAAAGAGTTTAATAACTTTAATATACAAATTAAATTATTGAAAGAATAATAATTATACACTTGAACTACCATTAAGTTTGTTCAAGAAAGTTTTCATCGATCATCTTGTATGGCTTCTACTTTTTATTACTGGCTTTCGAAACGGCTTCCGATTTCTATCGTCACTAGGAGATTTGAGAGTATACAAAATTCCGTACTAAAATATTCCTTAAAAAACTAATCCAGATTATTGAAATGTCTATGAAACTTTCCAATATTCGAGATGTCCGTCAGTGCTTCCACGAAGACATGATAATGGCATGAATCCATTTACAACAACAAATGAACCTCGGAATGACCTCAATCAGCTCCCTACAGACCTTTACCTAAAGGTTGCATTGGCTGTTTGAGGAGTATGAATTACGGTATTACATTTCCAGTGAAAATCCTCGTATTGTTTTCCACATAAAACAGGGAACATGATAATGGTCCGCATTGCCAACAATTTAATTGGGTTTGGCCCTCAACAAGCGTACACCGCACGAATACAAAGCAAGTCTACCGCAATTCTATATGGAGAGCCTGAATGATACGCTGTGTTTGGAATTAACAGTATTTTTTATAAAAATCTTAACTCTTGAGCCTCGTCAGACAAAGCAAAGGGAATACACGGTCCCGCAACAGATACACTTTGATGATACTGCAACTTCAATGAGCAGGAGGTTGCGCCAAAGGAAGACAAACACATCTTCTTCCCTCTCATCTTTGGATATTTCTACACTCAATATTTAGTTTTTTTTAACAACAGCCCTCTCTTCTTTGTTAGTGAGTGAGATTTAAGTATTTTCTCAGTTCGCGGTTCTAGAAGGCTAATGAAACATCCAGGACATTTAAAAAGTACTCATAGTAAATTATAACCAGTATTTTTACTTTAATTAGTGTAAACCTATAAATGTTTTACAAAATATATTCTTTCAGAAAACTTGATATTATTTTGAATGAAGATATGAATTATTCAATGCGCTTTGCGTCGTTAGAGAATGGACATAAATAAAATTTATTATATTAAAACTTCTTAGTTGTTGTTGTTGTCAAAAACCTTGGATCTAGTTTGTTTTTTCCGCACAAGTTAGCAATGTAAAATAAAACATAACGACCCGTGTTCATCAGGACGGGGGCGCGTTTAGCAAACCTTTGAAAGAACTCTCGACAAGTTATTACAATTCTTCTACTTTTATTACACAACACTAAAAGGTTCCACTGAAGATAAAGATATTTGGCATTTTCGCATATATGTTTATATTGTACAGTTACAGCTGGGTAAACCGGTTGGCATAGCGTCATAATACGGTATATGGCACGAGCGTTACCAGGGGAGGCAAGCTTTGGGAATATTATTGTATTTATCGATTCAAGCACAAGAATCTAATTTTTTAAACAATGTAAGTAGGACGAACGCAAAGCAGAATTTCTTGGAATTCTTGAAGAGCAGTGTCTTCGTTATTAGCTTATTCACTCTCTTAACAACTTCACAAGTAGGAAGTGCAAATTTAAAAGTTGGATGTACTCGTCGACGTTAAAACATGCTTACGTTTAGCGCATTTTAAATTTAAGTTATGTTCGAGGTAAGATAGTTAATAATTATTATAGTAAGCGCCAGCGTTGTGAAAGACCATTTTGCTGCTACTTGTAACTCGCTTATAACGCCTGCCGTTTACTCTCTCCACAGTCGCCTCCAACAATTTCACTTCGGAGCCTCATTTGAGTCGTACAAAATCAACGCTCTGGGAACCCTTTAATCATAGTGCCGCTCACGTATAACGTATTATTCACGCGCACGGAATGCTATTGATTTTATCAATTTCCAGCATATAAATTGATTCTACAAATAGAGGGCTACCGCGAAGCAGTGCAATCGGGCCGACCAATTAAACTTCGATTAACTGCAGTTAGAAAACTGGCGATCAATTTGCAAGATAAATCACCATTCACCATCGTTTAACTTGTGTTTTAAAAGAACGCATGTCTTTAATCATTTTTCTAACACGATGAAACAAAAGCGTTAATGGACCTAACATGTCGGTCGCCAGCATGGAGATTTTTAGTACAAAAGTGACTTCCATCAAATTGAAATTTAACTGAGAATTCCTTTAAGTTTGCGTTTGCGCAGAGTATTAGGCCCGTTTTCCACCAACGCGAAGACGAAACGATGAGACAAACGGCTTATCGGAAATTTTTCATAACGGCATTTCGGTTATTTTTCCAGCAAAGCAAGGTGCTGCTGAACCAGCTGAACCGTTCCGGTGAAGCTGAGCGGAGAAGAGACGTTTAAATAACGAAGGTCGCTTATAACACAAATCGCGTCTCCTCTCTACCACGGAACGTTCTCGGCATACACTTCCTCATAGACGTGCTCAATATATCAGCATTACTGCGACGCACACTAAATCCTAATTAGACAAGATATTCCCTGCACTCCACGCCTAATGCTCGCGGACGGTACATAGAATGAAATTGTCAAAGCACTACGTTTTTTACTTTATGTTCCCACAAAATAGAAGTTAGAATAGATGTAAACACGATACCTGTAAATTAAGACAGCTATCTAGATAGGTATGTTCTTGGTTAATTAACTTGAGCTTAAAGTTTTACCTTACGCAACTTGTTGATAGGCAAACCTCGCCTTCGAAACACTACATTTGTAGTTTACTTCAAAAACATACAAAAAGCAGTACGGGCAACCTGAGCGATCAGCCTAGAGCAACTAGTTCGTTAACAGGTTTCGTGGGTCGTTAGCCTCGCACATTGTGGCCGGGTGGCCGTGTGGCCGGGGCACAAGGACCTGTGCGAGCTACTGACTCCAGGACTCAAACGACCTTTTTGTTTTATGTTATTTAAGTGAAAAACACCGGCAGACAAAGTCGTCGTGTGATTGTATTGATAAAAATAAACAGTTTTTAAGTTGTCGGGACCTTGGCGAGCTTACTCCAAGTAATATAATTAATAACTATGTTACGTTAATTTATCTAATACACAATTTCATCCTCCTTTAAATAAACTACCAAAGTTAGGTCAAGTTAATTTTAGACACAATTTAGGAGTTATTTGAGTCCCGGTGGCCTATTGTCCGATTTGTCCTTCGCTTTAGTTATATATTTTTACAAAATTTCTAAATAATATCTTAATATACGCAGAATTAGCAAATGTCAGACGAAACACCTTCATGTACCCTTCAAGTATACTTTGAAAAGCAATTTATAATGAAACGTCTAGCGATGTTGCAGCATTATTACAAGTTTTAAGTTAAGGTAGCTACACATTTGTGCGATTAATGTTTATTGCCGTACAAGTCTGATATTGCTATTTAACAACCAACTTCGAATCAGATTAGTTTCAGTCAGCCGCCTGGCCGGCTGGTGTTATAAAGGCAAGACGATGCAAGATAGCAAACCACACTTATAAACAACAAAACACAATATTCGATTTGGGTCCATGGTGTGACGTCGCACTGCGCTGAAGATAGCAAATATTTAATCATACAACTGATACATCTGATACAACTGAAAAAATGTAAACTGTTGCCAAAAAATAATCTGCCAGAGCTCATGTGTGTACCAAACCAATAGTATCTAAACGAAATCAAGTGGGCGGACATTAGGGGAGCCACGCAAAAATATTAAAGCCAGCAGACAACAAAAGGTAGTACAAATTGCATTCTCAGCACCCCCGGCCCCAGGGTCCTTGCCCCGAGTCTAGACGCGGAATTAGGCGGAGTGCACTGGCGTGAACCGGACCCGGGAACACTGCGGGCGCAGTCGTCGGTCAACAACCGTCGCGTCAGCCCCGGTCGATAGAGGACCTACGAGTATTTATTTACACTAAGGGCCTGTCTCACCACCTCCTGATAAGTTCACGTTAAATTATCGTATCGTATTGTACAGGCCTAATTCTTAGTTATTTTCTACCAAACAATCTTGTCAATAAAAAAATTGATCCCAGATAGAGAACAGAGAAATAAACTATTATCTATACTAAACTAGCTCTTTGCCGCAGCTTGGCTCACGCTGAGTTTGAACCCCGTTTATTTTTTTGTTATTCTGTTATTCGGGGCGGAGACAAATCCAACAAATCAAAAATCATGAAAATCGGTCCAGCAGTTCTCGAGTTATAAGTGTTGTATTGTAACAAACCCGACTTTGTTTTATATATTAGAGATACTAAATTATAAAGAGGAAAGATTTGATTGTTTGTATTATATAGGCTCCGAAACTACTGGACCGATTTGAAAAATAGTTTCAGTGTTAGATAGCCCATTTATCGGGGAAGGCTATAGGCTATATACTATGCTACGCTACGACTAAAAGGAGCGATGTAGCAATGAAAAATGTTGCAAAAACGGGGGAAAAAAGTTATCAAGACCACGTGGGCGAAGCCGCTGGCGGGAAGCTAGTGATTTTATAAATACATACAAAATAGAAGCTTTGTGCCCTAATTGAATCATACACAAAACGTTATCAGATTTTTATCGGAAAGCACATCAATTTTATTAAAACGAAATGGAACATAAATGTATTAAGTTGATTTCTATAAGTTCTATTATAACTACCTGTTTCAATAGAAATCTCTTCAGCGGTAACAAACAAACAGAACAGTTACTTCCGCGTATATTTATAATTAATATAATTATTATATATTTATTATATATACCTAGTTTGTATTAATATGAATATTACTATTTATTAAATAACTTTTTTGGGTAGTTAGTTATCCTATCAAATTTAAGCTAAATAATAAAGAACAATATTATTTTTGTTATTAGAGGTCCTTAAAAAGTTATGAACATAATATTTGGAGTTTCCCTTGAGGCGAGAGGTCTCTTCGAGAATATTACGCAGGGACAACCAAAATTAAAGGGATTCGGAAGCATATTCAGGAAATTGAGACAATAATTATAGAAACAAGCTGCAGCCGGTCATACAGGCCTGCTCTTACATGCCCATTGTTGTGAGAACAGTCACCACAATCATCAGTATACGGCAATATCCTACCTCAGCACGACGTCGCATCGTCAGCACTCCCAAGTTATTTTTTAACAGTGTCCGCGCATTCCGGCTATTTGTGGCGTCGAGCTATTTACGACCAAACGCATGACTCCATTCGTTTATCAGTTTCATACATACTGTTTTAACAATACAATTTAATGTGCTCACGTTTCTTTGACTAGTTTTAATGATCGACACATCAGTGTTGACATTGCCATTTCATGAAAAAACATTGAACATGGATCTAAATCGAAAGAAAATATTAACATATGGCGTAAAGACAGTGCATAGGTACTAGTGCAACTACAAACCATACGATACATTTATTTCTGTGGTAACAAAATACGAAGGCGAAGGACCAACCTCAAAACATACACAACGCCATTAATTTGATCCTAGCTACCAAAACAGATAAAGCAGCAGTAATTGTCATGACACTAACTAAATAACTATGCCTATCTTATCTGCGAGCCAGTTACTTGTTTAAAAGCATCACACATTTTTATTGTTAATGCAAATAATAATAATAGTGCCAATGAATTTTGATAAGGTGCGGGTTCGACACACTTATCGCGTTAAGCCCGCAGGCCGCAGGTCACCGTTCGCGATTTATGCGCATTCGATCAAGTATGTAGCTATACTAACTAAATATACCATATTGTAAATGTACATATTGTTATTAATGATTTATCAGTTTTATTAGTTAATAATAAAAATAATTTTTATTTTTGCAATTTTGTTTCCCTTTCTCTAAATAAACTCTGACCTCTTAGGAATTACAATATTAAATGGCTTTACCCCATAAAAATAAATGGATTCATCATAGATGTTAGATATTACTAGGGAGGTCAGACATTGCATAGAAGTACTATTCATTTTGCATTACAATAGCAGAACACTTTTAAATTCAAAGTTAGGAAATAACAATTTACTTGATTAGGCATTGAAAATAATCCCAAATGTTTTAATTGTATAATGGCATTCTTTGAATTAAAAGAGTTTCAAAATAATAATTAAACAGAATGTTGTGTATAAATCATACTGAATGTGTGATATGATACTTATGTATTACCATAGTGATCATTGATAAATTATAGTTTAATTAGGATTATTTACATACATTACATAATAGTGAGATTAATAGAGCATTACTTTTAATCTGTATTCTAGATCTATATTATTATGATAATTCAGTCAGTATGTCTGTTATTGCTACTTGTTAGACATGGGTCTCAGAATTACTACCTACTAAAATCAATATTCAATCAATGAGAGAGTTAAAATACAGAACACTCTTTGCAGAGGGTCAGGTAGGAATTATAGCAGACTATACAACAGTCTGACTTCCAGTGTTGTTTCTCAACATATTTAAAGACAATCTACTACTACAAGCTGCTCTTAAAAATTTAAAGTGTTGTTGTATACTTATATTCTGTATTTTTTAAATTTCAAGTCTTCATTTTGTCATATTATTGATGTCATTAATGTCATTAATCCATATTCAAACTTAGTTGTATTAAAACCACAGACAAGCAATACTGCTAAGTAACTTGTACAGTTTTAGTATTGCAGCATAACATGAGAAATTACACACATGAACTAAATAATATGATATAAGCAATAAGATGTCAACAATAGCACAATATTTTGTCTCATTTTAAATTCTGTACAAATGGAATAAACATAGTTACACCTAACATTTACTATTTTTTTTACATTTACAATTAATTACAGGTAATTTGTTAAATTAATTATAGTTACAATACAATTAGCTGATTTAGAGAAATAAATTGAGAAGTTATTTAAAAAAATATGGCAGTCATACTGTTATGAGGATTCAATGCTTAGATCCTATGGATAATTATGAAATCACTTTCAATACTGTATTTATGTATTGATGTGCTGATAAACCCTTAAGCTTAGACCTTGAGCTATTGCCAGACAAGCTGACAGGTTAATAAACTGAAGTACATCATTTTATAGGATTTTGATCCTATAAAACACCACACATCCACCTGTCTAACAGATATGGGAAATGTGGGAATCTACTATAGTTAAATAGGTATTGGTAGTTGTTTTAATTGTATTTGGCACTAACAAATGCTAAATATCTTTACAGACACAGATAGAGTATGGTAATAATATAGTGTCTGGTGTACTTAACCAGAGGAATGCAGGTCTCAACCCCGCCTGGGATCATAATGTATTATTGTTAGTTAGTTAAAATTGATATCTTTACCATTACGGTTTAAAAATATTGTGTTTAAAGGCCTCAGACTTACTTATACTTAATTTTTTCAAAATAAAATTTATAAGAAGACTTTCAAAATGTGTTGTACCTAATATGATAATAATATGATTTTGAGGAATGCTTTAAAAAATATGCTAGGTACGATATTACTATATATATGTATATATATATATATATTGAGGTTTACCCAGAGCTAAATTAAATAATAGTAATCTGAAAAAATTTACGTATGGTCCCTTTTGAATAAAATTTTAACTTTGTCTGCCATTTTAGAGGAGGAGACCTTGTAAAATATTACGTTTTATGTAATAAAACCGCCGTGATTACACAAAGTAACCTTCTAATACCCTCATAAAACTATTTTAACCTGGATAATAGCAGGCATCATATTTTATTCCCGTGTTGTTACAAAATATACGATCAGCTGATTTCTTTGTTTGACTACTGCAAGATAGTCACCACACTACAAGCTGTTATGACACGTCAGATACCTTTAATACTATATTAAACTATACAAAACTCTAGTCAAACGTATAGGAAATACTTTAGAATGCATTGACGAAGAGTTTTGCGAATTACTAGTCCATAAACAAACCTTGAAAGTTCTTACCTTTGTAATGGACTCGAAGATTATTTTGCGACAATCCGATGTAGCTGAATTTATCCTTAGTACTCCACGATCTTGGTAATGGGGTTTCTTCTTCGTTCACATTGGGATAAAGTAATTTTAAACGATCTACAGTATCACTTTGCACTTGATTTTGGGAATCCATCGTTCCCCGTCCACTACCCATCGCAGCCATTTCTAATTTCCGTAATTTCATGTATGTCATGTAGGTGACGTCCCAAAGATTGTCTATAAAGCTTCCGAAAGATGGCAGCACAGTAGCACATGTATTCGAGTGTACTTTCGGAAATTTTCGGTTTTCTTTATTATGCAGTAATCTCATAAAATAAAATTTTACAGAGTACCTATAAAGTATAAAGATAAATATTACTATCAGATAATTAGTCAAACTATTACATTATAGCCGTATTAAATATTAAGAATTATCAATAGTACCTATCTACAATGGATCAGCTAATTTTGAATAAATATTTCATTATATGCTTGTTTATGGCTTCCATGTGAAATGAAAATTAAACTACAAAATAATTTGGTTGATGAAGAATAATATATAGTTCATATAGCATTGTATGAAAGAACATACTTTTGAACAGAACAAGATAATCACCACCTAAACAAACCACTTCAAAGATAAAAACACAAATGGATTCAGGACTACTAGTTTTATCCTTTGTCCATAAAATATGATTAGCGTGCCGAAACACGTTAAAATCATTGAAATTACTGTAGCTGATAAACTTAAACACTTAAAAAAGCCTGATAGCGAATTATTAGAAGCCCAGCAATTATATAGTGATGAAGTTCTTAAGGTAAGGAAAATAGTACGGTTTGATTAAAAAATTTATGTTAGCGCATAAGTAGGTATATTGTTTATAGCTCTGCCTAACACTTTCAAGAAATGCAGGCGTGATAGTATGTTGTTTATCTTTATTCGGGTAAACAAACCATAACTCGTTCCAGGTATATCAAGAAGCGTTCACAAAATTAATTGATGGCTCAATTACATATTCTGGAATTTTGAAGGAAATTAAACAGACCTACGACAGTGTAATCAAAATAAGAGATGAGCGAATATCACAATTTATTACGCAGGATGTAAGTACATGTTTTAATATATTAAAAAGGCGCTGTTGTATAGTAATCATAATGATTATGGAAGTAAAAAGAATTATGGGGAGATATATAGAGATTGTGCTGCTTGCCACTAACAAGGAGAATGATCGTTGTGTATAGTGTCCGTCAAAATATGTTCAATAAGAATGGCGCCATAGTAGCATAAGGAAAAATAATTGTTTAATTCACAAAATTGCAAGACAATATTATATTTAAGACTTAATACCTAAACTAAATAATTAATATTTTGCATACTGTGTCATTACCGAATATAATATTAAAAACAAGTTTTTACTGCATACTTGAATCCGTCTACAGCTACATTCATACTCTTCAGCTACGCTAGCGCCGTTCTGAAGGATTTTTATGATCTATGACCGTGTCATACTCGGGGTTATTAAAAAAATAAATTACCGAGTAAGAAACGATTCGTTCGTCCTATTAGCTTTTTTTTTAGGCGTTGCTGTCCCACTGCTTCATTGCTCGTGAGTGGCATAATCCGACAATATAAAAAGTGGTTTTGTTAGTTCTGTTCTATTTTGAGAACTAGTTAGCGGCTTACTGGTGCATAAAATTTTGAAGCGGTGTGTTGTTTTTTTGTATAAAAATTCGTGCAATATGATTCTAATGATAGCCATGTTACTGACAGTGATCGTAACGCAACTGGCAGTGGACACGGTCATTTAGTAATTTACACAGTAGTTAAAAATTAATCTGTTGATTAATTAATTCCAAAAACAAAGTAATTTTACACCGCCGAAACGGTAGTGCCCAAAGCCCAAATTTGTACCGGAGGTACTTCATAGCTGTCAAGTTGATAGATTTTACCATAAAATCACGAAATCACTATGAAACTGATAATTCATAATATTCTGCCGTAATTGCCATGGAAGTAGTAAGTATACTTAAAACGAAGTGTAACGAAGTTTGAAATATTAGTTCCATGGTAATTACATCGTAATTGCCGTAATGGCGTGCGTTTGACATAAACTGACACTGACAATTTTTACTATGAAAACATTACGAAACATTACGAAACAGTTAATAGTGGGTTGTGGCGTATCGCCATTTTGCTTGATTTTGAAATATTTTACAAAGTACAGCAATTTATTACTTGTAATATTATTTTAAATGTACATATCCACTTTGACATTGGCAGAATTGTCGACATCGGCACCAATTGCCATAAATAAATAAGAAGAAGAAGAACAGTTAATAGTGTACCAAAATGGCGTGTTTTCTCAAATATTTTATTTCGCATCCCACAGTAAACCTTAAAAAAATACGAGTTTTAACCAGCATAATAAAGAATATTTTTATTTTTTCCAATAAGTGTACCTTCAGTACATCATTTGGGCCGATTTCGATGACCTCCTTTCATTTGGTAGCAGTAGCACTAGCTTGCTACAATATAGTAATCTGTGAGTAGCACTCAGTAGGAAACATCTTCTTTTTTTCTTTATGGCAATCTGATTAACCTATGACATTGTTAATTGTCATGTGATGTCATATTTTGACTTTGACATTGCCTTTCTTTTTTATTTATTAAAAATTTTCGAGACGGATAAATAAAGATACACAATCTTGTAAAATTTAAAATAATACAAATATATCATACTGAATTATTCATCACTATCCACGAAAATACCAGTAGAAGTTACAGTACATTATTTTAGACTATACTATCTATTTCGTGCGACTGATGTCGGCACCCGTTGACAAAACAGAGACAGTGTTAGTTTTAGACGGAGGTTTCTCTACGCAGCTGTCGTGTCATGTCGGCACCACCTCGGACGGCGACCCGCTGTGGAGCGCGCGTTTCCTGCAGACGCACCCCGACGACGTGGTGGACACGCATCTCGACTTCCTACGAGCCGGTTCCGATGTTATCATGACAAATACCTACCAAGCATCCGTCGGAGGCTTTGTTAAACATCTTGGACTTACTCCAGAAGAAGGCTACACTCTCATCAAGCATGCAGTGAGTCTTGCGAAGCATGCCCGCGACACTTACATAAAAGAGTGTAAAGAAACTGGTCACCCTGCTCGTTCGCCCCCCTTGATTGCCGGCTCAGTAGGACCGTACGGCGCGCATCTACACGACGGCTCCGAGTATAGTGGCGACTATGCTGATGTAACATCTGTGGAGACAATGAGAGAGTGGCACATGCCAAGGATCAGGGCCCTGGTAGAGGCAGGAGTTGACTTTCTAGCTTTTGAAACAATACCTTGTCTGAAAGAGGCTGAAATGCTTGTAAAGATACTTAAAGAGTACCCTAAAATGAAGGGTTGGTTGACTTTTAGTTGTAAAGATGAGCACTCTTTAGCACATGGAGAGGATTTCAAGGCAGCTGTGAGGAAATGCTGGGATTTGAACCCCAACCAATTAGTTGCTATTGGTGTAAACTGCTGCTCACCTACTATAGTCTCAAAACTATTTAAGGGTATCAATGAAGACAGGAGACAGTCTCCTATACCATTCATCACTTACCCCAATTCTGGAGAGAAGTACAACCCTGAGATAGGTTGGATTGATCGGGACAAGTGCGAGGCCCTCTCTAACTTTGTGCCTGAGTGGCTGGACACTGGAGTAAGGTATGTTGGAGGGTGCTGCAGGACATATGCCACTGACATATCCCTCATCAAGAATCAAGTTCAGATTTGGTTGGAGAATCACAAAAGTCAGACTAATAACTAAATTTATTTTAAAAAACATTTTGTATAAACATGTCATTATAAGATTAGACTATAGTTATTGTTAAATAGTCATTCATAATTATATTTTTTTATTTATTCATTAGATCCCATTTTAAAACAAATCTGCAAATCTAAAAAATATAGTTAATGTTTTATTGATGGTGGTGCCATCTTATCTGTAACTACTTTCTATGTACTAAGGTATGAAAATATTCTCATAAAATTATGTTAATGGTGTGAAGACGAAAGAAATAATATTGTTAGAAAATGTAATTTATTCTGTAAGCAACTTTGAGGCTAAAGAAATCAAGACTGAATTCTATTTACAGAGAGTTTTTGGTATATCTCTAAGAAAAAATCTAAGGAATGATGAAATTCAAAAAGTAACTAAAGAAAATGAAGAACTGAGAGAGCATAACTTGAAACTGACATTTGAGATTTGCAAACTAAAGAAAGACATAGGGAAGGTCTGTAACAAAGGTAGCAGGAGAACATGTTGTTTGTTTGTTAGTCTGTTCTTTACACTTTATAATTGTTATATTTAATAAGTACAAAATTAGGTATATTAAAATTCTAATACCCTCCTGTTATTGATATTTTCTCTTATATTGACTTGACAGCATACAAAAGAAACTATCATGAATGTGCTTCCCTATTAGTTGTATTTAAATGTTTACCTACCTTCTATTTCTATTTTATTTTAACAGTTTTCAAACTTAATGGCGGCTTGGAAGTTAGCTACTCGTTGCGCAGAACCCCAACTCTAACCCCTGCTGTCACATAAATTCGTTACTGCGCAGCAACACGCCTCACGTTTCAACCCGATAATAAGTTTGAATCGTACTGTACACACTATACACAGCTCCACATTTCTGCAGCTTTCTCATCAACTTTTGATTTTATATATCTGTTTTATATTGAGTATAAACATAGCATTGTATTGTTATAAAAAATAGTTTAAATAACTACAACCCGACCATGGAAGTAATCTAAAACTCATGTAACATGAACATAATTCCAATTTAAATATAACCTTTCTGAGAGACAATTTACTAAAGTGTATGTTAATAATGTTATAAACATTCTAATAATTATATTGTTTTTATATTTATCACACTTACTTAATGTTTTACTATTTTCTACCTATTGTATGTACCGTTACCCACCACCTCAATGTTCCTATTTGCTCGATTCTGCACATAATATCTGTGTGATGTTCCAAGTTACCAACGCAAACATTGCACACATCTGACTCGTCATATTCGTAGCTATAGTAGTTACGTAAAGGTGATTAGCATGTAGTCAGCACTAGCAAGGATAAAGTTCAAACTGTTTTTCTACTTGTCTGTGCATAGTGATGGTTCGAAAGAGAACCCACAGAACCAATAAATAGCCTGGCACCCCATGAATCTCCGGTTAATATTAATAACCTGTCATTAGCTGAACGACGACAAGTTCTCAGACTACCTAACGCTGATGAGGGAACGCGACGCACGCTACACGCTGTACTTCGAGAACTTGGGGCTGCAGCTGAAGCTTAAGGAGCTAGATGGCAGCTCCTACCCAGTGGACGAGTCTTACGGAGACCCAGTTGTTCTGAGAATAGCACTCGATAGATGCAGGTGATAGAGAAGTCTTGCGCAAACAGTACCTACTAGTAGTAATACCTTACTAAGAGGGATTATTTAGGCTTTCATTTATGAACCGGAGCGGACCGCTCGTGATATGTAAATCACAGGTTTATTTATATGATGATAGTATAGACTACCAGTCAATGTAGTACCGGTAGTGGCTAAAGGGTCCGGTAACCGAAAGGACGCAGGTTCGAATGTTTGTTTCCGGTCAATGTTTACCTTCTTTTATTTACTTTGCTTTGTTTTGAAGATTTTAATAAATTTAGTTTTTTTTAGTTACTGTAATTGGTGGATCCGTAGTAATTAATTAATTAAATAAATAAATGTTATAAATTTCATAATAATTAATCAACAAAAAGATCCTATAACTGCCGTAAGTATAGGATCTTTTTATTTGCATTTGTGTTTTGACACAGATTTGTAGGAATTGTAGGTATTACGCGAAATGTGTCAAATGGCAGGTGTTCTTAGCTGCCCCTTTGGTAGATGAAAAAAAAAACATATACATTGTTTGAAATCCTTACTAATATTATTAATGCGAAAGTCAAAAGTAACTGTCTGTTTATCGCGCTTTCGCCAAAACTGTTGAAGCGATTTAAATGAAATTTGGTACACAGATAGCCTGAGACCTTTCTCAGGCTACGTCCTTACATAGGCTACTTTTTAATGCGAAAAACGGCTTGAAAGTAGTTGAAAATAGGGGATGAAAGTTATAAGAAATACCCAGACCACGCGAAGCCGCTGGCGGAAAGCTAGACATTGAATAATTAGTAGAGAGGCCTCATTTGTCTAGTAATATTATAAATGATACGCATGCGGATGCAAATCCGCATGACAGGAAAAGGGCCCTTGTATATGTATAATAAAATATTTATATATATACCTACGGAACCGCTTAACACGTAGGTACCTAAGTACAAGAATACTTTAAATTTCTAGGGAACGTCTGTCCATAACCCAAACCGATCTGAAAAAAATGACAGACGAGTACGCAGACACCGTGCCCCGTCGGGAGTACGACACTCTGGAAGCGAAGTACCACAGCCTCAACAAAGCTCTAGATAAACTGGAAGAAGAATTCAAAGCTCTGCGGACAGCTAACAATCGACTTTTGGGTCAGTAGGTACCTACTTACATGTAAGATGGTATGCAGGTTCATCACTAGGTAGTAGGTACTGCAATAACGGTGAACCGTAAAGTAAAAGCAGAACAGGTATGCGGGTTTTCTAAAACAATATTTTATCTGCAGCATGCAAGACGTCAATTGAAGAAGAGTTATTCGAAACAAAAGAGCGCTGTAATGAATTGGAGCGCGCCGGCACTCCCAGGCCGCAATGGGAACTGTGCGCTGACTTCATCGGCGGAGGACGAGAGAGGTATTCAGAATAGAATATTCAAATTGATTATATCCGCTGATAGGTACTAATCGTCATACAAGCCGGGTCTGACCATTCTGGACGAATCTTTTCCAGGTGGAAGCAGTTAGCGAGTGGCCTATCCTCGCGCAATATTCTTAGAGTGTTACTGAAAGAACTAGGCCCGGCCGCTGAAAGCGACCATTTGGAGTATTTTGATGGACTTGTAAGATAAAATAAAATAATTATTAGTTCGTTAGCCTTATAGGTACTTGTTTCAAAACAGAATCTGAAATCTGTCCTGAAAACGGTATACGAAAACACAGCTTATATTATCTGCATGCTTAGTTACATTGAGAAATAAAGGCTTAAAACACAGTGTTATTAATACTTAGTGCCTACCTACAATATGATTCAATAGGTAGTTTATAGTTGTTTCTTGGTTTTACCAGGGCACAGACCCGGTGATACCCCCGTACTTGCGCTACGAGGGTAAGGTGCGCAACCTGCGGCTGTCGCGGCGAGAGATCAGTGTCATCATCAACGATATCTGGCTGGGAAAGATGGGGAGCCTCGACATGTCCATGCAGGACTATGTCACCAAGTACTTTGAAGACAGGTAATTTCTGTAATTTTTACGATATTCAGAAATAAGAATGAATCGAGAGGACGGATAAACGGCGATTAACAGAATGGATTTATAGCATGTATGTGTGTAAGTTATATACCTATTTACCTAAGCAAACAAAGATATAGGTAGGTATACTTGTTTTATATAAAATACACAGTTATTTTTTTACCTCCATGGCTCAGATACCAGCAGCCGTCTGTCCGCGCGGAGTGGGCGTACAACTTGTGCGCGGGCGCGGAGCAGATGCTGGACGAGCCGCAGGTGAAGCTGTTCTGGGGCGTACTGCACTCGCACCTCAGCGAGCACATCTACTGGGGACACCGCGCGCACTGGCACGCGCTCCGGGACAACCTTTACAAGCACAGTAAAGATAAGGAGGTGCCCATTTGTTCCTTCTTTCCAAAAAGAACCATCATTTACTGAAGACTATTTTCGTTAAGTTCGTTTCCGCGTTTTTTCTCAGGTCATCATTCACAAAATGCTGCCGCCACATAATCACATTAAAAATCTTAAATCTTTTGGCTCTCTATACGGCTATACCTACTCTTTTGGATATGAATTTAAACCCCTTTCTTTACAGACTATTACTGTTGAGGAATTTGAGAAGATATCGAAAGCGACGTTTCCGTTAAAAAGCGAGGTGGACATCAAAAACCTAATGGACGTAGTTCGTAAGCAGCTAAAACTGAAAATCAACAGCAACGACATTAACTTGGACAAACTGTTTCAAGAGGTTTGATCATTTTGAAACAGACACTCATTTAAAACAGTTTTTTATTTTATACTTATACTTTTTTTTATAACTATAATTGGAAAAGTCGTTTGTTGTTTAGGCATGTTTAGGTTTATATGTCTATGGTTTAGGTAGGTAGCTAGTTATTCATTCTGTGTCCCATATACGGCCAATACGGCATACACCATCTGGGTTTACATAAGGGTTTACTAGTCATTTTTACAGAGTATAAAACAAAGTCGCTCCCGCTGTTTATACACTTTATACACTGTTTTAAGCAATAGATAGTGATTCAAAAGGAAAGTAAACTTATAATCTAAGTACTTACATACATGCATTTTATAGTAGAGAAAAGCCGAGAGTTTCTAGCCGAAGCCGAAGGTTGCTAGTTCAAAATTAATACCGTATATAAAAATTCCGCTTCCGTGCTAAATCGAAGAAGAGCAATAGACCCTAATGGGTACTTACGTAGCCATACCTATGTAGAGTCCACCACCACGGAGATAAAATTACAGCACTAAGACAAACGATGAATTCATTCGATTGACTCATTTCTTATTAATCTACTGGTAATCGACTCGTACAATCAAGTTTTTGCTGTGACATCAAGTTTCTTGGCTTCGCAGAACGAGGAAGGCTTCGACCGCGTGGAGTTTGCTCGCGAGTTGTACAGACAGCGGCAGTTGGCACAGGACAAGTACATACGGGAGGTGGTTGCCGAACTGGGCGGCAAGCACGCCGCTAACAAGAGCGTTACCGTGGAAAACGTGAAGCGGGCATTTGCCATCGTAGATCCAGCCATCGGTAAGGCTAAAGCAGTACCTACTCAGTCTTGCTAAATCGAGCAAGCAACGAAAATAACCTATTGTGGAATCAGTTTGAACCATGAACACCCTAAAGGACCTATACCTACTTAATTAATATTTTAGATCACATTCGAATGGAGCGTTACATCCGATGGGCGTTTTCTGACTCAACAACTGATATTCCCGCAATATCTTTAAAAATACTGACTTCCAGACTGGCCGCTGGCGATATAGAACGAGTTGGGCCAAGATATCGGGGAACAAATCGTAAAACTACCTACAAAGTACAAATAACCAATTAGCAGACAACTGAGACAACAGTTCAATGTGTGCAGTTAATTGTTTTTAAGTAATACGTAATTAATCTTACTTGACTGACGACTTGAACAGCAGAACACAATACGCGTGGACGATACGAAATGCCGAAATGAAATATGAAATGTATTTGATTTACAATACAAATAATTAATATGGGTGTATAATCATGTTATTTGTATTGTCTACACCCAAAGATATTTATTACACTACTGTACACTACACTAAATTTACACTTAAAATTATTTATTTACTTTTTCTTTTTTCTATGTTCTTTTGTACAGTTCTCGCCAAACTTATTGTCCAGCTTGAAGTTTGCACGAGCTAACTTCAACTCAATCTTCAAAAACAAAAATATTTCGATCTTTTAACCGCTTTGCCATCCTAAAAAGCAAACCAAAATAAGCTAAAAGCCCAAACAAAAGCAAATAATATGCATACTCATAACATGCAACAAACGCATAATGTAGACATTTGGCAACATACAGTTTTTACAAGTAATATATGAAACACCAATAACTTACCTAACAATACTTGAGAAAATATTTTCTTTGAATAATAAATAGCACCTGTGTATCGATAAATCATAAATTACGAAGACGCTTCTTGTAACTTTACGAACTTTATTGACTGCCACATTGAAATCATTGAAATGTAAAAAAAAATTAAATTACCGCCGAAAGTTGTGATAAATTTTTTTGACACTGTGTATTTACTGTCTATGGTGGTCAAACAGCTTTTGGATACACATACCTCATAGGTCTAATACAATAAGGTGAAACGTGGAATGTATACAATTGGCAACACGATGCATTTAAGGGTTAATTATAATGGAATTATAACATAAAAAAACTAATCTAATCTCGATTAAACTAAAGCTATTCATTAAGGTTATTGTTTCGTAGTCTTTGGAGGGTACCGTTCTCGCCAAACTTATTGTCCGGGTTGAAGTTGGCACGTGGTAACTTTAACACCGCCGTAAAAATCGGAGATAGAAAAATATTGGATTAGAATGATTTTAAACGACAACCTACGACTTGAGCTTTCATTTATATTTATTTAAATCTAATATTTTTCTTTCTCCGATTTTTACGGCCGGGTTAAAATTAGCTCGTGCGAACTTCAACCCGGACAATAAGTTTGGCGAGAACTGTAGGTAGACACTGTCAGCTGTTATTTATCAGTGTCAATCTCACAATGTCAATGTCAATATTCCATTCCTAATCCTAACCTCAAATAATTTTGTTTCCTTTCATGCTTTAGTGCTAAACTGCTAAGTTTGTTTACAATTTACATCGTGTTAGTGTAACCGTGTTCATGATAGCGCGTAAGCAATAAAGATTATTTCTATTCTCAGTTAAATATTTTTATTAAAAAATGACTGATATTATCGATACCGAAGATGTTGATAGAGACACAGTAGACCCCGAGTGTCTAGAGCAACAGTTCCAAAATAAATATAAGTTACAAGCAGAAAACGCAGTATCACTTAAAAAATCTTACATAAATCAATTGGACGCGACTAAGTAAGTATACTATCTGAATTCTGATTATTTGTATTGTATTGAGAATGTTTATTGAAAATAGGTGATAAAAAATTCTGGAGAATTATTTTTTGTCCTAATGTACTGCTCCCGGCTTGCATCGTTCCCTTTTGATTCACGCCTACGGCCGCTCTTGTCAAGTCTCGGTAGTGCTCCGTAATGTGCGTACCACCTGGGGTTTCTTCTGCTTTGTGGCTGTTATTTGAAGGCAGTAGTGATGCTCACTCTCTTTGGCCCTGTATTAAAAGTTTTTGTGGGGCCTTTTCTGCAGCTTAGCCTGTAATGTTTTTTACAAGACAATCAACATGGTGGGGCCCTGTATATTTACTGTGATAGCTATTGCTCTGGTTTAATGGCTTATTGTTGAATGCAGAGATGGTGGCCAATAGAAGATGTATGGAAGGGAAAGTGTATTGGTTTAAGGCAGAAGGGCAGGAGGATGATATTGCTGTATAATTTTATTATTATTATTAATACTAAATACTTTAATTTGAAACTCACATTCTCAATTCTCAGTTCACTTAAACTGGCAGTGGGTTTGTCAGACAACAGTATAGAAGTGTACCATTTGAACAACACCTCCTTGACAAAGATTTGTCGCCTTAGTGGACATGAGAAGTGTCTCAATGAAGTAGTGTGTGATCCTAATGAGGACCACCTGGTGTATTCTGCTGGGCAGGATGGATTGGTCAAACTGTGGGATACAAGGGTCAGTGGAACTTGTGTACAGGAGTATAAAGGTATAATATTCTGTCAGTAGGTACAGTTCTCGCCAATATTTTTATGTTGAAGTTAGCTTGTGCCTCAGGCGACCTCAAAAAGATAGGCAAGAACTATCCCTGATGCAATGCCTCAAATGATTAACTATGTGATTATTTATTTATTTTGGTTTAATATAATATAAATAAAGTTTACATACTTATTTATTGCTAAAATAATTAAAATATTATAATAAAACTTTACCTACAATTTCATAATAATGTATATTAATTAAAATAATAAAATATGTAATTAAAATTATGATGACAATAATTAGACAAGATCAAAATAGGATCAGGCCTCTACCTGCCCAGAAATAACAAACAGTGGACACTATTATTTTTCCCTTAAAAATGATTGGTGCCAGGCCTGGGCATGAATGTGGTTTGTGAAAGTCACTGCACTGTGCCTCACCTTTTGCTTACTAAATCTGTTTTGTTCCACTTATTTGTGTCCTCAACTCATGTTGGGCTTAAAAACAAAGGAGGTTTCACAATAATTTGTTTTGTTCCTATTCAGATAAGGAGGAAGAGTTGGTTCGGCCATATGAATGCATGGATGTTTCCTGCAATGGACGTGTGCTGTGTGCTGGTAGCCAGCTCGTAGAGGATGATGCTTACCTGGTGTTCTGGGACAACCGGCTGCCCAAACCACTAGGTGGCTACTGGAATTCGCACACTGATGACATTACACAGGTACAATATATGATAGGTAAAGATACAATTTTTGTAGGTGTAACTGCCATCAGTCCTCCCAGGACTGTTATATCAGTTTGGTTAAGTGAAGAATTTGGCGTTTCAGTGTCCAATTATAGTACTTAACCTCTGTTTAGTTGGTTGGTAATTTTGGCAGTATTTAGCAGTTCTGCAGCCAGAGGGTTCAGGTGTACAGCCAGGCGATCAGCATACGGTTTCTTGCGTTTTAGTATCTTGTTATGAACGGTGGGCATTATAAAGAACCTGATCTAGGACTGACTCTTGTGGGACTCCAGCCGCAATGTTTTGTAACCTGGATCTTGTATCCCCTTGTTTTACCTGAAACATTCTGTCACACAGGTATGATGCCATGATGGTAAAGAAAGAATGTAGAAGCATTTCCTTGTTTTTATTTTACACAGCAATCCTCTCATATACTACTAAATTTCTACTCAATCAAATGCTTGTTGGATATTGAGAAAAGCTGTGGTGCAATATTCCTTTCTTTCAAAACTCTGTTGTATTGTGTCATATACTTGATGAACTTGCTCAACTTATTAAGACATGATGTAAATGGCTTTTATAGCTTTGATGTTTGTGAAGAGAAAATATATACCTACCTATATTGTTTACACAACGTTTTTATTCCAGGTTAAATTCCACCCAACAAGGACAGAGATCCTTGCAACAGGTTCTGTAGATGGCCTCCTAAATGTGTTCAATGTGATGGAACAGGTAGAAGATGATGCACTCACATATTCCCTGAATGTCGAGAATTCGGTGGAGAAGCTCACATGGCTGGATGAGAAGCAGGTGGCCTGCATCACACAGTCTAATGACTTTCAGCTGTGGGACTCTGACAGTGGCGACATGTTGAAAAGTTTCAGTAGGGATAAAGTATCTAGGAGTATAAAGGTATATTATAATTATTGTATACTACATACATATTAATTTTTATGTACTAGCCGTTTCATGTCACCATTTATTCCAAAACACTTTCAAAATTGCAAAAGGAAATACAATTGCAGACTCCTACATCATAACAATGATTGGTGTGCCAATTTCAATTTCAGCATAATCCATTCAGTGGATTCATCTATTCCTTTTATATGCACAGACTATGAATATGATCATTTTACAGACACTGTATTTGATTTGCAGTCCTTTTTAAAGCAATGTTTTAGATGTTCGAGTACACCACATTACTTATATTCTTCTATTGTTGCAATTCTAGAGAAGTAAAGGTGATGATTGCTACTTAGTGGACACATACATGTCGATAGATGGCATACCAGTGCTGCTGGCTGGCTCCTATGAAGGTAATGGGTGAGTATTTCATGCACAAAAATGTGTTGATTCTTGTAATAAAAAACAGTTTGTGTTTTATAATTTACAAGCTTTCCGCTAGCCCGCGTGGTCTAGGCATTTCTTATAACATATAGCCTAAGTGTTACTCTGTAAATATGTAGCCTTCTAATGGTGAAGAATTTTTCAAATTGGTCGAGTTGTTATTGAGTTAAATCGTAACAAATAAAAAAAATCAAATCTTTCCTCTTGTTTTATTACTACTACTACTGATTAGTTGCTAGTGTAAATACATTTCTTGTTTTCCTTCACATTTAATTGCCTCCCATTAGTTCTTGGACAAATTATAAGTAAACGCCAGACTCCATACCTTATGAGGTTTTTCACAGCTATTTGCTGTAGTATATAATAATTAATTCTTTATTTTTTCTAGGGACGTGTTGCGATCAGTGACGGTAGTTGACAAGAAGTTACAGCCCAGCACGAATTTCGTTGGCAACAAACAGACAGTCCGCCGCTGCTGGTACGATAAGGACGTAAGTATAAATAAATACGTAGGTAAAATACCTTTTATACGAACACCTTCGGTTGGCCGGTCATAAATTGGAGTTTATAGCCTATTTAAGTGACGTCATACTTTCGACGACAGTCGAGTTCAAATTGGATTTGAGCATTTGATAACATGTATACTTACTTTTTAGTATTTTTTATGTGGCAGCATCAGGGTTTTAATAGCTGTTCATTACCTACTAAGTCCTATTATTTTTAGTGGGTCCTACTGCCGGTCATGATAATATGTAGTAAAAAAACTTGATTATTTTCATGACCTTATAAACAACTAAGCTAAAAATATAAACTAAATCAGTGTCATGTCCATACGCCATACAAATTGTATACTAACTCGTTATGTGGGAACAGGAGCGAATATCCTCCATCCCCACCAACTTTAAACGCTTAGAACTTTATGTCGATCTTAATTATTTTTTAGAATAGGAATTATACAAGGTACAATTTCTATCTACCCAAATTAGATTTATAATTAAAATCAAATCATTTATTTGTTAGAATATGGTAGGTAGAATGGGTCTTACAGTGGTATATTATGTTTCAGTATATTCTGCCACTTTAGGCGTACAAATATTTGTAATTTTAGTTGGCACAAACAATCAGATCTATTATGTTTATATATATTCTAACTTATCTAAATAATATTATATAAATCATAGAATATTTTAACTAAAAATTGTTTGAGGTTGCTTTTGAATAAATTTACACTGATAATTTCATGAAAGTGTTTAGGCAAATGATTATACACACGAGGAATACAGTAAACACAATTTTTTAGGAAATGAGTTTTGTTCGATGGAATACATATTTTGTGTGGATGCCTTTTGCTAGAGAGGGTTTCAAACAGTGATATGTTCTTTTTAACAAATAGGATTAGTTCATAAAAAAAAACATTATTTCATTTATTTCGAATCGCGCGGGCGATAACATTCACCGCGGAGCGTTATAATCGCGTTTTTAGCAATACACTGCGCGCTCAAAAATTTCAATATCTGTAATAATCGATCATGTTCTATATTAATGACCTCGTTCGTTTTATTTTTGACCTTGAGTCAAACCTTGTCACGACGTTTGTGCGTCGATGTCCCTTCCATCTTGTATTTTTAGGCCTCTTATTTTTAATAAATTAACCACTTAAAGATTATATCAGATTGTATTTTTACACCATACGTATACAGTTATTATTCTATGAATTTTCTGGATACTGTCCAGAAGGGCAAGAAAAAATATCAAAATCGTAGAAAGTAGTTTATGTTTTTTCTAGCTTAATTAACTAAAGTAACTCGTGTATATTTTCTGTCACAGAGAGACATTCTGGTGACAACGGGCGAGTCGGGCATCATAAGTGTATGGAGCGCGAGCGCGAGCGCGGCTGCAGAGAACGGCCACACCTCCAGGAAACTGTCGCAATCTATGAACAAGCTACATGTCAACAGGCGTAAACCTTATTGATGTAACTTCAATATTATATTTGTTATAATAAATCGTTCTATAATTATATATTTATTAACTTTCATAATAAGAGACTACGGGCAGTGGCGTATTTACCCTAGGGCAAAAAGAACCATGGCCTGGGGCGGCAGGCTGGTCTTTTTCGACATAATAAAGTCAAAAAGAAAGGCGAATAAAGATGAGCCAACTGGCTGAGTTAGGTAGTACATAATTTACAAAAGCTAAAACTCATTTGGTTGTAAGCTTGATAATCATCACGACGGAGGGCGGGCGGCGGCGGCGAGCCCGTCGGACTCTGTCGCTTAAGACTTGGGACTGTTATATATTCAATTACACATAATAAGAATAAATGATAAATCTATTGTGATAATTGAAACACTAATTAATTTACAATAATAAACCCATTGAAACTCCTCCTCTCTCCTACTTTATTTCACTATGCTGTGCCCGACAGGGTCCATAATTAATCCCTAGATATAAGTTTACCATCTGTATAAATACATTATGGAACGCAATAAACTTGATTTGATTTGACTATGTATAAAACTTCACAACCCCCGACGGCACAATAATAAAATCAAACTTTTAAACACAGGAATAATTATTTTAATAAAAATAATATTTAATTAAAACATAACACATGATTTTTGAAAAACCTTGCAACCACTTTATCATTAAAATTATTTAGGTTTTTATTTATTATAGCTCTGTGTAGACTCCTTATAGCCAGACCATTAAGGCGATCTTCTGCCATGGTGCTTCTTAGCCATGTTTTTAGTTTTCTGAGGCTGCTAAAGGATCGCTCTACTGTACAGGACGTGCATGGTAAAGTGATCAGAATTTTCAATGCTTTTTCCGTTTCGGGAAAGAAGGAATTTGTTTCTTTTAGGACATCAACAACTGTAAGGCCTATCGTGCCACAATTGCTGCCAAAGTTCGATTTCATTCTTTATGTTCGGTAAATCATAAAACTGGGCAATAGATTCACAAGTTTGTTTCAGATTTTCAGAGTTGTCATCTTTTGCATCTGCGCCAGGTGTAACTTAGATAATGCGAAAGATGGCGTGTTTTCTTCAGCATAACGTAGGTACTTCAAGGGAGGTGATAATTGAATCCAAGTATGGTATTACTAAAGACCTCTTCCAGCATTCTGAAAGGCTTTCTGCTGGATAACTGTTTCTATGACGTTGTTTCGCCGTAATAAGCGGCATTGATGTAATGTCCTCCTCCAGTCCGACTTTCTGTGCAACAGCAATAGCTTCCTTTATAATTTCGTCTGTGACTTGTTCAGGATTTTCACGGTGGTTTTTAATTAAAAGTAAAATACTTTTTACGCGTTCCGAGGCTTAGACCACGTCCAAAAAGCTACAGATTGGATCGTTGACAACGCTACCAACATAATCAGTTACGTTTTGTCATGCGATGCTGAATTTATTAATAGGTAAGGAAGTCAATTGCTCGCACTTTGGTCGCTTTGCGGCTAGCTACATTTGATCTCTGGGAGGGGGGGGGGGGGTGTAACTGCCCCCTTGGCGACGCCCTTGATACTTTTCCTTATTAAATAAGCTAAAGTTACCTTATTAAACTAATTTTATTTTCATATGCTGTCAATGATTGATTTAAAAGAACACATTCACAATTAAATTTTTTTCCTTTTCTCCCTTACTATAGTCCGCGCGGAACTAGTTGGCCACACCTTAGATAGGGACGGGGGTGAGGCGGCGGATTACTGTGAACAAAAGTAAGCGTCCCCGCCCCTCCGTCCCACCGCGCGCAGGCGACTCCGCCCCGCCGTCCCACCGCTCACATAGCTAAGGCGCGGCCAACTAGTTCCGTGCGGACTATGCCTCCAATTGCCTCGTGCCGCGTGGCTGAGACAAGGCTCAAAACGAGAGATTTAATGCAATGAGAAAAGTCAGTGTAGGTAATGGTGCAGTTGACGGTGACCTGCTACGCGGGGCTTCTATTTCTGTGTAAAGGGTATATACTTTAAAGTAACCCAACATGAAGGGAAAACGTGGGCTTTGTTCGCTTTGCCCGCGCTCTAGCCCATCGCATCACCAATCATACGCTTCTAACCTAACCTGTCCGAGGTGGGATGCCCCAATTTTCGAGCTCGCTTCGCTCGTTCTTGAGACAACTTGAGGTGGTAACAAACTAATTGTAATTACCCTTCTAACCTAACCTGTCCGAGGTGGCATGCCCCAATTGATAAACGTAATAACAAACTAATTGTAATTACACTTGTAACCTTATCTGCACGAGGTGGGTGGCCCCAATTTTCTTTGTTTGCTCTTTATACTTTTTACATTCATTATTTTCATCATGCCCACAGTTTTGCTATTAAGTTATGGGGCGTCAAACCCTACAAGCCCGGGGCGCTATGCTAACAGATTGTGTTAGAGCATTATAAGGAGACAAGTCGGTACATATGTATACATTTAAGGTTTTTTACGGTTGTGAATTGCGAAAGGAAATTGTGTTGTTATAAAAAGAAATAAACCACATTAATAACTTAGTACTTTAATTAAAACCCAAAATTATTACTATATGTAAATAAAAGTAATTTATTTTATAAAATTATTGTAACTCGCCCCGGATGTTACGTTAGAAATAATAATTTAGATGATTATACACTTCGTAGTGGGGCCGTAAACTAAAAGTCACGCATGCAAAATACATAAGATTTATATAAACACAACTCTTCAAAATAATCATATAAATACGTATATAAATTTTACTTTAATTATTAGGTACCTATTACCATTATTTATAATAAACTTGAATTCAATACAGTCACTCTTAAGCGGTCATATCTGGGCTATTTTAATATGTTCAATGTCAATAAGATTTATACAATATTTTAACATATTCAACCGTTTTCCACCAGGCGTGAAAAATATTAGCACAACCAGAGTAACCGCACCAAATGTATTTCAAAGCGAAAAGCTTACACTAAATTATTACCATCTATTAGTCAATACTTACATCACTAAAAAGACAACAAACAAATCCCCAATAAATATAAATTTGTACTCAATTATAATCTCGAACACTTGTCTTTTGAATTTCGACCTATTAATTTTTTAAGTAAACATCAAATATAGAAGCAATACAAATATACAATTAGGTTTAGAAATAGATATTTAAATATTATGTTCTGACTGATCAATCGTAACATTTACATAATATCAAAGATGAAACTAGCGATTCGATTCTAAATTGATGCTCGGTTGATCAGTTGTCGCGTATCAAACGTGTGTGACTGTACAGGTTAGTGTGTGTGTGTGTGTGTATGAGTGTGTGTGTAGCGTGATTGCATTGTTCTTTGGTAAACGCATAATGTGAGTGTGAAGCGAATCTAGACGGCGAGTCGCGGGGCGACGAGAGCGCCGGGTGACATCACTTTGATGACAGAAACATTATGAGCCTGCAAACGATAAGGACTCGGTGAAGTCACAACATCAAGCTCCAAAGTAGTTAGGTATCGAATGCTTCCCAACGGCGGTAAGATATGTTTTGTATCTGATCGACTCGCCTGGTTGATGATATCAAGCAGATCTGGAAGAAAGTAGCGTGAGTAGGTACCTGAAGTGTATGGCCTTGTTGGAGAGCAGCCGGTTGGTGTCGTTGGCGTCCAGCAGCGGCAGCGGCAGCGGCGCGGCGTCGGCGCAGTCGTCGCGGAAGGCGTGCGCGCGCACGGCCGGGCGCAGGCGCGCCTCGCCGAAGGGCCCGCGCAGCGCCAGCCACTGCACGCCCAGCGCGCACACCGTCTTGCTCTTCAGGATCAACTGCAGGGCAAGCTGTACGTATTATAAGGATCTAGTATCTGTATTCAATATACGAACTCATATAATACGGTATTTCACTATATGTAGGAAAAAATCTAAAATTATTCAACTGAGTGAGATAGCTCAGGCAATAAGCTGTCGGAGAATGTTAGTTTTCTATATCTATACTAATATTATAAAGAGGAAAGATTTGTTTGTTTGTTTGTTTGTAATGAATAGGCTCCGAAACTACTGGACCGATTTCAAAAATTCTTTCACCTTTGGAAAGCTACATTATCCCCGAGTAACATAGGCTATATATCATCACGCTACGACTAATAGGAGCGGAGTAGTAATGAAAAATGATGCAAAAACGGGGGAAAAAATTATAAGACCACGCGGGCGAAGCCGCTGGCGGGAAGCTAGTAGTTCATAAAATAACATTCAATTTTGTTTTCACTTTTAAACCGACTTCAAAAAAGGAGGAGGATCTCAATTCGACTGTATTTTTTTGTTTGTTACCTCAGAAATTTTGACTGGGTGAACCGTTTTTGTTGATTCTTTTTTAATTCGAAAGCTAATGCTTCCAGATTGGTCCCATACAAATTTTATCGAAATCCGATGAGCGGTTTTAAAAAAATCGACACAAAATTTAAAAAAATGTATATTTAGATGATATTTTGGTTTGCTCAGAAACGTCGCTGTTTGTACCGGGCATTACGTTTAGTTGGCCTCCCCATATAATATAATAGGTACAAAACAAAATAAATCGATATTCCACTAAAACTCTCAAAATAAATTGTTTTTAAACAAAAATAAACCGCTTCCAAAAAACACCTAGGAACTAAAAAGCAAAAAATAACAGGTACATAATACATAATTTATTTACATTATGATTTCTAACTATTTTGGAGTCGATGCCAAACAGACATCAACGAAAGTCATCTTTAAATGAGTTTGGCACCGCCTCCAAATTAGTTAGAAATCATAATGTAAATATGTATTATGTAGGTACCTCTTATTTTTTGCTTTTTAGTTCATAGGTGTTTTTTTGGAGGCGGTTTTTTTGTTTAATAATAATTTTTCAATCTATATTTCCTTAAGCGGAACAGTAGCCGCCATATTATTACGTCAAATTGTCATGTACCTAAATACCTAAACTGAAAAGTGTCAAATGGTCAACGTTCGATTTCAATGACCGTTTGTTTACCAGGCCAGGTGACTCATGACCACTGAGAAACATGGCGTCCAGCGTTTTCGCCGTTTACAAATATTTGTCAAAATCAACACTACTAATTATAGTATATTGGATCTTGGATGAGGTATTGTGGATTAATGCTAGGAAATAAACACTCTTATAAGGAAATATGATGTAGACACGTCGCCGTTGGAGGACGGCAGCTGGGCTTTTATAGTTATTTATGTGTATAAATATATACATGGTATCACTGTGTACCTGGTAGGTGATCTCTCGCTGCGAGCTCTGCGTCGGGTCGCGCTGGTTCTTGTTGACAAATGCTTTCACCACCCACTGATGGCCGAAGGCAGAGAACCGCGATGTCTCGTAATATAGCTTGTGTACGAACTCCTCTGTGCGGTACGGCTTCAGTTGCAGATCTGCAACACACTCTTCGTTGAGTGCTCTAAGTCAGATACTCTGTAGTGTACTGCAACTGTAACTGCTATAGAATAAGTACATATTTGAAGTTGTTAATTCATAATACTTTGTTTTCATTCAATATGGCGATATATGAGAATAGATACGCTTATGGACTATGCACCAGTATACCAATCTCTACTGTGACAATGCAAAGTAGGACACACAATGTTCATGTACTAATAAATAAATTAATCGTTGATTCATCATCTTAGGAAGTGTCGCGTCAAGTGCTACCAACTCACCATTAAATGTGATTTTCTCGTAGGAGAGCAGGTCGAGCACCTGGGTGTAGACGGCGGCGGCGTCGCTGGCGCGGCGCTCGCGCTCGGCCAGCGTGGCCAGCACGTCGGCCGCGGACTTGGCCGGGTGCGCGCACGCCGCCTCGTGCGCGCCGCGCTCGTGCGCGGGGCCCAGCCACGGGCAGCCGATGCACGCGAAGCGGCACCCCGTCAGCCTGCACACCACCACTACTACTAGTACTCACCTACACTACGCTTATACGCTACTTTACAAATAATCTCGCAAGTGGGCTCCACGCTCATCCTAATGCTCGGAGCTGCATATTCGTCAATTCAACAGCGTTACAAATAGGATTTGACGAATTATGACAATTTGCGCTGACGCACGTCATGCATTAGAAAGCAAAGCCACTTAAACAGACTGAGTTAAATACAAAGTCACATACAGTACAGGGCACGAATGAAGCTTAATGGCGGGCGATGAGTTCGGTTCGCATTACACCAGGTGTTACCAAGCGTCGCGAGCATCGTGTTGTTACTGTTAGTGTTGAGCCCACCTGCGGTGCCTACGTCGCTTGAGCGGCGAGCGCGGAACGCACACGGGCGCGAGGCCGGCGCGCCGCAGCGCCCCGACCACCACCACGTACACACTGGACACAATGCGAACCAAACTATCGACGTAGGGGCTCTTTGGTGACGAATCGACTACGATTTGCGAGAACTTGAACTTCCTGAGGGATAGAAATATGTCGCCACGTTTAGTGGGCATTACTCTAAAGTATGGTGCGTACTGCTATCTACTGTTTAATATTTACACGCTGTGACTTAGCCTGACCCTTCGGGGAATACAGGCGTGATGGTATGTACGCTGTGACTCGTTAGGATCTGCCAACAGCAGTCTCAGCCGAGTGTTCTTTCTTAAAATTTGTTTTTTCAATTCAAAAAGATTATCATTTGAACAGCATGCATTGTTACGGTCCATAAAAACATGTTCTAGCTAAGCTACTGAAATCCACAGCAACATCAACGACAGTCTGAATGAGTTTAAAGATAATATTAGACAGAGTGGTGCGTCACCTCTCTTCGCACGTGTTCTCTTCGTGGTGCTGCAACGAGTGGCGCGGGAACACGCACGTGCAGAACTTGCACTCGGACGGCAACTCCGACACAGTCTTTTCCACAGCGAGGTTTCTCGAGGCCGATGTCTTGGAGATCTCCACACGGCAGTTGGGGCACGTGGCCGCCTCGTCACGCAAGCGCGCGTCCGCGAGCAAGTGCGTGAAGCATGGAGCACACATCAGGTGCCCATTGCTACACTGCAATATAACACTAGTCTTAGTGTGACACAGTGGTTGTTGTGTCCACATATTTTGCAAGACTTGTACAAAATCGTCAATTTATGTGAAAGGTGTAAACTTCCTTTAAGGTTTTGGAGCTAAATGCACTGTAAAGGCATTAAATATTGCAGAATGGCCTTTCTTGTATTTTGGTAGGTATGAGTTAGTACCTATACGGAGAAATTATAAATGAATGGGTGTACTACATGGTCTACCTCTGGATGTGATTGCGTGTGCCACCTGTAATCAAACTACACATAATAAATACTGCTGAAACAGAGAAAATATGTTTAATATTTATTCAACAAATGATTTAATCTTTTGTCTATTTTATTTAATAGTCTTATTTATTTAATCATTCCATTTTTATATTGATGTTATATGTTTACCTACATAAATGGGATTAAGATTATTGAATATTATGGACCAAACTAGTTTCTTTTTATTTCTACTGTTCTTTGTTGATTGCTCTTGTGTTGTAAAAACCAAATTATAGTTTTACTATTTTTTCAATAATTGTACAATGTACCTACCCGTAGATACCTACCATATTCTGACAAATAAATGATTTGTGTTCATTAAGGGTTTTTTTATAATTAGGGATCGGGATCATAAAGGGGAGTTCTGAATAAAGAAGAAATAAATCTCTTAAACATTTCTTTATTTAAAATGAAATGTTACAAGAGTGTATACAGGCTAGTTTACTTGCTACACTATGGACCATACACACTAGTTATCATAATATACAATAACACAGATACTTAACTTCCTATTCATACTGACATTCATAAAACAATTTACTCTGATTATGTACACAATACACAAAAATAGGTCACCGTCACACATACCTTAACTAAATGAATAATTAATAGATAAACACAATTAATTATACTAGGTAACATTAGCCCTAACAGTGGGCACATACATCACAGGTACTTAGCTGTGCCAAATTACAATGATAACCAAAATACATTACATTGACACCATACAGACTATTACTCTCAGAATAGTCGTAAAACTACGTCGTGTAGGCGTCGCCACGACGCGAATGTTATAGTGCGAGCTGAGGGCCCTGCTTACGTAACAAAGGAAAAGATTTTTAAAACAGCTGATGCAAGCAACACTATCAGCTGTTTTAGAATACCTGATACACGGCCGCCTGAGGCAGGTCCAGGCAAACTGCGCAGCACAGGATGCCCCCCAGCCTGTGCTCAAGCTTGTCGCTCCCCTCTTTGTCAGTAATTTTACGTTTTTTAGTCAATGGCTCATCAGCGTCTTTCCCGTCAGGCGCGATCTCGCCCTCGCTAGACGACGCCATGGGCTCGTTTTCGGGCGCTTCGGCCATTACACAATGTAAATAACAACAATATTACGACACAAACTGCGTTACTGCGTCAGATGGACGCAAAATCAAATGACACAAAATGAGTATTGACGAACTTCGCTACACAAACAAAGGTTTGTTGTGTGTTTTTATAGGTAGCTACCCACCCTCCCGCAACGGCACAACCTGACCCGAGTCTTTTTTAGTGCTGGCTGTTCGAACTGAAATGATCCGATCCGATTATTTATTTTATTGAAAGTCATCACGCAAGACAAAATATTATCGAACAGATAAATAATAAAGCAGTGCAGCAAATTGCACTTTGCAGATTTATGGAATGAACTTCCTGCAATAAGTACTGATTTACATTTAATAATTAGTATTTACGACTACCTACATAATATAATTTATTTAATTTTAAATAATTTAAGCGCACTAGCTACTCTAGTTATCTGGTGTTCCCTAAATATAGAATCATCGATAGTCAATCAATTAAATAGATTTGATTGATAGACTGATAGGATTTTAATCGTAATTAAACGATATTAAATAATATTTAATATTATGGAAACTATCGATTATCTGAGAAAAGAATCATTAAATTATAATCTTCGTTCCGCCTAGTTCCGCCAGACCACTCTAGACGTAGACATAGAAACCAATAGACAACTAGATAGCTTCCATCGCATTCACACAAGAGAACAACTTATGCACACGTATTGTAAAAAAACGAAATAGTGTGATATGATCTTTTGGTTCATCTCGCGGCATGCGAGATGCACAAGTCACAACAACTGGCTACTTTAGACAGTCCGGTGCTCTACAAATAATGCCTAATATTATAAGATTAAAACAGACTGTAAACCCGAAAATACACATTGAATTACTTCTAGATTGGTATTAGAAAATTTCTTAACAGTGTGAATAACGGTTCGGTGTGGTGTATTAGGTAATTCGCCAAAATCGTGTTTTTTTTTCATGTCTGAGCAGGCGAACACTACTTTTTTTTTATGAAAGTTGACTTCATTTCGGACTTGGTTTTGGTGTTAAACATAAAAAAAGCATAAATTATAAAAAAGATTAGGTCATGCAAACATCCAAATTTTAATTTTCTTGGTGCATATGTCCCCGATACGAATTTTCTTACTTAAAAATTATAGCTGAATTCTGAAGCGTTTCTTAGATATCCGTTTTGCTCTTCGGGGTTATCGTAGGGATGTGAAAAAAATCAATTATGAAAAAAACTAATCTTAATCGATTTTTTTAGCAGAAAAATCGATAAAAATAATCGATTTATATATTTAAAAAAAAAAACGATTAATAAAAATCGATTTCTTTTGACTTGTGATTTTTTTTTAACAGCAACATCAGTTTTCGTGGAAGTATTCTTACAAGTTCTAAAAAGCAATACTAATATTTTATTAGGTTTTTATATCGAAAATCGTTTTAATATTAATTAAAGTAAAGTTTTATTTTCTTCTAATGATATATTCACCAATCAAACTTTACATAATTGTCAGTGTAACTGAACTGTTTTACGGCAAGGACTGTTTTACCGACTTGAATCCGTTTTCTTCGTCAAATTTGAACGATAGCCGCGATACGACTTGAGCTTACTTTTTTATTTCTTTTAAAGGCCTGTACGAAAAGATTGGAGAAAACTGTATTATAATATAAATGATCATCTTCGATCCCTACAGGAATTGCTGAAAATAGGGTAAAAGTCTATTGTCCTATTCTATCTCACATGCGGCACGCCAACCTTTTGTCTATTGGTTTCTCTGTCTACGGGCGTGCTAGTGGTTCGAGTACCGGACGGCGGACTGCCGATCACGAGGTAATGGGTTCGATTCCCACGTTTGTTCCCGTTTAGTAACACTATGTTGTGTTACATTGTTACCTTCCCACCATATAACATATTAATCTATGCTTCCCACAAGACACAAATATTTATGTGATGAACTTAAGTGTTTGTGTTCGTCTGGATGTTTCTTATGTATTCTAAGTATGTAATTACAACAAAAAAAAGTACAAGTTCTGGTTAGTTTGGGACTAGATAGTGCTATTTTAGGCCCGCCGCAACGTCGTCTACGTTTTATTTGGGCTCCAATTAGCCAGTATTAGTGCGTTTTGTCAGACAATTGCAGTATGGATAATCCTCATGATTGTGTAGTCCCAGGCTATTAGTTCTAGTTCAGGCTATTACTCTTTGAGGCTAAGTCTACCTACCTACCTATGCCTCTACCTTTCATTCTTTATCTGACGCATACTGTACTCAGTATGTGTCAGATAAAGTATGAAGGGTAGAGGCACAGTGTATAAATAAGGTTTTGCCCCTGAGTCCTATTACAATTATTAATGAAATTGGTCTAGTTATTTTCGAAATTACATGGAATAAATAGGTACCATATGTATGTAAAGTTTTTTATAACAATAAACAATATATGAAATGAAAGTTCTTCATATCAAGTTAATCCATTTTATTGAACTATCACACCTATATTCCCCAAAAGGTTAGGCAGATGTGTACCAATGTACACCCACTGTTTGCTGGTATATTTAGGTCCTATGGAATAGGGGGGTGAACCTCCATTCCATCAAAACACTCTGACTTGTTACTGGCAACTTTACAGAGAAACTTCTAGCATAGCAGTTGCGCTTGGGACAAGTCAATTTTATTGACTGTTTTGAATTTAGAAAACTTGTAGAAATAAGATTTTGGATTTATTTTACAAAACATCTTTGTTTATCACTCATGTTCTCAAGTAGTTTACCATTTCTTACTTATCCATGTACTTAATTTCCAATTCACAACACAAATTACTTTGTCCCTGCAACTAAACACAGTCTTGTGATGACAATCATCTCTCTATTAATTGGGAACATTTCGTTCCAATTTATAGTTTGGGTTTCTTGGGTAAAGATCCAAATGCCGATATGATGGTCCCTTTAGTTCCTGTAACATTACTAGTGAGTGGTTGTTGCACAAGTCCAGGCTGTTTGATGGTTGGTTTATTAGACACATTGGGTGCAGCCTGGTCCCATTTTGACTTTCTCTTCTTTTCGTCATCACTCTCAGATTTTTTAGCTACTCCAGTAATAAAATCAATTTTTGCCAGTTTCTCTTTTTTCTCCTTTTCCCTTCTATCCATCTCTAGCTTTTGTACTCTGGATAACTCATCATAATATGATTCCTTACCCCACTTAAGTGGATCATAGATTTCTGGTGGATAATTTGTATCCAGCTCATTAATGTCACAGAACTGTATTAACTTTTCATAAATACTTGGGTTTCTAAAGTTTTTCTTATCTTGTATAATCTTATTCATGTCTAAGCCTTCATTTAACATCCGACTATAAAACTTAGCAATTGAATCTTGTAGCTCTTTAGGGCACTTTCCGGGAGGTTCAGGCGGAATGGTGACGCCATCCTCAGACTCATCAGGTTCAGAGCGCGGTACGGCCTCATCTGTGTCTGTTTCCATCGATAGTCGCCGCATGTCGTCTTGATTCTCGGGTGCGGGCGAAATAGGCTCGTCGTCAGACACTATCGTATCATCCACATATGACACTAACCGTCGTTTAGGAGTAACGGGTGCTGAAGCCGGCTTGTTACTGTCTTCTACCTTTTTGGGACTAGTAGGTGCAGAATGAGTTTCCCTTATGTCCTCCTTTTCTGGCGTCTGATCTTCCATATCTTCTTCGCCTTCTGAATCAGTGTAGGTGGCCGTTAGTGATGCTAATGCTTGAGAAGCCATTGTGAGACCCAGAATATTATAATCAGATCGTATCAAACCAAAAGAATTATTAATATTCCGAAAAAATGCAGGCAGGCCCAAGTTTGCTACTTTTGACGTAGCAACAATGTACTCTGTGGACGTAGCTGTCAAAAATCTTACATGACGTTTTTAATTTCGTCCAGAATCTAACCAAAATGACAAATTACAAGAGAATTTTTTTAATGTAATAAACATTGCAAATCTTGATATTTGGGCGCAAGTTGAGTAGGGTGAAAATCGGTTATTGTTTGGTAATCTGTCAGGAACTAAGGGGCCTTAGGTCTGGATAACAAAGTTACAGATCTTTGTATCTTTGTACCCTTATATCCGGGGGGCCCGGCTGCAGCCCAAAAAGCCCATCGGTAGATCTGGCCCTATTCTATCCAAATTAGATTTATGATTAAAAAAACATTATTTCATTTATCCCGGATCGGGCGTGCGATAACTTTCACCGCGAAGCGTTGTAATCCCGTTTATAGCAATACAGGGCGCGCTCAAAAATGCCAATATCTGTAATATAATAATAATAATAATAATCATTTATTTCAGATAAAACATCCATATTTGTTAGTACAATTGTGAGCTTACAAACTAGTGTTAGTAATGATAATAACAATATAATAACCGATCATTTTCTACATGAATGACCTAGGTCATTTTATTTTTGACCTTGAGTAAAACCTTGTTACGACATTAATTATTGTGCGTCGATGTCCCTTTCATCTTGTATAACTTCGCTGTTATATAGTAATAATAACTAGAAGCCTGAATTTTCAGTAACCAAGCAAGCATTTGAAATAAAACCAATTTTTACGGATTTTATCGCGTTAACTATATTGATATTATTTTAATCCCGACGTTTGGGACCCTTTATAGCGTCCATGGTCACGGGTGACTAAGGTGGTAGGCGTCTTGACGTTTCAATTATTAAGAGCTACCCTACATTTTTGTTAATTATTGGCAATCCCATTCACGCAGAACGAGCTCACCGTATCCTTCGGTCTTGCAGTTTTCGGCTTGGATTTAGATTTAATTCAATCTATAATAGGGTTACAAGCAGGTGGTAAGACCCAGCCATCTTCTCTATCGAAATTTGGATGTTTTTAATTTCAATGGCCTCACGAATCATCCTGGGTAGGAATCGGTATTCTTTTGCGAGGACTTGTGGTTGATCTAAGGAGGTCATCGAAATCGGCCCAAATGAGGTACCGAAGGTACATCTATTGGAAAAAATACTCTGTATTACGCTGGTTAAAACTGTAATCGTACTTTTTTTATGTTGACTGGGGGATGAGAAAAAAAAAATTGAGAAAAATCGTGCCTTTTGGCACACTATTTTCTTTTTCGTAATGATTTCATTATGTAATTTAATTTCGTAATATCAAACACACGCCATTGCGCAGATTATCAATGGATTATTATCAGTTTCATAGTGATTTCATCGTAAAACATGGTAAAAACTACCAACTTGACAGCTGACATGTATCGCCAGTACAATTTGGGCAGAGTTGTATGGGCTTTTGATGTAATGCCGGGCCTTGTCAAGGGTGTCAAGGGTGTGTTCACAAATTGCAGCGATGTGTTCTTATACGTGGGTCCATGTGCTTCGTTTAGTTTGGCCTACGTAAGAGAGATCACAGTCACAATCAAGCTTGTATACTCCCGCATCTTGTAGAGGTATATGACACTTTACATGTGGTATAAACGGACTGAACTTGTTCAGCAGCTTGAAGTAAGTTTTAATTGAAGAACGCTTCAAGATGTAGCCAATCTTGTCAGTGACTCCTCTTACATATGGTAGTACTGCAGGTAAGCGCTCGACTGTGGCACGTTTCACGCGGTTTCTGTGACAAGGGGGCGGTATTCGGAGCTTGTTGTCGTGCAGTACTTGCTTGACATGGAAAAACAAAAAAACTATCCACCAGAAACCATCGCCTAGTCAGCCTTTGGACACACCTGTGACACTCCAAACTTTCCGATACCGCTGCACACAAAATTACGTTTGTACACGTGCAAATGCAAATGTTTGCGTGAGAGTGCGTAGGCCGTAGGGTTTATTGGCAGTCCTTCCGGCAAGAACAGGCAGAATGCGGGGACCTGAGGTATCTGACGTTTTTTTTTTTTTTTTTTTTTTTTTTTTTTTTTTTTTTTTTTTTTTTGTAGCAGCGGTTCCTCTAACTTGATTAGAGCCTTTGTTTACATTTTTTCTATTTCTATGCATATTTTTGGTTTTGTTTTTATTTCTATACTCTTTATTATGTACTTTTATTTTTGCAATTATTTTGTTTCTTCTTTATTATACTTACTCTTTTTTATTATTACTGTATTTATATTTTAATCTATTTATTTAACCAGTTATTCTGTTATATATTTTTCGCACTAGTAATTTATTTGTCTTTTAATTTTGCGTGTTTTATTTAATTTCATTTATCATTTGTTCTATCTTCTGACTGTATGCTGTTTTGCTATGTACTTTTTTCTGTCTTTTTAATTATTTATTATGTTGATTAGCGCTTTTATTTTGCACTCTCACTTGTTGCTTGCTCCTTCACTCTGTTTTCACTCTTGTGTTGTAGTTTTTGTTTAAGCCAATTTAAAATTTTCCTTTCAGGTTTTATAGACCTTTTCAGCACATTCCTTTCACATCCAATACTTAAGGGGGAGCATAGGTTTGAATTTACGCTAGTCGGTAGGTACAATTTGTGTCTCAACGTCAACGTCCTTCCACCAATCTATGCTATGCTTACAATTCTATATTCTGTATAATATATTTGAAGCATAGCTTCTCTACTATGGACGTTGACGTGTTTCTGCATGGCAAGGGGTGGGTCGTCGCCTTCCCCGGTGTTCCTCTTCTATTGTGACGGCCTCCATTCTAACCTGACGATGATAATCATCGCCAGGGTTATATAGGTCCTCCGCGTAGAAGGTCCCTTCGTGTTGTGTAACTGGGTCTTTTGGGTCCGGCTTCTTCCCATCCCTCGCCAGTGGTATGCTGTCCTTTCCGCACATATTGCCTTTATACGTCCCTTTCCAGACCGCGATGGAGCCTTTAGCAATACGCGACGGTTGATCGCGCTATCGCGTCCCACCGTCTACGGACAGGGCACTCTCGGCTAAAGGTGTCGTGGTCGGTAATACTGTGCTTGGCGGCGGTGCAGTTGCTGCATTTAGGCGGCTTTCCGTCCCGACTGGTAGGGCAATCGGATCGCAGGTGATGAGGGTCACCGCAGTATGAGCACTTTGCTTCCTCGCCGGTGCACATTTTCCTGCCGTGACCGAAGCCGAGACATCTAGTGCATTGGGTCAGCGGACTCTGGTCGAATACGCGGACCCTCTGCATGTCGACGTAAGCTCGGCCGGCTTCGGTCAGTCGCTGCCACACCGACGGGGAGACTTGTGCCACCACATGACTCTCATGCGGGTTCCTCGCCCGTTTGCGGTATTTAACGGTGACCCTCACCTGTTCCGCCTGTAAGCCCTCCAGGAGGTGCGAGTTCTGATTAAGGATCGCCTTGGCGATGTCATCGTCCGTGTTATAAGACAACACGTCCATTAACACCACCAAGGGATCCTTATTGACTGCTTCCTCGACTGTGAATCCAGTCGAGGAGCCGCCCAGCCTGCTCTTGACCGCCTCCAGTTCCTTCTTGTTCATGCAGCCCACGACAACCTTTTGATCTTTCGCCTTCCGTACCCTGTCGATATGTATCCGGGTTTCTTTGGCGTTCACCGCGGTCCGGATCTTGTCTATAACCATGGCACTTGTGTCCTGCTTGTCACTTGAGGTCACGATAATCGAGTGCATGGCTATAGGGATGGCTGATGTTGCGCCTGCTGCTGTCTTCGGCAATGTGCTGGCTGGCTTGTTTTGACCAGGGGAGATCTCTGGCATAGCTATGGGAGACGTTCCTAGGGTTTTTAGTTGGTCTGAGAGTGTGCGTGTAAAGAGCGCACACTCTTCCAATCTCTCCTTGGTGTCTCCCATAGCCTCCATTAAATCTTTGATACCTGGCCTGTGCACGCCCAAGTTGTGCCTTTCGGTTTCATGGGCTTCTTCCGTCTGTGTGCACTCATTCTCCTGGCGTCCGTGGCTCTTTGTTTTTGCAGCTTCTGCGTCCTTTACGAGTTGGTACAGACGGTCGAGTGCTGCCGTCACCTCTGCCTTAATGTCGGACTTCAGGTTCCTAGAGCTGCTGAGGTACAGTTTTGCCTTATTCAGGCATGCTCTGGCCTCAGCAACTCTAGTCGGGTAGGCCGGCTTAGTCTGAGGGCTTCTCGGACCGTCTGTACTCCGCCTGCTCTCCTGAGCTGGTCTGTCCTCGTGAGTGAGAGTGGGAACCGTCTTTGGTTTCTGCTTTGGCAGAGCCAATACGGTTTCTGCCTTCGCGGACGGTATGCTGGGTTTGGGCTCTACTTTCCCAGCCTCCCACTCCCCTACACTACGCCTGACGCTGGAGGTTGGCGCATGTTCAGCTTTTTCAAGAGAGCTGGGGTTGCAAGCTTTCTTTAAGGGGGTGCGCTGTGCCACGAACATGTTTACTACCTAGTTTATGTCGAGAGTGTAGAGAGTAAAACAAGTGTTACGATAAGATAATAAACAGTCCACCCCAATAAGGGTGGATGCGTCACGTAAGTGCAAATAATTAGATAACAAGACACAGTTGTCGGGTTCGTAGTCCCCAATAGGGTGACAGTGTAAAATTTAAAATAAGTAAAATCTATAGTTAAAATATCCTAATCCCAAAAAGGGTAAAAGTGTCACTTAAACTAAAGTCAAAAGACAGTAAAACGCAGCGGTCAATTAAGCTTTGTCCCCAATAGGGGGGACTGTGTAAATAGCGTTAATATTTAGTGAATATTAATGAGAAGAACTGGTTATTCTAATTTAGGCTCTTATCTAGCTGTCTACAATGATCGAAAATTTTGAATATTGTTTGAGTTAATTTTGAACGCGTGGACGGGTACCTAACCAATATATTGACGTTTTGTGACTGTATAGAGGTCACAAAGATCGTCTCCGGTCAAAATAAAAAATAAAATAAAATAAGTAAATATTTAGATTTTAGGTATTGGCCTAAATCCACCTAGTCAATCACCACAGGGTGGGTGGGTGGGCGATTTTTTCAAATTTTTTCGAGTGAAAAGCCCACTTGTGGGGTACCAATAGATGCGGGCCGCCGAGCACTACACGACTGTGTAGTTTTCGGGGGTAGGTTGAGAGGAAAAATCGAGAAAAATCGCGGAAAAACTGTGAATTTTGTAGAATTTAAAGTGTTTTTGCTATGTTTTAATAATAATAATTTTGTTTTTCAGGTCGCGATCTCCGGGATGCACGGCTGAAGCGGATTTGCAGAATTACAAATGAAATTTTTGTCGAAATTAATAAGGAAAGTGAAAATTTTGGAAAACCTAAGTGAAAATTTAAAAGTGAAAATTTTCGCGTCCAATTGCGTGGAGGGGTGCCTGGTAGGTGTAAGTGACCGAATTGACAATTTTAAGGGTCGAAAACCGCGTCCAAATAGGTATTATAGTTTGAAAATTGTCAATGTTTATCTAACGATATGGCAGGTATAAGGTAACCTCGGTAGCTGATGAAGTAGGGTTTTGGTCGATTTTTCGTATTTTCTCGAGTGAAAACGCCCACTTGTGGGGTAACAATAGATGCGGGCCGCCGAGCACTACACGACTGTGTAGTTTTCGGGGGTAGGTTGAGAGGAAAAATCGAGAAAAATCGCGGAAAAACTGTGAATTTTGTAGAATTTAAAGTGTTTTTGCTATGTTTTAATAATAATAATTTTGTTTTTCAGGTCGCGATCTCCGGGATGCACGGCTGAAGCGGATTTGCAGAATTACAAATGAAATTTTTGTCGAAATTAATAAGGAAAGTGAAAATTTTGGAAAACCTAAGTGAAAATTTAAAAGTGAAAATTTTCGCGTCCAATTGCGTGGAGGGGTGCCTGGTAGGTGTAAGTGACCGAATTGACAATTTTAAGGGTCGAAAACCGCGTCCAAATAGGTATTATAGTTTGAAAATTGTCAATGTTTATCTAACGATATGGCAGGTATAAGGTAACCTCGGTAGCTGATGAAGTAGGGTTTTGGTCGATTTTTCGTATTTTCTCGAGTGAAAACGCCCACTTGTGGGGTACCAATAGATGCGGGCCGCCGAGCACTACACGACTGTGTAGTTTTCGGGGGTAGGTTGAGAGGAAAAATCGAGAAAAATCGCGGAAAAACTGTGAATTTTGTAGAATTTAAAGTGTTTTTGCTATGTTTTAATAATAATAATTTTGTTTTTCAGGTCGCGATCTCCGGGATGCACGGCTGAAGCGGATTTGCAGAATTACAAATGAAATTTTTGTCGAAATTAATAAGGAAAGTGAAAATTTTGGAAAACCTAAGTGAAAATTTAAAAGTGAAAATTTTCGCGTCCAATTGCGTGGAGGGGTGCCTGGTAGGTGTAAGTGACCGAATTGACAATTTTAAGGGTCGAAAACCGCGTCCAAATAGGTATTATAGTTTGAAAATTGTCAATGTTTATCTAACGATATGGCAGGTATAAGGTAACCTCGGTAGCTGATGAAGTAGGGTTTTGGTCGATTTTTCGTATTTTCTCGAGTGAAAACGCCCACTTGTGGGGTACCAATAGATGCGGGCCGCCGAGCACTACACGACTGTGTAGTTTTCGGGGGTAGGTTGAGAGGAAAAATCGAGAAAAATCGCGGAAAAACTGTGAATTTTGTAGAATTTAAAGTGTTTTTGCTATGTTTTAATAATAATAATTTTGTTTTTCAGGTCGCGATCTCCGGGATGCACGGCTGAAGCGGATTTGCAGAATTGGTATCTGACGTTAGGGAGGGGTGGAGAGTGGCCATTCTGTTATTATTTATTCTGTGCTTTGGGACCCGATGGGATGGGGGAGTAGTAGGGTGGGGGAACACAATTGGACACCCCAGGGTCATTGACCTTGACCTCAGGGTCATGGACTCTGTGGTCAAGGTCATCGACCCTAAGTTCAAGGTCATTGTCCAAGGTCAAAGTAAAAATTCATAAACTCATTGTTCGCTATCCTCAGGTGCTGTAAAAAGGTCAATGTTCATGGAGCCTCAATTGTTTTTTTTTGGAGTTGTTTATTTTATTTGGTGCTTAGTCTTAAAAATATTTTTGGTGACCGTCTAAATTATACCCAAAGAAAAATATTGGATTAGAATAATTTAAAACGACAGCCTACGACTTTCTCCGATTTTTACGGCTGGGTTAAAGTTAGCACGTGCCAACTTCACCCGGACAATAGGTTTGGCGAGAACTGTAAATGTCATGCGATGTCATTCATGTCATATTGTCATTCGGCGGGTCAGTCTTACCCATAGACATATATAAAAATTATTTACTAGCTCTTTGGTCTTAACTTAAGTCATGTTGTTGACTTGTTGTCTGTCACTAGTGTCATTCAAGCCAATTCAACTCGATTACGATACGATATACTTTATCTTGTTATCTTTACTTTAGCGACATTCGTACGTAGTAAATGATGGGGGAGTTGCGTTGTAGATTGTCAAAATAATAAAACATCGTACATAGTTATGCAAAAGTGATATGAAATGAAATAGAAATCTCAAATAGATATTGAGATATAGCCAGCAATCGCCAGTGTGACAAAAATGGCGACTCAGCCGAGTGACTACACGGAGTTTCCGCCCGAGATCATTCTAAAGCCCCTTGCACTAATAGGATTGTCTGGTCTCGACGCAGTCAACAACGCCGTACACAAGGAGATATGGGACGCGTTCTCCAACAACCGGCGCGCAGACCGCACACCAGTGCGTTTCAAGTTATTGAACAATACGTTCGAGTTTCCAGTTGTGAAGCCTAAACGTAACTCATACGAGTGGTATATTCCTAAAGGTATCTTAAAGAAGAATTGGATCCACAAGCGAGTATCCGTGATTCCTGCAGTAGTGGTCATATTTTACGATATGGACTGGAATGATCCACAATGGAATGAAAAAATTATAGAGTGTGCTTCCAAGGTGCAATCGATCCGTGCTGCAGTGGAGGGACATGCAACTCGCGTCGCTGTGGTTGTCATCCAGAGTCGTCTATCTCCACCACCCTCAGAGTACATGCTGGGTGCTGAAAGGGCACAGGCACTGTGTGCAGCCTGTGAGATACAATCCAAGTCACTGTTTGTGCTTCCCCACAGTGACCATCTCATGGGTTATATTGTTCGCTTAGAGAATGCCTTCTATGATATTGCCCAAAACTACTATCATCACGAAACAAAAATTATTAAACAGCACAGAGATCATCTCAATAAAACAACACATCAGTATTTATTTGTGCGACATCAGTTTAAATTAGGTTATCTTAATGAGCTAAAGCAAGATTTGAGTACTGCTCATAAACACTACATGCATGCTTATAACAATCTACTAGAGACAAGAATTGTTGACACAAACACACATGAAGTAAGAACTGTAGCTGGCTACATCCATTATAAACTTTGTAAATTACTTTTTGCTCTGAATTTGCCAAGAGATGCAATAGCCCAATTGAAATCACATATTGAAAGATATAAAAATAGAATTGGGTCAACAGAACTGTTGTTTGAACATTATGCTTGGATTGCAAGACAGTACAGTGCCTTTGGAGAGTTGTTTGATGAAGCAATCCGGGCAGGGCTTCCTGCAATACAGTCCCAGCATCCTGGCTTCTACTACCAACATGCTGCGCAGTTCACAGTCAAAAGAAGGCAAGCTATGAGATCTGTGTGCACAGAAGTCACAGCATATCCTCCACCTCCTGACCCACTTGAAGGCAGTGTAGAATTTTATGGTCAGCGACCTTGGAGACCAGGTCGCCTTAGTGCTGATCCTCATGACCCACAAAAGGAACAAGCTGCAGTACTAGCTCTACAATATAATGAAAGAGTATTTAATCACTCAGCAATGATTATCAGCTTTTTGGGCTGTGCTATCTCACAGTTCAAAACATTTCACTCTCCTAGGATGAGAAAACAATTAGTTGTTGAGATGGCAAATGAATACTTTTATTCAGCTGATTATGGAAAAGCTCTCACATTATTGACTCATATGCTGTGGGATTACCGTAGAGAAAAATGGTGGTTTTTAGCTTCACATGTTCTAAACCGAGCATTGCAATGTGCATATTTGTCAGGGAAGCTACAAGACTACCTGCAGTTATCAATAGAGGCACTATCTAAACATATTCAAGTGCCAAACAATGATAAAGATAGAATATTTGGGAACATCATGTCTGTTCTTAATTTGAATATACCTGGACCAGAACCAGACCTACCTGCATCTTCTCAGCAGAAAGCTCTGGAACTGTGGCAGGCTACTATTGAAAAAGAGCCCCTCATAGTTCATGTGGACATGGCCAATATATCTAGCTTTTTGGAGGTTAAGCCAAAATTCAAGCAGCAGAGATATCGGATGGATGAAATGATTGATTTAGAACTGTATGTTAGGCTCTTGTACACCACTGTACTTGAAGCAAGAAATGCCTTTGTAGCCATATGTAGTCACACTGAAACTATTGAAATTCCTATTACAGATGGAGATGATACCACTATTTCCTTAGAGGGAGGCAAAGTAAAGAAATTTTTGTGTCAATTCAAACCAAATCCCCATGATAGTGGATCAGATTTGCACATAAAAAGTGTGTCTTTTGTGCTTGATACAGACAGGAAACGGAAGATAATTATGAATTTCAAGATAGATGGTAGTAAAGTGTTGGAGCCTACTATTCATCCTGAACTGTTACACTTCATAAGAAGCCCTAAGTCGGACTATGAATTTGACTGCATTGTGCCTTTAGCAACAGCATCTATAACATCACGAGAGTGTAAGTTATCATTACTTGTCACAAATTCTGGCCCAGCTCTTCAAGGTGAATGGTTTCCTTCAACATTTACTATTACAAATAATGAAGGCAATGCTGTCTATGATGTTAAAATAACACTCTCCTTATTAAGCTCTCCAGATAATCCTAATCCTGATTCAGTAACAGAATTGAGTATGAAGCAAGGAGAACCACAGACTCAACCACTAAATATACAAGTCAGAAGTATTAGTGCATCTGGCAGCCATTCAAACACATTTTATTTGAAGACAAACAGAACAGCAACAAGCACTATACAAATAAAAGTAACCTATGTTATTGATCTCCCTGAAATATCTAAATTGGAATGCACTAAAGACTTCTCTACAAAAATTACTGTCATTAAGCCATTTGAGGTTACTACAAATTTCGTAGCCATGAACTTCAAACCTATAACAAAATGTTTTGTAGACGACCCTTTCATTGTAATGCCACAAATAAAAATCTTGAGCCCATGGGACTTGTTGATAGTGGACACTGAGTTGGAGGTAGTGGAATTTTTTAAACATAGTGATGCCACAAAGCCAGCATCTTGTATAAGCAACCTAGAAGTTGCTGAAAAAAGTGTTGCTTCTGATGCTATGTGTATACAAGCTCAGTTCAAACCAAAAGAAAATCCAACAAGAGTTGGCCTGTACAATATAACCTGGCGACGGAAGACAAGTACCAGTCATTGTGTGATGAGCAGCACTGCACTGTCTGGATTGCCAATAGATGAGTGTCCTATAGCTATTGAAGTCAATTATCCACAGGTTGTGGAGTTGCTTACATCAGTCCCATTAAAATGTACTTTGATTGGTAAGTCTAGTACCCCTATCAGACTAAGTGTGACTGTAGAAGGCACTGATGCATACATGTTCTCAGGATATAAAAAAATATCAGTCACAGTCCCTCCTAAAGATAAAGTGGAACTATGTTACAACATCCATCCTCTAGTCACTGGTAACACTACCCCTCCAAGGTTAAAAGCTACTATCATAGGCGATGCTGCAAGTCAAGAAGTAGTGACTGAAATGTTTGAGAAAATCTTTCCACAAAATATATTTGTAATGCCTAAGTACAATAAATAAATGTTATTTCTCAATTTAATATAAATTGTAAATATGAACAAAATATATAAGTTATATTGTAGTTATATATTGTACCTATAATTATTTTTAAATAATAAATTCAGTTAATTGTTTATTTCTAGTTTTTTTCACAACCAATGTCAGTCATTGATATGCAAGCCTGATTATGACTATTTTGCAGAGAAGATAATTATTAATTATAATCGGGCATTCTAATAACATTAAAAGAATTATTATACTTCAGAAATTTTAATCATTTATTGCAAACTTAATCTTTACGTAATTCAAATTTCTCTTCTTGTATACCACTGGCAGTGATGATCAATATATAGATGCAATCCCCTGTGTAGATATCACGTTCAGCAGCACTTATGAACACATCCTTCAGGAGAGCAAGAGCTTTCTCTCTAGGTATGGGAGCCTCCGTTACATTTTGCATGTTCTTAAGACCTATTTGGTTGTCGAGTAGGGGCTGTAGCTGCGCGCCCGCCGAGCCACCGGCGCGGTAATTGGAACGTTCGCAATGTCCAATAGGATCGTAGCTGTACACGCAACCCTTACCATCGGCATCCAACCCGGCTAGAACATTCGACACGTAATAAGGGAAAAACCGCTTGTAATACAGCATGGTGGAGAGCATCTGAGCAACGGCAGGGGTCGACATGGACTTATTATGTTCGTGCTCATACATCTGCATTCTCGCTGAAAGTAGCCGGGTCAGGGTAAGTGTGTCGCACCAACAGCCTGTAGCACCCAGGACAGTTTTGTCCGACAACTTGAACAGTTTCTTTTGTTCTCTAGTGTATATCGAAAAACCCGTACTCAGACGGGTATCAGCACCAATTACAGCGTAATCCTCACCGGCAATGGCAACAATGCTGCCTCCATTATCAGCGTACGGCTCGAAACGGACTTGTTTAGCGCCAGGCACGGCATATTCCGGAAAGTTTTCATGTACACTCAGCATTTTAATTTCAATAATACTTTATTTTATTAAACTATTTAGGTTTAATATTTATCAATTCAGATTTTAGTTCAGCGTTCTCGAATACGAATGACATGCACAAATTCACAATTTCAGTTTCACATTCTCATTCCCATTCCGTCATTCACAAAAATTGTATAATGAATTCAGTGTTGCCGCTCGATATCGTTATGGATGCGACGATTCAATCCGATCGTTTCAAAATTGATCATACCGTCCTACCATACGAGCTTGAGATCCAATAGTTTCTGCAATAAACCTTTTGGTTTTTATTTATTTTTAATAGATTTTCCGATCGGATTGAAACATCATGCGATCCGATCCACGAATCAATTCAATCTAACAAAAATCGGATCACGATCCAAACATCGTGACTTGCACACAGTGTATCGTGTGTGTTTAAACGCTTAAACTATGATAATACCATAGGTTGGGCTATTTGTCTGTACCGGGTACAAAATAATGGAGTCGGAACTCTACCTAAATAAAATTAAATATTTTTTTATTGGCGTTTGCTTTCAGCATCAGGGAGTTGACACAAAATAAATAAAACAAACGCGTGTTTGGTAGGACGGGAAATTGTAAAGGGTCTATAGGCACCTAAATATGGAAACAAACCCACGCTGTACAGAAACCATAGGGTAGTCTTTTAAACTATATAGGTACACTGTCATTGGGTAGAATAGACAGAATAATGTCTTTTGTTTACAATTAGTATGGGTTGCATTGCAGTAGATATTGTGTTGCTGCCAACAGCAAGTCTAATTAAGCTTATATTTAAATGTTTTATATCCATGCAAAATTCGCATTCTCTACAATATATTCAATAGTCCTCCATCGATAGTTAGACTATAATAGTTTAAGCAAAAACGAATCGATAGCATATCGATAGAATCGTTGATGCTTCTGTTAGAGCAATAATATCGATCAAGTGTTATTTTTGTAGACTTTGTACTTGCTTGATTTGTATGGTATTGCGTCCATTGGATCGACATTTTTTCGCCAGACATCGGTATTTCAGTGAACGCGCCAATCCGCGCCATTCGGGATTCGAATGGCGCGAACCGAATTTCGGATCCCGATCGCTTCTAGTTCTGACGTGTTTGCGACGCTAAACTGTGCATATCTACCTATAATTAGATTCACGATGAACGAAGAACTTTTAAAGTTTTAATTCTAATAAATCAAAATTATAATGTATGAATTTCTCCGAAAATGCGAACTCGATCGATTTGAAAATGTCGATATTGCCGATGCAAAATCCGGATGCAGTGGACTTGAACAGAAAAGAACAGAATGAAACTGGAAGGCAATACCTTCTCTGCTTTTTTACCCTACTGCGGAAGGAGGGTTTTCTTTGACGTGTATGTATGTACTATGTCCGTTCCTATGTCCGCTCGTAAATACTCAACGGCTCAGATATATGGCTCCGATTTAGATAACTGATACCTCATTGGATTCGTCTTGATGAGATTTGATGGCACGAGTGACAATGGATACATGAAATTCTAAAATATTCAAAATGGGGGACTTTATGCATTTTAATGTGCGGACTGTTTTTGATAATCATCTTTAGATGCATAATTTTTCTTTTCAAATGATAATTTAGGATCTTTCAAGTAAATTTATGAAGATTGCCAAACAAACAATCAATGAAAGTCATATTTAAATTAAATTTGTAGTTTGGCACAGCCTCTAAATTAATTAGAAATCAAATGTAAAATATGTACCTACCTGTAATTTTTTGGTTTTAGTTCCTAGGTATTTTTGAAGGTGGTTTTGTTATTTCTGACATCCATAATAAACAGCAGAATTGAGAACCTCCTCCTTTTTTTAAAGTCAGTTGACTGACAGAAACAAATAAAATTAGATGAAGTTAAATGTGAATAATAATAACAGAATTTAAATTGTACCTATCTATTTCAATAGGCGAAACAGTAGCCGCCTTAATATTACCAATTTACGTAAGGAATTTATATCATAGTCGCAAATTCAGATTTCGCAAGTTCATGCACTGATAAAATCTCATAGTTAGGTAGATAGATACCTATTACCTACTTTGGATTGAATTTATGAGATTAAGTTATTATTTGCAATTTCCCATAAATCCAGTAAAAAGTGATTGCGCATGTTAAATAAACAAAATTGGAATCCGCACAAACATTCAACAATAAGCAGTTAACACTACCATGAGCACTGCTTATCAACAGGAGGGAAAACAAGGCGAAAGCTATAAAGTGGTTCTGTTTAACTATTTGTCGTAAGAAAATAAGAAATATACCTTTTTATATTTACATAAATATATTAAAAAATGAGTGTTTCAATATGTACAGCCAAGATTATAAAATTATTAATAGATATTTTACTGTACACGAAAGTTACCCGTACATATTTTTTAGTAATAATTGTAATATGAATAGTATTTTTTTTTAAATCTGTGTTTTATTTAAGGATTTTTCTGGCATTCTCCAAGATTTCTGATTACATACTAGATACTTGGCAGTTTTGTGTATTCTCACTTGACCAGTGGGATGCCACTTGTCTCCCCCATATTTTAGTCATTTAGTGGGACAAATGAGATAAATTATTGTTGAATTTGTGCTATTCCCCTCACTTAAATATTGTATGCAGCAGTAAAACAGATATCGTCCACCGTTATCGATATCGATAATAATCCTATTAAGTTCAGGCGCAGCACTTTTAACGCACACATTAACATGTCACACACACATAAACAATTGGTTTCCAGCATGGAAGTAGTAAGTATATCGTATACAATAGGAATGTGCACTTTTGACGAAAAACGGTCTAAGCGAGATAGTTAGGGTGGAGCCTCTCTTCTCGCTCTATTAGAGTGACCATGATTTTTGTCGTCAAGAGAGACCATGTCAGTTTTATGGTATAAGACAGGATTTGTGAAATTAGTTGATTTTTTAGAAAGAAAAATATTTGCGGTAAACATAGGCACTGTTTTTGTAATTGCATGTTGCCGTCTGTCGCATAAAAATTTGTAAAAGCGTTGAGTTCAACGTTCATGAGACAAATATATTTATGTGATAAGCACAACGTGTTTGTGTTGTTCTGGGAGTTTTTTATAATAATAATATAAGCCTTTATTCAGACAACTATTACATTAATTTAACATTGACGACTCTGGTGAGTCGATGACACCGACAACTTGGTCTGTTTGCCCAGCTTTGGCAAAGGACTCCTCCAATTCTTTCCACTCTCTCCGGTTTACCGATTTTCTAGTCCATGTTTTCCCGGCTATTGCCTTTATTTCGTCTTCCCACCTTCAAAACTGTCTACCTCGTTTCCTCTTTCTATTTCTAGGATACCAAAATACAATATTTTTGTAACTTTTTCAGTGCCTCTTAATATGTGACCTGTCTTTTCTGTGTTTTCTTATTCTAGATGTAATGTTTTCTATTTTTGTCCGTTTCCTAATGGTTTTATTGTTGATTTTTTCCAATTTCTTTATATTCAACATGCTTCTCTCCATTGCTGTTTGGCATGTTTCTAGTTTCTTGTTTTGCGCTTTAGTAGTAGTTTAGGAGTTTCTTATGTATGTACCAAAAAATATGCATTATACCATGTCTAATGCGCTAAAGAGGGTGCCACCGAAGTGTAGTGCGCGATGGCGGCCGGACGTCCACTGTCGTCTCAAAAAGTCAACTGGCCGTTCGTAATCATCAATAAATAATTATAGTCGACATAACTAATATTTTTTATTGTCCTCAAAACATACATGTCCTTTTAAAGTCTGACATAATTTGAAAACATTGTCACCCGGAAGGCCCCTCAACCCACCATTTGTGACGTAAATTTAAATTATATTTTTGGTAGATTCGGTCCCGCGTACCGGGATTTTCAGTCTTAGATTTTGTAATAATTAACTTTAAACATATACCTACTACTAACATTTTCAGCAAATGAATAATCATGATTATTTAAAGTATAAGTAGGTTGTTAGTTTGGTTATTAAAATACATTGATAATAAAACAAAGGCATCTTATTAAAAACCAAGCTCGTTTATTAGTGTTTATATGATTTCACTTAAATAATACAAAACAACAGTTAAACAGCCCCTCAACCATGAGTTCTATCGAATGACTTTCGATAGGTTTTTTACGCATCGAAACGCTGTAATCTCATAGCAGAATTTAGTTCCTTACGTAACCGTTAGAGGCGCTGCGAGGGTTTTCCATACAAATATTTTACGGCGTCGCTAGCGAGTCTAGTGAGAAAAACTCATGGTCGAGGCACTGTAATATAGTTGGAATTTTTCGATACGTCCGGTCTCATAGACATTTATGTTACCATTGGCGGGTTATGTTTGTAACCTGTGAGTGGATTTGTTAGAGCCGGTATATGATTAATTTCCACATCCTTTTACGCAACACCTTTTCACTATTTTATACATTCTTCACAAATAAAATCACAACAAAAAATCACGGAACGAAAATGACGCGATGTCATTGCCATTGTTTTGAAGTGTTCATATCAAAATTTCAAAACTAACCATAAACCTATAAAGTTCTATTATATGTATTTTAAGAATTTACTCAAAAAAAATACTTTCGACTTTTCGTATCTTTATTTCATGAAAAGATATTTTACGCAGTAGTTTATCTAGCAATGTATAACTCTATAATATTTTTTGGATCAGATACCCTAGACTCGTGTCAAATCTACTAGACGATCTAAAAATTCTTGTATGGCAATTTATTAAAACGAGACACAATGCCCTACCCTAACCTCTCTATCTGACCGTAACGTATTTCGGTTTAAATATAAAGTTTAACAGATTGCAATAAGGTCGGTTTTACGTTGAGTTGTTGTGCATTGTACGCATTCCGGATGTAAACGATGTGTAACGAAGTTTGACATAATGAATTCCATGGTTTTCACTCTCATCTTTTTACTGACATTGCCAATCTATGGAATTATATATCTATGGTTGTTCCAAGTGTGGCCTCCATTTTTACCTATACCTTCATGGTCATACACCGGTAAACTTGCCATTAAAAAAATGACTTCAATGACTTGGCCACAGACTTGGCATTAACGTTTTCACCGTTTACGCGCGAATAATAAAAACTATAATGCCCAAAGGCACATACCGATTGAATCAAAATGTTCGTGTTATCTTTATTTTAGTTTATTAGGATTAAAATATTGAGACACTTCAAAAATGGGTTGTACCAAAAAATAAGAAAGCTCAAGTCGTAGGCTATCGTTTTAAATCATTTTAATCCAATAGTTTTCTTTCTCCGATTTTTACGGACGGGTTTAAGTTAGCTCGAGCCAACTTCAACCCGGACAATAACCAATAGGATGACAATGACGTGTTCTTTGTAATCCCACACATCACTTCAGATTGTCAATGTCAACAACTCAACATTTCATTTGAAGAACCGTCAATTCTGGTCAATTCAATCAATCGTCGACTCGTCGTATTCATACTTTCATTTCGTAAATTAGGTACAAAACTTGATTTTCGTTTTCAGACTTCAGTATCGTCGAATTGTCGAGTCACTTATTACATCAAGAAAATGTCCTCCCTAACCTCTGTGATCCCTAAGTTGTACCAAGAGTACACAACTAAAACACCTAAAAAGTTGAAAATCATAGATGCATACTTGTTATACATATTTTTAACCGCTGTGATTCAGTTTGTGTATTGCTGCCTTGTCGGCACATTTCCATTTAATTCTTTCTTGAGTGGTTTTATTTCTACGGTCAGCTCTTTTGTCCTGGGAGGTAAGTTGTTCCAGGTTTGGGTAAATAATTTGGTCAAACATTGAAATTAATATGTTTCTGATTTATAACCTCATGCGAAATCTTGGTTTCAGTTTGCCTACGCCTTCAAGTAAATCCGGACAACAAGAACGAATTCCAAGGGTTGAGTGCAGAGAGAGGTTTTGCAGACTTCATATTTGCCCACCTTGTGTTACATATTGTTGTCATCAACTTCATAGGATAACTGCCTAATTAATTTTTATTATTACCTACTATTGATTAAGAAGGTCCTCTAATAAAATCTATTAAGCCTATTATGCTATTTTTAATACTTTAATAAATAAACTATTGACTGCCTCATTAGCCTAGTAGTCCCAAATGCGCTACTAAGTGTGCCATGCCAGATGTCCTGGGTTCAATCCCCAGGTTGCACAGTGTTGTTTGTTTCTTTTTATAATTTCTAGTGGCAGCTTGGAGTCGGGATTTGTGCCTGGTTGGTAATCTTACTTCAAAAAGAGTTATCTTTAGACATTTTAAACACCATGTATTTAAAAGTATTACATACACATTTACATAATCCAAATAATAAATATAATGTATAAAACGTTGAAACCTGGTAGTAAATCCCCAAATTTTATATAAGTACTAACTGTTCAGGTTTAGTTTTTTACCCGACTGCCGAAGGAGGAGGGTTATGTTTGACGCGTATGTATGTATGTATTTATGTATGTATGTATGTCCGTTCCTATGTCCGGTCGTAACTACTTAACGGCTCAACCGATTTAGATAAATGACACCTTGAAATAAAACTACTTTTTACGGATTTGATCGCGTTATATTTATATTATTTTAATCCCGACGTTTCGGACCCTTTACAAAATATGACACCTCATTAAATTCGTCTTGATGGCACGAGTGTCACTGGGTACATGAAATTCAAAAAAATTCAAAAAGGCGGATTTTATATGCTTTAACGTGCGAACTGATTTTGAAAATTATCTTTAGTTGTATCAATTTTCATTTTAAATTATCATTTAGGATCTATCTATTGATTCTATGATGATTCATAAACTAAAAAGTAGGAAATAAACTCAATATTATTAAATGAAACAAAAAACCCGACTGCGTAAAAAGTACTAACTAAAAACCAAAAAACAAGCTCTGTGATGTTGGAACATGTATTGCAGGCGGGACAAGCAAAGAAACAGTTTTGTTTATGAACGAACAGCTTGTCCCGCCTGCAATACATGTTCCAACATCACAGAGCTTGTTTTTTGGTTTTTAGTTAGTACTTTTTACGCAGTCGGGTTTTTTGTTTCATTTAATAATTGAGTTTATTACTTGGCATTCATTTATTTAAATTATCTAAACATTATTATAATTTACTTAGTTTTCCGCCAGGGGCTTGGCCTGCGTGTTTATAAATTACATATAGCCTCCCCGAGATGGACCGATGACCCGGTAAAGGTCGCTGGAAGTCGTTGTCTGTGGAAGTCAATGGGGGAGGCCTTTGTTGAGCAGTGGACCTCTTTTGGCTGACATGATGATGATGATAGCCTCCCCCTTCCAGCCCTTTTTTGCAGATTAAAAAGTAGTCTGTCTTTTCTCAGGCTCTAGTCTATCTGTGTACCAAAAGTCGAATTAAAATCGACTCCTAAGTAGTTTTGACAGTCGTCTGTCGACAAACAGACAGATATTTTAAGATATAATTGATCA